>WELB01000050.1:648731-660122 GCA_009602725.1 Spirogloea muscicola
GCGGCGGCGGCGGCGGCGGCGGCGGCGGCGCGGCGGACGTCAGCGCCGACGGACTCCTGCTGGCGCTGCTGGCGGCGCTGGACCGCCTGCCGGTCGGCCTGGAGGCGCTCAAGGCCTGCTCCGTCGGCAAGTCCGTGAACCACCTCAAGAGCCACCGCAACGCCGACGTGCAGCGCCAGTCGCGCCGCCTCAAGGACATCTGGAAGCGCCGCGTGGACGACACGCTCGCCGAGCAGGAGCTCGCCAAGGTACGGCGCTCGCTCTCTCCTCCTCCCGACGCCCCTGCCTGCAAGGGATGCTTGTGCTCGCACAACTGGCCGGCCCTTGCTGGCCACGACGAGGCGCAGCTTTGCTAGAGGCTCTAGGACGCACGAGGAATCACTTGCATTTTTCGGCGGCAAACCATGCTGCTGCAAGCCTGACCTTGGCCCAAAATGCTGGCGCTGCCGTCGCCGTCATTTTGTCGTTGGCAGGCCAAGGCGGCCTCTCCTGGCAGCAACGGGGAAGCAGTGCTTGGCACCGCTGGCTCAAGCCCGCTGGCCAGTGGCACCAGCAGCGGTGACGGGCCCAAGAAGGGCGGCGACGCGTCTGCAGCGGCAGGGGCAGCCACCGCACAGCAACCTGTGGAAGCGCCGCGCCCTACGGAGGTGGCGGCCGACAAGGAGTGGGCCACGAGGGCAGCGGACACGGAGGTCGGAGCCCTTTGCTCTTGCCCTCCCAAGCTGCCGCCACCACCTGCCGCTTGAAGTGCAGGATGCCATCAACAGCTGTCTCGGTTGGAGCTGACTCTGGGAATGTGGTGCAGGCTGTCGGCGACGCAATGACTGGCACCGCGGCCCCAGGCGATGTCGGCAAAGGTCCGTGGGGCTCGGCGAGCAAGGAGGACGGCAGCGTGCCTGCCCCGATGGCAGGCGCTGCTGCTGCTGCAGCAGCTGTGACCAGAAGAGACGACGACAATGCGGACTTGCCGGGCGCCTTGGGTGAGCGCCAAGCAGACAGCACCGGGGCAGGACTCAGTACAGCGGAAGGCCATGCCAAGCTTGGTGGTGGCCATCGCGGCGAGGCGGGTGAACACAGGGATGGCGGTGGACGAAGCAGCATCGCGAAGCTGTCGGGCGGTGATGGCCGTGTGGACGAGCCTGCCGACCAGGTGGGGAGCAGTGCTGCATTGCCGCGGCTGCTGCGGCAGCAGTTGGCGGCAAAGCAGCACGGAGATGGCCGCCAGCCGGGAGTGGAGGAAGGCACGCCGGCGGGGGCAGCCCTTAAGAGCGAGTCGCAGAGGCCGGGTCCAGCAGGCGATGGACGGCGGCAGCCTGCGGCAGCTGTGGCGCCGGCTGATGGCGAGGGCATCGGCGAGAGCTCAGCAGAGGCTGGTGCGGGAGCCACGAACGTGGATGTGGAGGTGCAGAAGCTGGCGGGTGCGCCGAGGAAAGATGACGGCGGCTGTACCAGCAAGGAGCGGGGTGGGGCCACACAAGTTGGTGTCAGCGACAGCAGGGGCGGCACGGACACGGCATGGCCGCCGCTGCCAGTCGCCGCCGGCAGGGAGGAGCAGCTGGCAGCTGTGGAAGACAGCAAGGAGAGGGGGCCGTTGGGTGCCGGACGGGAGCAGCGGGCCACGAACAAGGACACTGATGGCGGCACGCAAGCAGAGGTGATCGCTGCGATGGATGAAGTGCAGGACGTTAAGGATGTTGAGGACACCGATGCCGCCAAGGTGCCGCTGACACTTGCAGCCGCCGCCACAGCCGGTACCAGCCGGCCCTCGGTCAGGAGAGAGGCGCTGCGGAGGGCGACGGCGGAGAGCATGGAGCCGTTGCTGGCGGCCATCAGAGCGAGTTCTGCAGCTCCGAGCCTCGCGGCTGATGAGCAGCACGAGGGGGACGGCGATGGCGATGGCATTGCTACTGCTGTGTCGGTGAGCTTGCCAAGCAGGGACGCAGTGCCGAGCAGCGGAGGCAGGCAGGGAGCTGGCGCTGGTGCATCGGATCGTGTCGAGGCAGCACCAGGCGTTGCGGCTGGTGAGGAGGGCCTCGATGAGGAGGAGGACCTGAAGTTGGCTGCGGCGACAGGCGCTGCTGCCGCCGAAGTTGCACCAGCGCCTGCGGTTGCGAAGGAGATGGCCGAGGACCAAAGGGGCAAGGGACTGGCGGCGGCGGCGAACAAGCGCGACGGGGCGGCAAATAACGCCACCGCACCGGATGAGAAGCCGAAAGCGGCCGCCAGCGCGGAGGTTTGTGCTGCTGTGGTCGCTGCTCTCGTACGTCTCTTAAGTAGAAACGATTTCAACTGCTTGCTTGTCGAAGCTCTGTTGACTGGTCGCTCATGACCAGCGATGAGGTCCTTCCGCTCCGCTTGAGTCGTTGATCGTTCTCGCAGATGGCAAGGGCAGCTGCCAAGGAGCCGCCGCTGCCGCTTCGGCGGACTGTGAAGGTGGCCAAGGGTGCCAGAGGGCCGCCTCAGGGTGACGATGGTACGAATGCCGGTGCGGGCCTCGAGGTGGCGCGCAAGGTGCTCGATGCAGCGGAGGAGGCGGAGGCGGCAGAGGAGGAGGCTGAGCGCGGCGCGGCAGCGGAGGGTGCCGGTGGTCGTGGGGGCGGCGATGACGAGACCATGGACGACTCGGCAGGTTCGCCGGCAGTTGCCGCGACGGGCGCGGCGGGCGCTGTGGCCGGTGGCGCTGCGCCTCGCGGGCATGGGTCCCCATCGCCGCCGGCGGAGGAGTCTGCGAGCTCCCACCCGGAGACGGACACCGTCCTCGGCGGGGAGGACGAGGACGGCGGGGGCCAAGCCGCTGAGGAGGCTGCGAGTGTACGGGAGGGCGGCTGGGCCAACGACAGCGCGACCAGCCGGGAGAAGCCCGAGGCCAGCGGCACGCAGGGCCCGATTGCCGCCGGCGGCGGCAGCCGCAGTGAAGCCCTGCCGCGGGAGCAGCAGGGCTTCTCAGCCTGGGAGCAGCCGGAGCCGCCGCAGCCTGCTGCGGCAGCGGCGGCCGCGGCCGGCGCTCGTGACGGTGGGAAAGTGGCGCGAGGAGGCATCAACGGGCCGCTGGCGGCGGCCGCCAGAGCTGCAAAGCGAGGCGCAGACGAGAAGCGGGGGCGAACGGCGAAGAGCGCGGCCGGGGCGAGCAGCAGTGCCGCGCCGACCCCAGTTGGGACGCCCTCGCGGCAGTGGAGCTTGTCGCGGGAGAAGGCCACCACGGCGGCCGCGGCGGTGGCGGCAGCGACAGCTGCAACCCCCGAGAAGGCGCCGCCTACGTCACGGGGCGCCAAGGCGGCAGCCACGCGCGCCGCAAACAAAGCCATTGCGCTGGCTGCAGCGGCCCTGGCTGGCAATGGCAGTGGCGACAGTGCCGCCGAGAAGCCGGGCGCCACGGCATCCACGCGCAAGCGCAAGCCTAGCGGGAAGGCTGCGCAGCTTGTGGGAGGCGCTGCTGTTGAGGACAAGCCGCGGCCGACTGCAGGCCTGGACCTGAATAGCTTCGTCAGCGGGGGCAGCAGTGGCGGCGGCGGCGGCGGCGGCGGCAATGGCGCCGGCGGTGGAGGTGGCGGCGGCGGCGGCGGCGGCGGGCCGTTGCCGCTGCTGCCAGCGCTGCCCCACCCGGAGGCGCCAGGCAGCAGCACATGGAGGCCGGCAGCGTCCGGCGGCGCGTTTAGGCCGCCGGCGCCTCATGCAGCCAAGGGCGTTGGAAGCGGCGTCAAGCGCAA
The DNA here is from genome assembly GCA_009602725.1 of Spirogloea muscicola. Taxonomy (NCBI): domain Eukaryota; kingdom Viridiplantae; phylum Streptophyta; class Zygnematophyceae; order Spirogloeales; family Spirogloeaceae; genus Spirogloea; species Spirogloea muscicola. Next base: position 652,439 of record WELB01000050.1, read on the forward strand.
GGTCCCGCTTGACATCGACCTCAACTTCACTGACGAGCAGGCGCTGCAGGACGCTGGCATGCTGGCGCCGTCGTCGCAGGCGTCAGCCGGCGTTGCGGCGTCGGCCAACGGTGGCGTGCCCTCGGTGAACGACGGTGGCGGTGTCGCGTCAGCGTCGTTGTCGGGTGTGCGTGGCATGTTCTTCCGGCCTGACTTGTCGCCATCGGTTGGCCACACGGACCTGTTCGCCTCAGCGCAGAACCACCACCACCACCACGGCCCGCCATCGCTGCCGGCGCCTTCAAGCGCCATCACGGCACCGCCGCAGCGCCAGCGGCAGGTCCTCGACTTTGACCTCAACGACGGCCCCTCGTTGGACGAGGCGGCCAGTGCTGCCGAGGAGGCCTCCACGGTGCCGCTGCCGCCGCCCTCCTCGCTACCGGCGCCTCAGGGCTTGTTCTTCGGCTTGCCGCCGGGCGGCGGCAGCGGCGTTGGATCCATCCCGCTGCCGGCGTTCCTGGCCAGGTCGATGGCGGGCGCGGGCACCGCTGCGGCCACCGGAGGGCACCCTGGCACAGGGGCCCCTTGGTACCAGCCGAGCATGGCGCAGTTCCTCCCACCAGGCAGCGCCACGCCGCCGTATCCGGCGGGCGCGTACCTGGCGGCGGCTGCTGCCGGGCCGTACAGCGGCCAGCTATCAGGCTACCCACTCGGCATGGGCGGCGGCGTGCCAGGAAATTACATGCTGCCACCTCCATACCAAGGCACTCCGTTCTCCCATGGAGGGTTTGGCAGCGGGATCCGTGGCCCAGACGCCGCCGGCGGCGGGAGCGGCGTCGAGGCCAGAGCGTATCCACCGCCGCCGGCGTTCGCCACGCCGCCACTGGGCTCCTTCGCTATGCCGCCGGCGTCCCAGTCCCTGACCGCGCTGACGCTGCTGGCCAGCGGAGGGGGCAACCTCGGCGTGGTCGGCAATGGGGCCAGCAGTGGAGGGCGAGCAGAGGGCATGGCTGCCGCGGGTGGCGGTGGCGGTGGTGGCGGCGTCGGGGCGGTGGGGCCGGGCTTGGCGTCCCCTTACTTGCACATGATGGCCATGGCGAACGCTGCGGCTGCTGGTCGCGCTGGCCTGCCTCCGGGCAGGCTGTCAATGGACCTGGATGGCGCGGGGGCAGGCCCCGCCGGCGCACCGCCCAGCGCTGGCAGTGGTGGCGGAGGCGCAGTCCAGCTGGTGGGGACGGACCCCGCAATGCAGGCTGCCTGGCTGGAGCAGATGCAACTGTACAACCAGATGGCCGCGCAGCAGCAGCAGCAGCAGCAGCAGCAGCAGCAGCACCACCACCACCACCACCACAACCACCAGTTCCACCAGCATCAGCAACAGGTCGCCGCGGGCGGGGCCAAGCGCAAGGATGCAGATGTGGGCGGTGTTGGGGGTGGCGGAGGCACAGGCAGCGGCACAGGCTCAGGTCCGGGCCTGGACCTCAGTGCTGCGCATGTCGGCACTGGCGCCGGCACCAGCGGCAGCCTCGGCTTCAACCCCAACCCAAACCCTAACCCTGCACAAATTGCCGACTTACTGAATGTCAGATGGCGGTGATGCTTCTGTCTGTCGCCACTGCAAGCGGTGCTCAGTGTACACTAATGATGGCAGCCACATGCCCCCCAAGCGGGCCGCTAGCAGCGTGACAATGCAAAATTGTGCAGACATTTTGGGGTCACTTAATGGATGCATCCTGGTCTTTCATTGCACACAGCAAGATGAAATGCAAGCCGTGGCATCTTGTAAGAGCTCACAAGTGCAGGCAATAATCACTACGGCGAGGACCACATGCACCTGCTCCATGGATCACATTCATGGTTCTCAGAAAGAGAATGCTTTGTCAATAAATAATGGGGTTCAGCAGTTTGAAGCTGTAGCGTTCACGAGCAGCACCCTTCGCTTCACAGAGCAGGCTGGCAAGCAGTCCACAACCGTTGCCACACTGCAACAGCAGCAAACTAGCCTTCGCATGGCACACTGCAATAGGACCGGTTTGAGAGGCGGTCAAAGGTTCTCTGTAGCCTTCACCAGGCTTCGACCGGGAAGCCTTGAATACGCGGTACCATCCCAGCGAGCCGCCTTAACTCATCAGACTCCTCCTTTGTCAAGCTCCAATTCAGAGCCCCCGCAAACTCTTCCGCCTGAGTCATAGCCAGGTCAGTGCACATCACTTCACTGATGGCCAGATGCACATCTCATGCATGCATGCCTCGGTTACTAAGCCTGCTCATACAAGGTGCACAAGAGCTATCTGCTTCGCCAACTTAAGTCATAGTGCAAGTTGAATACATGCTTTTGGCCACCATCAAAATCAGTATGGACAACCTTGTAGGCTCAAGCTACAAGCCGGATGGCAATCGTGCACCCTACATTACTGATGGGCAGTAATGTGGAGTACTTAAAACGAGAAAAGTACCTGCGCCTTTGACTTGGCACCTGGAATGGGTACCACATTGCCTTGGGCTACCAGCCAATTGAGGGACACCTGAAGAGGTCAGCAAGTGCACTTGCAACATAAACCTCACAATTTTGATAATACTAGGCAAGAAGCGACCACCATTGCTGATATAAGGCATACACTAACTGACACAGGTCAGTGATTAGATTCACACATGACCAGTGCAGCATTTTGCCTATCTAGACCATGCATTTGCGTGTCATATTGCAAGCTCTGCGCTTCAAACATATGAATTTTCAGGGTGAGATGTCAACAATTACAAGACAGAAGAGCAGATGAGCATAAACCTTGAGGTTCTTGACCTACCTGGATTGGAGTCTTCCCATACTTCTGTCCAAGTTCCTTGAGCATTGTCAATGTAGGATTCGCCTGCAGATATGAACATACATTGCAATAGACAACTGTAAACATCAGATGCGTGCCTCATACAGGCCTCACAATTGGGCAAGTCACAATATGCAGGGCAACAGGTGCAAGACATGGGAGCAAGGGGACGGCTTTAGGAAAAGCATGCAAATAGGATGAATATGCGCAACGATCTAAAAGCCAAATGCTGTTGACCGTTAGACTTATGCATGGGATTCTCAAGACGACCTGATTGAGCCACTCCACTGAGTACGAATTAGCGCGAGGGCCCTTGGGAGGGTTATCAGGAGTGTACTTCCCGCTTAGAATCCCTACCACGATGCAGAGGTTGCCATCATCGATCCAGCATCAGCAGTCAATGGTTCTCAAGTCTATATGATGAAAGACTCGTAATGCACACCTTAGAGGACACAGAAAGAACAGCATACTACTAAAGTGGAAGAACGATATAAGAGGCGACCATGCCACCTTCACTTTTCTTGGCCTCCAGGTCTTAGAAAGAAACCTTGTGCTAAGGGAGAGTAAGCTATCAAAGTGACATCAAGTTCGTCACAGGCGCGTTTCACTCCATTCTCCTCAGGAAGGCGGTAAAACAAGTTATAGTGGACCTGATTGCACGAGCAAGAAGTATTGCTAAGAACACTGATCATCAAATAAGGGTCTACAGGTTGACAATAATGCCAAGGCAGCTAGCTCCCTTCTTCCAAGCAGTCTTTGCAGTTACAAGCCGGTCAAGTCAAGGATCTCTCGTCACTGTTGAGCCTGTCACCTGCAAAGTCAATACGTCAAGAGAGAGACTGCTTTGCTGATGTGCAAAGTAATACATGACGCAAGCAATTCTGCACACAGGAACTCAATGGAAATGAGTCATGGCTAGCTGACCTGATTGGAAGCAAGGGGAATGCCTCGCTTTGCCAGCTGTGCATGTGCCTGTCGCATTCGGTCCTCTGTTATGTGGAATAGGCAAGGGAAGCCTCTATCAATAGAGCAGGAATGTCTAGACAACACTACAGCAGACGCAGCAAATGCCGTCCCAGCTCGTCTTTAAGCACTGAGCAGTGACTTGTGACAGGCTGTCACTACCAAATACAAGGCTGATCACTCTAAAGCCTTACAAGGGAACTTGTATGCCATAAGTCCAGCAACTCGTCAGCAACTCAAGGGAAGGGCATACCACTATAATTGGAGACACCAACAGCCTTTGCCAGTCCCTGCTCCACAACATCGGCAAGGCCGTCGACAAATCCTGATGTTTGCATTGTTGTAGAAGAAGTCGAGAACACAAAATCACGTCACCAACGTCATGAGCAACCTGTGATCTGCTTTAGGAATATCTGCCCTCCAGAGCATGCATGCGCTTTTCTGCAGCTTACCAAGAGCAAATCCAAATCACAATCTGGATGCCTTAAACAAGAGGTGCGAACGTCTGGGTTGGCAAACAAGAGGAAGAGACACTCACCATCGTTGCCCCACGGCAGTGGCCTGCACAAGGCAGAGAAGGCATAATCTGAATATGCACTGCTTGAATATCAAGCTCAGAGCTTCTAGTGGATACGAATGGCTTTGCAGGACAGATTTTAGCATCTATTACAAGCAAAAAGGGGAGTACATACCAATGCAGCTGGTACAAATCCACCGACTCAAGTCCGAGCTTCTCTAAGGAGGTCCTCAGGACATTTGCCACAGGCTTCCTGCCAAATCTCCAGGGCAGCGCTGCGAACTTGGTGGCAACAACAGGCGGCTGTTCACCAGGTCCAACCTTTGCTTGCCGCTCTTTTATAAATCTGAAAGACATCAACATCACAGTACGCCATTAGGTCTCACATAGATGATACGAAGTTCCATGATAGGCTGTGATTTCAGCATATTTCATAAGCAGGTCTTGCTTAGGTACCTGCCCAGGATCTTCTCCGAGTCATCACCACCAAACTGCACAGCTCTACGCAAACCATGCGGTCACAGAGGAGCTGGGGCTCAATGCGGTGGTGCTCGTGTCATAGGGATTGATCCTGAGCACTTGCCTTACTAGACCTTCAAGTGAAACACAAACGATTCTGCCCACACATATGGATAAAGAGGCAGGCCAAAGTCTGTACCTGAGCAGTCCCATATACCTCTGCCAGTACACGGGAAAGTGGCAAGGGGCACAATGTGCCAGTGAGAGTCAGCAAGTTGCAGATGCTGCAGGATGTTTGACAAGACAACTGCAACCTCGAACCCATCAGCACAGCAGAGCACCTGCTGTGTCGAAGAACCCAAGCCCGGAGTCAACAGCAACTTCAAAGGCTGCCTTCGCCTCTTTCACCTTCCTATCTGCAAGCCCAGAATTCAACCGAGGATTACGCTTGCTGCAGTAAACGAATACTCCTGCAGGTCAGCTCAATCATGATAAGACCAGCCATGGGCAGATAGCTTATAAGCCTCTCATGAACTTCTCATGAACTTCTGTGTGCCGACTAGACACGGAGTCCATGCCACGGAAGCATAGTCCAAGCTGGAACATGGCCTACCCTATGGCCGCTCAAATTGTCTGACACGTTGCAAAAAACAGTACTAGGTACACAATTGTGAGATATCTGTGAGAAGACTGATGGTGTTGCAGGACCTCTTGTCTGGGCAGGGCGGGCAGGGCAGGGCGGTTTGGGCAAACCGCTGATGAATTTGGGAATCTACAACTTGCTAAATGATTCTGCCGTCAGATGAGTCAACAGCTAACGACAGACAACGACTGACAAAGGCTCGCCCCCGTGCAGCACCAATGGTGACCCCATGTGTTCATATAGGTATTGATGGCTGCTCCTACTGTAGTGTAGCACTGGGCGGACGAAGTCCAGAATCGTACCGTCCCAGTCGCCTTCGTTCCAGAAGAACTTGTCTCCCCAGGACCACGCGCCGACGCCGATCTGCGGCACCACGACGCCGGACTTCCCGAGCGAGATGCCTTCTGCCTTGGCAGCCTTCTCGCTTGCCAAGGTCGCCGAGCACACAGTCCGCGGCAAGGATCCCTGAGAAGCGAGCACGCCGCAGTCGATCAGGCGGCGGCCGACGTGCGTCTGCCAGCATCTCGGCGCACGGGCCACAAAAGCGCAAATCGAGGGAGCCACGGCGAGAAGCCCGTCGGGTGACCGGAGCCGGCAAGCCTCCCCAAGCGAGGAGCAGCAGCCACAGCTGCCGAGGGTGCGTCGCCGCCAACCTGGGGTATCCTGGCGGCGCGGCTGGGGATGGCGCCCGGCCTGGCGACGGCGGCGGAGGCGGCTGCGGCTGCAAGCGTCGCCATGGCGGCCTCTGTGCCTGATCAGCGTGGCAACTGCAGCTCAGGAGGAAATGCGGAGCGTGCGCGCGCGGGTGCTGTGTGGGACGGAAGAGAAAGCGGCTGCTGATATGAAAGAATCGGCTGTGAAATGCCAGCCAGATGCATACAGGTGTTCATGACGGAGCCAAAGGCTAGGCAGACAGGGCGCCCTCAATACCCCCGTGTCAGCAGTAGGAAGTCAGATGAGCTGAGGGGAGGAAGAGCAACCCCGCTGCGCAAGCCAGAGGCTGCTGCAAGGGCGAGACCAGCGCGGCGGTGCAAAGCAAGCGCTTGGAAAGAACGCGTGACCAGCCGGCCCTACGGAAGAGCTGCTGCGCTTTCTCCTGGAAGGTATGGCTTTCGTGTATTTGGAACAAACAAAGGCCAAATTGGCCAAGTACAAAGGCTAAGCACATCGGGAAGAAGTGCTCGCCCATAGAGAAGAGTGGCTGGCAAAGCCAGCCCAAAAAGAATAGACAATATCCCAAGCCAAAGAAAGAGGTGCCGGAAAAGAACTACACTACCACACATCTAGAGACGCACATCACCTACAGCACTTTGACCCGCTCAGTAACCACGGGTCAGAGAATACAAGGTCGCTAACCGATGCCTGAATAATAGATGGCAGATACGAAGCCCTTCTGCCACCAACTAGAGCTCGCCCAGCTTTCTGGTGCAAGCATTAGCCTGAGCACGCTGCAAACAGGCCGAAACGCGTAGTCGCAAGAACGACAGATATGCAGCTCGCAGGTCCTGGAAGGGAAGGGCCTAGGGGAGCCAAGGCACTGATCGATCACTTTCTTGTCCTTCTCATGCTTGGGCTGGCCAAACCGAGACGAGCCGATGCGCTGCTTTCCTACTGCACTCCCTGCGCTGATCGGCTTGCGCTGATCGACAGGCTTTTCTGTCCTTGTCCATTCCTTTTTGGGCTGGCCTCTCCCAGCCACCAGTCAATCTGGCCGCGCTTGCTGATCGATCAAAACTGCATCCCATATCCGTCCCATATGTGCTGGCATTTCACAGCCATTCTCCAGGCCCCCCTCCGTTAGGAGGCGCTTCCATTTCATTTCCATCGAGAAAGTGGCTCTCCTAAAGGTTCAAATCGTGGGTAAGGGTCACGAGGAGTGGCAGGAGGCCACGGCGTCGAGACGCGGAGCTCCTGGGAGAGGCTGTCACGTGGCAGGGACTTTGGCAGCCCACGCGACTCGATCGGGAGAGGTTGACGGCGTAGCCGTCCGCGGTCGCTGGTCGCGCCGTCTTCGTTCCAATCCGATGACGGTGGCCCGCGGCAACGTGGCAGGCGCCTGTCCGAGCTGGGCTGCCACGCGGCACCAACGTGGCAAGCCCAACCCCGCGTCCCCAAAGGTTGGAGGCCACGTCGGATGGCTGGCCCCCCTAGTCGTCGGTCAGCCCGACGACACCGGGGAGCGTAGCGTCAGCGTCAGCGATGACGGCGGCGGCGGAGGAGCTCCTGCGCTGGGCCGCCGCGCGCGGCGTCTCCGGCGCCGCCGATTGCGGCGGCAACGACGGCGGCGGCGGCGGTGACGGC
>WELB01000050.1:660183-681016 GCA_009602725.1 Spirogloea muscicola
GGCGGTGCCGGCAGCGCTGCTGCTCAGCCGCCGCAGCGCGGCCGCCGACGCCGACCTGGCGCCCGCGCTGGCGCGCGCTGCGCCGCCCCTCTCGTCGCACCAGGTCAGACACTCGCCGGCTCTCGTCTCCGCCGCTGCGGCTGCGCGACGCTGAGGTCCTGGGCTCGACCCCGAGGCCTCGCAGCGGCCACATCTTTCCGCTGCGATCCCGCCGGCGTGGGCCCGCTGTCGGCAGCCTCTGGTGCACGACGGGCGGTCAGGCCATGTCGCGCCGTCCTAGCGAAGCAATTCGGAGAGTGTGCCGTTACCTTATTTGTGACCCTTGTTCAATTCTGAAGCTTTCGCCGATCCGCGGGCAAATATCAACAGATCTAGTCCTCGACACTGTCCTGAGCGTCCGCCAGGTGTTGGTCGTCCACCTCCTGCACGAGCTGTCAAAGGGCCGGACGTCCGCCTGGGCGCCGTACCTCGCCACGCTGCCGCGCGCCCACACCACGCTCTGCACCTTCTCGCCGGCCGACGCAGCCGCCCTCCAGGTTGACGCTCCCGCCCTGCGCACCTCCCACTAGTTGCGAGGAGGCCACTGGGGTTTGGAGCTGAGTTTCAGAGCTGGGGTTTATGGTTAAGCTTTACGGTTTAGTGTTTAGGACGATGCTGGCTCAGAGCTCCCAGTCGCCAGGCGGTCTGCTGCTTGGGACCTGGTACTGGGCTGACCGGCGCTGGCCGGCGTCGAGGACGTCGGCGCTGCAGGTGCCATGGGCGGTGGACACTGCTGCCGCGGCGGCCGCCGGTGCCCAGCGGGACTGGCTTGCGGCCCAGCCTGTGCTGCGAGACGCCATCGGCGCCCGGCAGGGCGCGAGGAAGTACCTCACTCTAGGCGCTTGGCTCTGGGCCGCATCCACCGTACGCTCTGGCCCACACACCGTCTCTCATGCCTTTGCCCTCCTTGGCACACTCTCGGAGCTGCTGACAGTGATGGCAGTCAGTGATGCCTAGTCCCTCCTGCTCACCAAGTTGACAATAAATAGTTGACAATGCCCGTTGGTGCGCTTGACTGTTACCGACGGGTTGGCAGGTGCTGTCACGGACGCTCTACGTGCTGTGGGACGAGGCTGGCGCCCTGTGCCCCGTCGGTGACCTCTTCAACTACGAGCCTCCTGGGGTGCTGGGTGGAGGCTGCCCTCCGGCGGTTGCCAAGGGAGGACAGTGGCCAGGCACCGAGCAGGCGGCCGTAGAAGGTGGGGACGGTGTGGCCGAGGACAGCGGAGATGACGAGGGCTGGGGCTTGCAGCTGAGCGAGCGGCTGACAGATGGCGCATTTGAGCCCGCGGTCGACGCCTACTGCTTTTATGCACGGCGCGACTACAGCGAAGGCGAGCAGGTATGCGAGCAGGAGGACGTTTCTTAAGAACTTGCTGCATGGGACCAGGCAATTCTTGCCAAGACCTTGACGGGCTTCATTTGTGTCCTGCCTTTGCTGCACGACATTCTTGCGAGCTGGGCATCTCTCGATCAGATTAGTAGGTCCTGATTGCGGTGCTGGCACTTGGGTCAAGAGTCTGGTCGAGCATTAGGGGTTGTAATGCACGAGGTCTGGCTCACATCATTGTCACTGTCACATTCGTTAGAAGACTCACACTCATCTTGTCTGGCTTGTTTCCTGCTTTGCTACCAAGGTCCTCATTTGTTACGGGCAGTACACAAACCTGGAGCTGCTGGAGCACTACGGCTTCCTGCTGCCCGACAACCCAAACGACCACATTCTCCTGAGCCTGGCCGCTTTGGAGGTGGACTCTCCTCCTCCGCCGCCACTGCTGCCGCTCCTGACCACAGGGCGGCCCTCTTTCTCACTGCTCGCCGCAATGCGGTCACTTGTTGCACAGTCGACTTGTGGTGGCAACAGCAGGCCACTGCCGTCGTACCACCTTGCGGCAGCTGGCTTGCGGATCAGTAGAGAGGGGGACACCAAAGTATACACCTGGCTCAGGTCAACTTGCGCTGAATTGCTGTCCAATATTGCAACCACGGCCATTGAGGATGAGTTGCTTCTGCAGCAGCTTGCACATAAGCGGCTCACTGTATCCAACTCCGCTAGTAGCAGTGGCAAGTCTTGTCACTTGGGCGATCTTCGACTGGAGCTAGCTGTGAGATGGAGACTCGCTTACAAGCAATTGCTCAGTCGGGCCATATGCCACTGTAACAAGCGGCTTGTAACACTTTCTCAAGAGATTGGAGGCAGCCAGTTACTAAGAGTCGCATGTTTGTCGTCTTGGTCACCGAATCTGGCTCTTGGTGAAGACATTAGTATGACATGTCACCTGCTGCCTGCCTTGCTCTGCCTCATAAGTGTCCTCTTAACCTGACCAGCAGCAGCGAGGCATCTCAACAGCAAGTATGCAGCAGCGAGTACAAACTCCTGCTGGGGTTGTATAGGGCGAGAGGACCAGCAAAGATTGTGCCAGCACATTACTGAGAAAGAGGATGAGCTTAGGGAGAGTCAGCAACCGAGTGAGCTACAAGACGCAATGCTTGACTGAGAGTGCTGCAAATTGGCTGGCTGGATCCTATGGCAAAGATTGCTCAAGCATAGAACCAGTCAATAGAGATACTGCCGCTCTCAGCAGCAATCTGTGCCTCACGAATGACATTCATCGCTTAGATGATGCTTTGATCCTCACAAGCTGCCTGCAGTGCCGCTGCTTCAACATCATTGCTTGATGAAAGCTTTGACCCCATGAGCTGCTTGCAGTGTCAATGGTGTCCTCCGATACGGCAGTAGAGCTGACGACACTCAAAACTCAAAACAGCTTCGTGGCAGCAGCCACTTATTCAACCAGTACTCCTGAGAAGCTGGGTGCAGCTCAGTGGTTGGTCCAGTGTTGCACAAGGGCGTCAGGCCCGTACAAAGATGCGAAGCTCGCCACGATCGCCACGGCTGATGCGGAAGTCGTCGTCCAGGAACGTTGTCTCAAACTGGCCTGACCAGATCTGACTTGGCGGTTGTAAGAAGTCGGGCAGCTGGGGAATGTCAAGCGCAGGCAGGTCCCGGAGCAACCCCTTGGGAATGATGGATGTCCTCTCAAAGATAATTTTAATACCAGCACCGCCTGCAGCCAAAGAAAGCCAAGCGGACATGGGTCCTCGGGAATCATCATTGAAAAAACGGCGCCTGCGTTGGCACAGGCTCTGCGTGCTCACCAACCACTTGAAACTTGTGCGCAAGCGTGGCCTCAGCCTCCACAGGCGGAAGCGGCCAGGGGACACCGTACTTGATCTCAACAATATTGTCGAGCTCGCGCGCCGCGACGTCTATCCGCTGGTACACCTGTTCAGCGCTCGTCCAGGATAGCGCGGCCAAGCGGTCAGGACGGCGTCGTCGGAGCCAAGTAGAACGGCAAGAGGTGCGGCATTGGCAAGGCCATGGCCATCGTCATCGCCACCGCCGCCACTCTGCCATCTGGATTCTGCGATCTGGTATTCAGTCATCGATCAGCGACCTCTACGTGTCGACCCGTGGTTACCGAGCGGGTCAACCTGCAGTTGATAATGTACGTCATCAGATGTACTTGCCGTCGTACTTGGCCACTTTAGCATTCCATCTACATCCGCCTTTCTGCTTTTCTCACTTTGAAATTTGTACATCAGTAGAATTGAGCTACTGACTTCACGCTTATCAGGCGTATACTCTTAACACGCGAGAGTTGCTCTGCCGCCGAGCTCGGTCACCTGGCCGAGCGTGAAGGGGAGGCGGACGAAGGAGGGGCCCGGGCGGAGGCCGCCGAGGCTGCCGGACTCGAAGCCGCTGGTGTAGACGAGGCGCCAGCGGCCCTGCAGCTTGCCCAGGTCGCCGGGCAGTGCCACGGGCTCGCCCGCGGCCTCCAGCCGCCGCGCCGCCTCGCCCACCTTGGACGCCTGCTCCGGCTCCGCCGCCACGCCGCGGTCCAGGCCGGCCAGCAGCGCCTGCAGTNAGCTACTCAGACCTGATGTTGCTCACTCGTGGGTACTGAGCTTCCCTCTGCATCGTCTGTGTTCTGCAGTGTTCTGTAGTTTGTTCATTCTTTTCTGGGCTGGCTTTTTCCAGCCCCTATCCTCAATGGGCGAGCCCTTCTCTCTGTAGCGTAGTCCTTTTTCCGGCTCCTCTTTCTTTGGCTTAGGACATTGTCCATTCTTTTTTGGGCTGGCTTTGCCAGCCCCTCTTCTCTATGGGCGCGCACTTCTCTCTGTGCTCATCTCCCTCCCTCCTTGGAAGCGCTGTTTCCTTTGCTGCTGTCTCAGTCCCTAGCACTCCGGCTCCTTCAGACCTTGTCCATTTCTTTGGAAGCAAGCGCGGCCAGATTAACTTTGGGCTGGCCTCTCCCAGCCACCAGTTAGTCTGGCCGCGCTTGCCCTTTTCACTCGATCCCTCCACCTCCACCGCCCCCCACCCAAGTTGTCGCCATCGTCGTCTCAGTTGCCATAGCCTCTTCAGGCCCCTTAGTAGCTGCTTAGCTCGTATTTTGGCCCCTTTCTTGGTCAGCATTTACCTGACCAACTACCTTAATACACTTTATTATTCCTAAGCGCTGGTTCAGTTATTTAAGGAAACCTAATTCTGCTCTACGTAAAATTGATGAAGTACGATTAAGTAATCGAATGCAAGTTATCTCGAACCTTGTCAATTCTTTTCGGGCTGGCTCCTCACAGCCCTTGCCCCCATTGGGAGAGCCACTTCTTCAGTCCGTTCCCGCACCCTCTTGCACTTACCGAAGGTTCTTGAGCGACTACTTGCTGACGTCTTGGAGACTAGTATCCTGCTTGTTCCGGCCCTTTCAGACCTTGTCCCCATTCCTTTGGGTTGGCCTCTCACAGCCATTGCTGCCAAGTCGGAGTAGCTGTTTCTTGTAAGCCTCTCACGAAAGTAGGAAATAAAGGCAACCAGACGGAAGACTTCTTCCAGTAGGGGTCGATGGCTGTGATAGAACAGAGAAATGGGAAAACAAATTTGCATACGGCAATGGCTGTGAGAGGCCAGCCCAAAGGGATGAACAAGCAGCGGAAGGGCTGGGACTCTTTGCGAACACCCTGTCCTCTTTCTTTTCGAGCAGGCTTCTCACAGCCCTTGCCCCCATTGGGAGAGCCACTTCTTCTTCTTCACACTCACTCGTGTCTCCACCCCCCACCCACATCCAATCACAAGCCCTGCTGGATCTTCGCCTCCCCGAGCTCTTGCTTCACGCTCTTCTTGCCCCTTCGAAGTTTGCTCATCCTTCTTCTGGGCTGGCCAAACACAGCCATCGCCCTCTAGTGGAAGAGTCTATCTTTTCTTTGCTTATTGCTGACAGCAGCATTCGCCGCTGAAACAACCCAAATACACTCTCACCCTCGCCCTGCGGCGCCTACAGCGCACAGACTGCGCTCGTCGGCCTGTCCGCGCCTCCTGTCCTTGTCCCAGTCGCATTGCTTGTTACAGTCCAAGCTCGCCAACTTTGTGCTCGCCGCCGCAAGCTCCAGCTACCTCTTTGCGACGCCCCACGAGCATGGCCAACGTATCAACAGATTACGGCTTTGCCAGCGACAACCTGATCACACCGAGCCCCCACCGCCCGGCACCTCGGCAACATGAGCCAGCAGGACCTCCAGGACGTGCTTCGCGGCGCGGTCGGCGGTGCCCGGCGACCCCAGAGCAGGCCGCAGCGCAGCGTACCCCGCCAGCACGGCGTCGCGCCGCCGGCCGGCCTGCAGCAGCCCCAGCGAGGCCTCTGCCACCGCCGCGGCCGTCGCCGCCTCCTGCACCAGCTCCGGCACGACCTGCTCGCCCAACTCTCCAGTGTCATTTGGCCATGCAGACCAGAGCCAGTTATAAACGTAAAGAACTTCATCCTTCTCCTGTCTCCGTCAATGCCACTTAGGTCGCTGTGTGCTTCAACGCTTTTCTGGCCCCTTTGAGGTTTGTCATTCTTTCCTGGGCTGGCCAATGACAGCCATCGCCCTCTACTGGAGGAGTCTCTCTTCAATGGAGGCAGAGGTGTACTCGCCACTACTTGTCAACATGGCCACTTGCTGTCAGCTGTCTGCCATCGTGAGATTTCGTCTGGACTACACCCACCTGCTCGTCGAGGATCAGGTTGACGAGCGAGATGTAGCGCAGGCGCACGCGGAGCACCACGCGCGCCAGCCACGCCGTCGCCGCGTCCAGCCGGTACACGACCACTTGCGGCACCTGCACACACGACATCCCAATCCGCCACAAAATGTTCACCTATACTAGTCACATGAGATTCTTTGGGAGTGAGCTGGGTGAGGGCCGAAGCTGGACTACTGCGGGCCACTGACATTGAAGAGGGCGAGCTCCACATTCACGCTCCCCGACTTGGCAAGTGCCACGTCCGCGGCCGCCATGGCAATGCTCGACGGCCCCTGAGCCATTGCAATGTGTAGGCCCAAAAGATTAGTAGTGCAGCTCGCAGCATATGAGGTATGGCAGCAGCGGCTGGCGCATCTGCCGCCCATAACCGCCTCTGCAAGGAGTGCAGCTTGGAGTGCAGCTGGCTCAGGGCTTAATAAGCAACTCCAGGCTCTAGGCTTGGCAATCAGTAGGCTTGAAGTACTCAATTACCAGGGTTCAGGGTTCAGGGTGGACCTCCCACAGGATCGTGTCCGCAGCAAGACCGCGAGCCTCCAAGCCTTCGCGCAGCGCTGGCAGAAACTCGCGGCACGCCATGGGCAAGACGAACTGCAGGCTTCCTCTGCTGCAGTTGCACAATGGCCAAAACCTAACAAATGGGAATCTGTCTCTCGGAGCTGCTATACACAGCCATGGAATTGACAACCCATTCATAGGGCCAGGATATTCTGCTGCGAGGCGGCCTTGTGTGTAACTATTACTCAATAGACTAGCGCTTCGGCTGGGTGAAGGACTTACGCATGTTCAAGCGCCGCCGGCGCCGCAGCTGCCGCCGCTGCCTGCATCATGGCTGCTGCATCGGCAACAACGGGCCACACATGCCGCAGCTCCTGCTCCCGGGACGCCGGGAAGAGCGCCACCAGCGTTGCGTCACGAGGCACTCCTAGTGCCTCTCTGGCCTGGACGCATGCCCGCGGCTGCGCTCAGACGGGGGGTTGCTAGGTTGCGCCAGACAGCAAGTTGTGGTGTAGTGCCGACGCTATTGATGACACTTTGACCTCAAGCTTATACCGGGCTTGCGGTAAAGCAAGCTCCTCTAGGTCCTCTGAGACCTGAGGTCCCTAGACCTTGTTCGCTCATTCCTATACTTGGTCATTATTGACTTGAATTATTGAGTATGCAAAGCCCCTGCTAGAGATTGCAGTCCATGATCCAAAGCATAGGGCTTAGAGCTAGGGCTAGGTTCTCAAGGTGTAGGGTTAGCTGTGAAGAACCTCCGCCCTGCTAGCATGCCGGGAGGCCGAGGCAAGGTCCAGGAGCGGGTGACCGACGTCCACAACTCTTCCCCCTGCACCCTTGTAGTAATCTGCCTGCAGTAGAGCCAAAAATAATAACGTGAGACAGGAGTGCTATCCTCTTTAGAATACAATATTCTTGGTCTGTTACCCTCCAAGTTGGACTAAACAGACTATGTACCCTAGTCTAACCCTGGGTTTAGCCTTTCTGCGAGCAGATTGACTGCCCACCTCGCCCTTGTATGTAGCGAGGATCACATCGCTCATGCCGACGATCGTGGCTGTGCGGCTCGTGTTCCACAGCCACTCATTGGGGGGCACATAGTAGACGACCCTGCACCCTGCGCAACTCATCCCATCAGCATGAGAGCGACAATAAAATCTGACCCAAAGAACATGAAGGGGCCATGATCGTCCATCACTACTTGTTATAGATCCATCACCACAAGGCTATAAGTCATTGGGGTCCTTGGGATACACAGTGCTTGACAGCCTGGGTTACAGTCAGAGGCCTTCAGGGCTGAACATGATCAGGGTGTGGAAATGTAGGGTTGCAAACCATGTCTCTTCTTCAGGTACCGCCCAAATGGGATGTTAACGCCAGGGTAATCTATGAGTACCTGCAAGAAGACATGCAGCCAGCTCATTGTCGGAGCCAAGTCGACCACGCCAGCAACATTAGAGCCTCGCCTATGTCGGTTATGACCTGCGTGATCACATCTGGAAGCAGGCTGCAGTCCCTGTTGCAATACCAATGACTCAGAGGCGGTGACTGACTGGGTGGCCCATGCCTTACCGCAACGTCGGGTGGATGATTGTAGAGGAAGGCCCGGGCAGCTGCCTGCAGCCGCAGGGATGGCCAGATGAGCGGAAGCGCCTCGGCGAGACCGATTGAACTAAGGCCCGAGTTGTCACCTGCCGTCACCATGTCGAGGAAAGGAAGCAATCTGAAGGGCTCAGATTGCCGTGCAGGTCTTTCTAATCTCCAAGGCTTCAATTAAGGACCACCTGGCCCTACTTGAGAGCCAATCAAGTAAATTGCTCCTTGACACTGCTGCCGGTGGTACAGACTGCCAGCAGTCATCAGGCACTTGTGGAGCCTAAGCCTTTCACTCTAGCGCCTCACGCCTAAGATGTCAGAGTCAGCATTCATTGCATTGATGAGTCTCAGAAGCCTGATCTTGAATATAATCCCTGGACGAAGCTGCAGCTGCTGCTGGAGCTGAAGTTGCTCACCGATCAGAACCGCGCCGGCCTCCTCCACCTCCTTGCCACCGAGAGCATAAACCTGGAGGCAGGCAGCCGCCTTGTTGCACCGCCACGCCCGCAGGACGGCTCGCACAAGCAATGCCGCGTGCTTGTCGCCCATCACGTCACCCGTGCTGACCTGCAAAGAGCAGCCACACGTCGTTGTAAGCACTCCACGCCGCTGAGTGGCTGAGAGAGCCTAACACAGTGAGACTCTGCTTGCGGGCCATCTAGCACAGCACTTCTGTAGCCACGCCGGCAGCCCAGCGCCAGCTCCACGGCGAGCAGCAGGAGGGTGCGAAAGTCAGCACAAATATCAAGGTCCACTGTACTGAACGTGTATGGGCTTGTATTCAGCATAACATCATCACATAATGCATTCTCATAATGAAAGTAAACTTGAGGAGCTGGAATCAGCAGGAAGGTGTAGCCAAAGCGCGCATTGCGAAGCCAAGCGAAGGTCTGGCAGGTGGAGGGCCTCCAAGGCGGGCAGGGTTTAGAATGAGCACAAGAATCCGGAAAGTCCTTCGGACCACCGATAAATGCCGTGTAGCGGCGCCGTCTCCTTGCGCCGAGTGGCTCGTATCGTCGGAGGAAAGCAGTGCCAAGCGCTGCACGGCGGCGGCAGCGGCGGCGGCAGCGGCGGCGGCAGCGGCGCCGGAGGAGATGCCAGCGCCAGCGCCGCTGCTGGCTCCTGCAGCAAGCTGGCGGCCAGCCGTCTCATGACGCCTCGCGGAGCTCGACAGCGAGCCTCTGATGCTGCGCCGCCGCGCCGTCGCTGGCAGCGCCGACGTCGCTTGTGGGCTGGCGGCTGTGACTTGGGGCGAGAGACCCAAAAGCCGCGCCGAGCTCTGCGGCAGCAGCTGCGCCGCCGCCACTGCTGTAATGGGCATCTCAGACACCGGCACAGCCTTAACGTGGGCTAGCTCCAGCCATGGCTGCAGTCGCCGCAGCCACCCCCGCCGTCCTCACGCCGTCGTTGAAGCTCCCACGACCACCGCAGGTCCGCCCCCACAAGCTGGCGGCTGGGCGATCCTGTGCTCATCACTGGCGGCACACAGGCCTCTCCATCAGCAGCCACCAGGCGGCCCTGGCTGCGCATTCTCATCGAGCACCTGCCAGACCTGGTGCTGCAGCTCCTGTGAGCCTCGCAGCTGCATTGCTCTTACTTTCTGCGAACGTCGTCTCGCCATGCACGGATTCAAATCCCACTGACTCTGCGACCAGTCTGACAGCATTCCAATGCCTTCTCCTTGACACAGCTGACATGCGTCCAGCCTGGAGCCCGAAGTCCTGAACCCTTGTATCTTGTAATGCCACACCCTGGAGGTGATACCTTCAATCTTAGCCCCTTGCCTGCCTTCGGCGCTCGATCACCTAGTCACGAGCCCTCCCATGCCTTGGCGCTCTCACCTGATCACAGGAGCTCGAAGGTTTTGTCATTGTTGCACGGGCTAGCCCTCTGCAGCCGTCGCCCTTTTAGCTGCTAATTTTCAGGAAGGCCATGACAGCCTTCTTCACCGCAGACGTTGTCCATTCTTGTGGTGACGGCCTTTCACAGGCCTTGCCTTACATTGTACATCGGAAAAGCTGTCTCCTCCTGTTGCATGCTATGGAATGCGGCTATCATTGAGTCTACGGCGCTCCCAGGCACTCGCGATACACCAGCGTGCTGGTCGTGCATTAGCCCAGGCTAATGGCTTCCGTGGTGGTGGTTTGGCGCCTCAGTATAGCACGTCAGATATGCATGTGCTCACTCGGGGATGTTTAATGTCCCCCTTAGCCAGCTCATTACCCAGTTAACAGGACATCTGTAAGGCCAGAATTGGCCTCCCTTTCAATCTCATGCGCACCGCGCGCCTTCTCTCGTCCTTCACAGCCATCGCCTCCTGTAAGATGCTATTGTTGCCATTCCTCCCTTCTGCCCCCTTTGGAACGTGCTTATCCTTCCTCCTCCGCTCATCACTTTTTCTGGGCTGGCCTCTCACTGCCACCGCCCTCTACTGGAAGCGTCGTTTCTCTTTCTGAGATTGCGTCACTAGCCTCTCAGAATTGCATCTTATCGGGGTGCCTGCGCCTGGCATTCCGACTCATGCAAGGCTGACATGATTGACCTCACAGGCACTCTGTCCTGTCGTGAAGCAACCGAGGGCCCAAAGTGCTGGAGTGAAGGACCACGCTGAGCAGCGAATGTCGTGGGTGAAGGCTCGGGCCCACGGGCTTGCTCATGTACTGCCGGCCCTGATGGCCACACACCTATTACCCCAACTCACAGTCTACTCACAATGCTGGCCAAAAGGCAGCATCTTGGCAGCTGATTGTGGTGGACCACACAAGTGGGTGCAATCTGACGAGCTGCAAGCATGGCAGTGAGAGTACGCAACTCGTCACGAGAAGTTCTTGACCTCCTTGCCCTGGTGGTGCAGCGCAATGCGGCGATCGACGGGCCGCCACTCCAGCCGAAATGACAGGTCCAGCGTCTGCAGCGCCAGCTGCAAAGGTGATGCCCCGCCACTTGCCAGACTCTGTGACAAGCGCCGTGCCGTTGGGCTCTGCCACGGCGAGGACGACCATACGAAGTGCTGATTAGCACTTTGGCGGCTCAAATTGCATCAGCGCACGCCAGCAAAAACAGTAGCAGTCAACAATTGAGGCGAAGCGCCATTGTCTACTAACTTGCTTGACAGAAAGGACTCAAGTTGTCTATGGGTACAAGGCTATGAATCCTACCTGGATGGTTGATCATCAAGATTTGCATGCTTTCAGGGTCTAGCAAGAGCTCACCTGGGGCTCGCCGCACTCAGACTCTGTGAGCGTGCCAATGAGGGACGGGAAGGACGCCTGAGAGAGTCCCGGCAATGGTGGCACCAGGACCATCTTGGTGCATTGCACTGTCACAACGCCTCGGTTCAGCTTCTGCCACCTGGCATGCAGACAACGGGCATCATTAGGGGGTGCAAGTCGCAAGGTGAGGTCCTCAGCCTGTAGCAGGGCTCAGCCGCGCCAGAGGCTCTGCAAAGGGTGAATCTGCTGTCCATGCTGTGATCTGAAAGCAGCTTGATATGGCTCACACAGCTTCAGAGTGACTAGCTGTGGCTGAGACTGTTCACATACTACGCGCGCTTGCATAAGAAGAAGACGACTGGAAAAGATTGAAATTAAGGTATGAGAAGGCTGGGGACTTAACAAGTTATTAAGGATCTGGTCTTGAGAGGAAAAGGATCTGATAGGTCATGGTCAATGCGGCAAGTTATCAACTGAACCAGGAGGTGGCGCCTGCAAGGATTGCGCGGCACTCACCAGTTGGCCCCAAGGGACCACCAGCGTAGAACCATGCCACGCTGAGAGAAGGCAATGAGGCCCTCGCCATCGCCGAGGAACGCGACCGCCGAGATGCCGCCGAGGTTGCCAAGCGTAACTGCTTGCAGGCTGCCGCCACCAGCATGGTGATTGCTGCCCGCTGCCGTGGCCAGCCCCATGAGTCCCGGGTGGCCTGGCGGCCCACTGGCGTCCAGGATGCGCACCTTGGAGACGCTGGGCAAGGCAGGCAATCAGTGTGGCCGTGAGTTCTGCAAGAAGCAGCCGCTCCTGCACTGTGGATTTGACATTGCAGCTATCTACAAGATGAAGTGGATTGGCTGTGAGATTGACGTCGAGGTCATGTCCATGTCAAGAACAATGCCCATGTGTGCCAAATTATGTGACGGGCAACCTTCCAGCTTCTTCTAATTTGGCGCAGGTGATCACTTAAGCGAGCCAACAAGTTTCACTTATTGAGCATTACATCACCAACCAAATATGTAGGGGTCAGGAACGTGGGGCTCTTTAATTGTAGCTAGAGGGTGTCTTAGATAGGATGGCTTTGCAGAATAAGACCTGCGGAGGTCGTAGATGTGGATGCCCAGGCAGCTGATGTCGCCAAGAGCATCACCAATAGCCAAGCGCGGGGAGCCACCACCTGCTGACGCGCCGCTGGCGCCACTGGTACCACCCCCGCCACGGTGGAATGCAACCATGGGCAAGTTGCGCACGAGCTCCATGACCACGGCCATGGCACTCTGGATGCACGTTCGGCGGAGCAGCGGGTTGCCGGGGTCCATGGTGTGCAGGAGGACGATTACCATCTGCCAGCATACAAGAGCTTTGACTGTCAACCAGAACCGAGGAGGAATTTAAATATAGGATAATGGGCACTAGCGTCAAGCTTTAGAGCCCTAGACTCTAAAAGAACATCATGTGTGCCATAGTGAATTCAAGGAGTCTGCGAATATACGAAGGTTTGGGTCTGGCCAGGGCTTGGAGCTTCTTAAGTACAGTACATTTATGGTAATGGATTCAGGAGGCTGCCTGCTGCAGGTAGAGGATGACGGCGCGGGGATTGGCTCGGATCGCACGGACGAGGGCCAGGAGCGCGACGACGTGCACAGGTGAGGTGGGGCTTGAGCTCCCAAGCTGCCCTTGCATGACATGCAGGAAGCCAGGGACGTCAGCGGCGGCCAGTGCTGGCAGCAGTGCACTGCATAGTACCTCTCGCACGACCGCTGCCACTGACAGGGAGCTTGCCAACGTAGTGCCGAGGACAGCTGACGCCGGCGCCGGCACAGCGGCGGCAGGGGTGGCAGCAACAGGAGCGATCTGGGCGCCGAGGCTTTCGGTGAGGGCGAAGGCGTCGATGATGAGGCGTGGAACTTCGGGCCCGATCAGCGGAAGCCACGTGGATGCCATGCCCTCGGCGAGGAACTCTGCGGCGGTGGCAGCATGCAGGCTTGCGGCGGTGCGGGCGAGCTCCAGCAGCGGGAGCGTGACGGCAGGTGGAAGGTCTGGGCGCCCGAGCGAAGGATACCACATGGCCAGCGCAGCAGCGACGACGATGCGCACCGCGCGGGCGTCTTCGCCCTCCATCGGCCGCGCTACACCCTCCTCAGACAGCGGACCGTGGAGCCATGCATAGATCTCTGTGCTGTCCCACAGCCCGTCATCTGCTGGCGGCGGGAAGGCGGGAGAGGGAGCTGCCACCAGCGGCGCCGCTGCCAGCACCGGGCGGGGCGAGGGAAAGGTGGAGGAGCGGAGGAGGGGTGGGAAGGAGCGCGTTGCGGAGCAGTGGAAGAGCGACTTGGCGGCCTGGCGGAGGTGCTCTGCGGGGTGCTGCCAGTAGCAGGCAAGGACCTGCACACGAGTGCCAGCAGACATTTAGCTACCAATGAGGATCTTGCAAGCACTTGTGGAGATAGGAGGCAAAGATGCAATCATGTATGCAATAATGTAAAAACCTGATCTTGGTGGTAGAATTAGTAGAGGGGTGTGGGATAAGGGAAGGTGTTCAGCGTAAAAGTTATGTATCAAGCTGGGGAGGGAAGGGGTTTCCATAGAGAGCTAAGGAAGGAGGTGGGGGGAGAAGAGCGAAAGAGAAGTGCCACTGATAGGAAGACACATTGTGATGAGAAACAAATACAAGAAGAGTAGAAGATGCGGACCTCCAGCGATGGGGTGGCGAAGCTGGGCATTTTCTCAGCCAGGCCACGCGAGTAGTGGGACGCCAGCATGCTGCCGCACCAACCAAACAGGCCGTTCTTATCTGAGTCAGGGTCAAAACAGAAGCTCAAGCAGAAACTCGAGACTCCAATCATGGAGTGCTTGAGTCCCCAATTCCTAAAGAGAAGCCCATATAGCTGAGGCTAAGTATGCTGCACAGGGCCTAATGTTAAAGCCCTAAGCTAAGCCCTTACAAGTGCTGAACCTCCTATCCTATGAAAGAGCCTGGCTGGGAGGAACTAAAAGCCACAGGGACTGCCGGAACTTCAAAGTAAAGTAAGATGAGGCTGCAAGGCTTAGCATGCAGAATGTACGCTTAAAATGATCAGGGCTTTCGCTATCCGAGCTACCTGCGCAGTACCTGCAGGACTGGCGGGCGTTGGGCGCAATGCCCATGAGGCGCTGCGCAAGCGCGGTAATGGCTAGTGAGCGAGATGCCGAGAACTCGGGCGAGGCAACCCAGTGGTGGAGCCGTGAGGAGGGCGGCTCCGCAAGGCTCAGAGAAACGGCGCCGCCATCTCCAGCCAGCCCTGGGCTGGCGGCCCCCGCTGCCGGCGGCGCAATGTCCAGCTCTGCATGCAGGCAGGCGTCGAGCTCGCTGCAGATGCCCCACTCGTGCAGCAGCGCCAGCGCCAGCAGCAGTGCTGCAGGCGCCGCGGCCTCCTCGCTGCTGCCACTGCCGCTGCCATTGCCCTCCTCCAGCTGGCTCGTCTCGGCTGCTGGAGCGGCGGCTGCCAGAATCTCAGCACCAGCTCCAGTGCCGAGCTTCGCCCCCGGCGGCTGCTGCCGCTGAGGATGGACGGGCACCATCAGAAGCGCCGGCACATCAAAAAGCAGCACTGGAATGCCCGGCAGCGGCAGCACGCCTCGAACAGCCGGTGGCAGGGGTGGCAGTGGCGGTGCTAGCCGCTGCTGCAGAGGGCTCGGGCTTGCTGCCGACGGAAGCTTCGCTGGCATCGGCAGAGTGGCAGGCTGGAGCAAGTCCGCTGCATGGCTGCCATCAGCGAGCAGCGGCTCCACTTCTGCAGCAGCCGCTGTGCTGACAGCAGGTGCTGGCGCAAAGACGGAGGCGATGAGCTCGAGACCCGAGGAGACGCGCTGCAGCGGCGTGGCCGGCGCTGCCGCCGCGGCCGCTGCTGGCGCAGTCGTCGCTGCCGACGGGCTGCCAGCTGCCGGCCCCTCCTCTTGTGGCAGAACCAGGATGTCACTATAGCGACCCCCCGGCGGCCACAGCGGGCCAAGAAGCCCCGCCGCAGCGCCAGCGCCAGCGCCGGCTCGCTCGGCGGCCTTGCGCTGGCGGTGCGCCAGGAATGATAGCAGCGCCTGAGCGGCATCGTTCGTCGATATGCGATCGAGGCTGCCCGAGTGCAGGTCCCAGAGTAAGACAGCATCTTGCCGAGGATTGAAAACCGCCGCAGCTTCGGTTCCTGGCACTGCCGTCTTGGTGACGCTGGCCTCCTCATCCCCGTCATCTTCGTCCTCGGCACCTCCGTCGTCGCTGTCCGCATCGCCGCCGCCATCACCATGGCCGTCGCTGTCGCCGTCGTTGCTATCACCGCCAGCATCGTCCTCGGCCCAGCGACACACAACGGCGAGGTAGCCCTTGGCGGGCTCCCACACCAGAAAGCGTGGCGCGCCGCCCGGGTGGCCCGGCAGCAGCCGCTCGCAGCGCCATGTCTCAGTCGACACCAGCGCGACGCCGCCGTCAACGCCTGCAGAGAGGAAGCAGGCCGCCCATGGGAGCGGCGTGCCCGCCGGCGGCAGGACAAGGCTGTGCAGCGGCGCCACGTGGTGGCGCAACACTGCGAGCAGGGTGCCGCCGTCGTCCAGGGCCCAGGCGCGCACAGCGCCGTCATGGCCGCCAGACAGGAGGACGTGTCGGCCAGCACCGTGGCCGCGCACGCCTCCCTTGCCAGCCCCCCCGCGGCTGGGCGCTGCTACAAGCCCGGCAAGGAGTGGCGTCAGCGGCTGACCGTCAACACCGTCAGCAACACAAGGAAGGGGTTAAGAGTGTGGTTAAGCTTCAGACTCCAAAATCTGAAGGTTCAGCGGCTGCTAAGTGCAGCGCCATTGGTCTCAGACTGGAGGTTAAGGAGCAAGAACTCACGGAAGAACTCGGCCATGCATAGCACCGCGCCTTGATGGCCATGGAGGCGTTGCACGGTGCTGGCAGCAGCTCGACGGCCGGCCAGGAGCGGCAGCAGCTCGATGGTGCCATCGGCCAGGCCCGTGGCGAGGTGTGTGGGCGCCGCCGCCGCCGCTTCGCCGCTGAGCAGGATCGTGCATGTCACAGCCGCCGTCGGCGAGGAAGGCAGTGGCGGCGAATCCTCCTCGAGGCCCTCAGCGCTGCCAGCGGCAGTCTTCCCCCAGCCCGCACCAAAGCGGGCCTCCTCGACGAGCTCAGCAGCGAGCACACTGCTACCGCCGCCGTCAATCGACGAGGCAATCCGCCAGATGGCCACGCTGGCGCCCGACCCGACCCTGTAGGCCGAGCCCACCAGCAGGCGCCGCCCAGCCTGCGCGAAGCGGCACCTGCGAGGGGTATCCTTGCAGACACCTGGTGCGGAGAAGCGGGGGCCTGCTGGAAGCTCCACAGTCGGGTCGCTGTTGCTGCCGGCCGGCTGCCTCAGGGGCTCGAGCGAGAGCAGCACCGCCTTGCCATCGGAGTCCCAGAGGAGGAGGGCAGCGGCGTCGCTGTCGCTGCCGCCATTGTCATCATCGTCGTCGTCGTCGTTGTCATCGTTCTCGCTGTCGCCGAAGCTGCCGGGGTCGGCGTAGGCAACGAACATGCCACCCGACCAGGCCGTGCCGCTGCCCTTGCCGCCGGGGCGCCCACCGCGCGCCAAGACCGTCCGCGCTCTGCTGCTGTCGTTGCCGGTGCCGCTACCGGGGCTCTGGGCGCTGCCGCCCTCTCCGGCGTCCACCAGCGCCCATGCGGCGCGGCCAAGGAGCAGGACGAGGCGGCCGCCAGGCGCCGGCACAGCTTGCCGGACGCCGCCCGGGACGGCGGCAGCAGCCTCCGGCCACAACCAGTACTGGGCGAGCTCCGCGAGCAACTCGCCACGCCAGAGAGCAGCGCCGGCGCCGGCGCCGGCGCCGGCAGCGGCCAAGCAGTCCCCGAGCAGGCTTGGCGCGGCGGCCATGACCTGGAGCGGCGGCTGCAGGCCCGGCCATGGGCGCCGCGACACGCTGAGGACGTCGAGCGAGCGACCGTCCAGCAGCAGGACGGCGCTGGAGGGCCCCACCGCCGTCACGACACAGACGCCGGCCCTCCTCCCGGCGGCAACGGCGCTCGCCGCCGCCACCGGCGNCGCTACCGCCACGCTCCCAGTCCCTCCAGGCGCCGTCGCTGGAAGCGCGCCAGAGGACGACGGCGCCGTCGCCGGCGCCGGTCCACACCGACGGCGGGCTCCGGAGCGCCGCGAGGCAAGCGGCGGCGTGCGTCAAGGGCGCACCAGCTGGCCACAGCGTTTGCAGCAGCACGAGGCGCCCGTCGTCTACGCCATCGCCGCCTCCGCCGCCGCCGCCGCCGCCTCCGCCGCCGCCTGCGGTCATAAAAGCCGTCGCCCGACTTGCATGTAGGGCAAATGCTCAGTTGTAGGTTTAGGGTTCGGGGTAATGGTGTCTAGGGTTTGCGGAATTATGGGTTTAGGGTTTGGCAGCACCGGCTGCGAGCGTCGGCAATGGGGGTTTAGGGCTATCGGGCTTATTAGGGTTTAGCCGCCGAAGCTGCCGACACTACCGGAGCTGCCGGCGCCCACTTGCCGGCACCGGTTATACGGGCCTTCTGGCGGACTCCGGGTCAGGCTCTCGGCGGCAGCAGCGGCACTTGGCTGTCCAGTCTTCTCGGGCTGGCTGTCCACAGCCCTCGCCCCCTTTGCAGAGCCACTTTCTTTCCTGGGGCAATAGCTGCAGTGGTTCACGACTACACCTGCTGGACAAACTCCTTAACCCTGCAACCTCATGTTGTTCATAACACCCTTACCCCCACTTTACCCGATCACCATCATTTATCATAGGTATGACTGTCCTCAGTCGACCTTTTGTCTGCACAATCTGCGTAAAGGCTTACTGGACGAAGGAACTTCGGATTTGTGCGACAGTGAGCGTCACGGCACTGAGAACTGCTGCCTCCGTGTTGTGCCAGGCGACGCGTTTCCGCCCTCTAGTCATCTCTAATTTGCACTTGCTGACTAGGTTATTAGGCTCCCGCTTGCTGACTACTTATTGTGCTCGCTGGTAATGCCTCAATGGAGCACCCTCAGCTCCATAATAGACTGGACTCACCATAGCCAAGAATGAACAAGTCAAGAAAGATTGATAAAGAACCGATCATGCACCTTGATGAGTAATAAAAATGTGGCACTCTGGCCCTAGTGTCTCACAAAATCACCTTTGTTTGAACGACTAGTCATCAATGCCTGCCAAACGCAAATCCATTGTTGCACGCTGGGCTGAGCGAGCCGTATAATTTCATGCCTACTTACCCAGCCTAACAAGGGATGGCACTGTCAGGAAAGGAACGGAACTTCCAAGATTCCAGTTCCATCATTATGCACACTTGCGCCATCTACTAGCCAATGAGGGCCACCATGTCACCTGTGCCCAAATATGGTCGAGAGCACAAGCTGCTGCACAAAGGCCGCCCGTGTAGCCGCCTCTTCGAGCATCACGTCTGACTCCACCCTGCAAAGCAAGCAAAGCAGTGTGAGCGTATGTCTTTGAGCTCTAGCACGCTGTCATGGCAGGCATGCCCTCCACCCAAATAACTTGGCAACCCCACAGCTCAAAGCACATCCATATGGTGCCTGCTTAAACAGCAGTATCTAAACTGCAGATCTGCAGACTGCTGCAAGCTTGCTCTTAGAGTCTCCTACATTGGTGTTGCCCTAAAGGGCCTAGCATCCAACAAGCATTGCTGGGTGCTAACAATATGGCCCATGGATTCACGAGGTGCAGTCATGAAACGACGAGACACTGAATGAAAGCTGCTGCTTCTGGCAGTCAGCAGTATCCTTATGCTGCCACGATGTCAACCTGACGCGGGAATTACCACCAGATGATCATCCTACATCTGCAAACATTGATCTGAAGGTACATGACACGCACCCTCTGCTTCAAGTAAGAGGCACAAGCGCAGAGCAGAGGCACAAGCGCAGAGCGTGAACCTGGACTCCACAGGCACCGGGATGGACAATGATGCATGAACGCCCTCGTCTCGGGGTGCAGTATCAGCAGCAGCAGCGACGGTGCCAGTGGCCTGGCTCAAACCCTCGTCAGAGGTGAGGGTATCCACAAAGCTCGAGAAGAGCGCGTCGGAGGCCTGCTGCCGCGCCTGCTGCGTGGCGGCGAGCTTCTCCTTATCCCGGATGAACAGCAGGCCTGCAAGGTCCTTCAGGTCCCGCCCCTCGTGGGAGGCAGTTGACAGCCGTCGCAGGCCACGGCTGCCAGTTGCCGCCGCCAGCTTGTGGCCCTGCAGCAGCTCCATGTCCTCATCCTGAACGAGCCCAGGGTTTGTAGTCTCGTCAGATTCCGTCATCAATCAGAGCTTGCTGGCAGCAGCGGTGCTGCCAAGGTGCAAACAACTAGCACTTCTGTAGCCTCTGCTTGAGGGTTGCTAGAGCTCCAGACCTGGCGCAACGGCCCATGCTGCTTAATGATATGGCCCAGCACATCTTTGGCGACCCGATCGTTGCATATCGGGCAGACCTGCCAGGCCGCAATGAGATGCACGCGGACGCTGATCAACTCGCGAGTGTGGCTGACGCATAGCCGAGTCAAATGCGCTTGTTGGGCCTTATGTTCATGCAAGCTGCCCTCCCAGGCTGACATAGCCGGACCCCGGGACACAACTAGCGAGTCGCCGACGATGGTGGCTCAGACTGCAGGCAGAGTCCCCATGACCAGCCGCAGCAGCAAACCAGCTGAAGCGCCGGCTACTGCAAGCATTCATGTGCTGAGCAGGGGGACCGCCCTCAGCTGGCCGTGGACAAGAGAGGCGAAGCAGTACCACGGCCTTGCTCTCAGAGTGCAGGCCGCTCTGGAGGTGCTGACAGAGCAGTGGCACATCTCCAAAGTCCTCAAAGCAGTAGGGGCACGGCACGGCGGCGTCGTCGTCCTCATCGAGTTCCTCGTGGCAATCTGCGTGGGCAGACCGCGCGCCCAGACGTGGTCATCGTCAGCGCATGCCATTGAGACGAAATCAGCGCCGGTCGACCTAGTTGCTGGAAGTCCGTGTTTCCCGACGATGCCAGGACGACAGTCGAGGGCATCGATACGAGCTAAAGTCATGACACCAACTGGCGTGTTGCGCACCAGCGTCCGGCGGCGTGAGGTAGACCGAGGCGAGCTGCTTCTTGCCGGCGAAGTAGAGCCCGCAGAGGTCGTCCATGGCGGCCGCCGGCCCGCATCCAGGCCAGAGGGCCCCGGCGGCGCCGCCGCCAGAAGGCCTCCACGGGGCCCTCGCGCCAGGGCCGCGGCGCCGCCCTCGCTCCACGCCGGCGCCCTCGGCCGCCGCGATGCTCGGCCGGCGAGCCCCTCTGGCGGGCTTTCGCACCTCCTTGTGAGCCCTCCTTGACCTCCTCCGCAAACCTCAGCCGCCCGGACGCCGGCTGGCGGCGGCGGCGACGGTGGCGGCGGCGGCGGCGGTGGCGGC
>WELB01000050.1:681465-691906 GCA_009602725.1 Spirogloea muscicola
CAGCCGCCGCCGCGGCACTGCGGCTCGGCGGCGGCGAGTGGATTGGCCGGCGCCGCCTCGGAGGCTGGCGGCGGTCCAGAGCGCCGGCCGCAGGTCGCGCCTCGGAGCCTCTCATGTGAGGGCCTCCCGCGCCGTTACCCGCCGCGCCGCGTCGCCGATCCAGCTGATGTAGATGGCTGCATGACGGCTGCGGCAGCTGCAGATACGCCGTCGTCATTTGGCAGTCCATCCATGGATCCTCGGCTTCGCTCATCCCCACTGCATTGGCCGCCGAGGCGCAGGTCGCGGCTGGCTGCGGCCGTCGCGCCGGCGCTGCTGCTCCACGGACGACGGTGCACACCTCGCCCGCCGAGGCTTGCCGCCACTGGCTCGCTAAGCGGGGTGACGGAGGCCAAGCGGACCATATCCAGCACCTCCCACGGTATTGACTGTTGTCCAGTTGCAGCACTCATCATGAGTCTCGGCGACTGCCAGCGCATTGTTTATGCCGTGCCGACGGTGTGGCGAGGCTGTCAGTAAGCAGCAGCAAGCTAGTGAGGCTATCGTCACCGCTGTGGTACTCCCATGGAGCATTGTAAGCGGTAGTGTCAGCTTAGACACCTTGAGCTCCACACACTGTGAAGGATCACTAGTCTTCTTGCTCGCGGCTTGGAGTGGCCGGCTTTCAGAGGGATACAGAAGCACGCGTAAGTCTTGTGATACTGACAGATCATCCTGATACCCTTAATGCAGGAAGCAATCTGCAGCTTGCCACATACACAAGGGAGGGAGGACAGCCTCGAGTTGGCACTGTGCAAGATGGCACTGTCTGGTAGTACTTCTCGTCACCATGTGCAGTCCAGCTGCTGGTGGACAGCTTTGAGTCAGCTAGTCACCAGTATCTGCATTGCAAGTTGAGCTGGAAAAGATGCTACTAATCAAAGTTCATGCCCGTCACTTACTTCTTATATAGTTGGCCATGTCTGTGCCGAGCAAAGAAAGCATTAGCACGTGGTCCTGTTGCTTCTCAACAAGCAGTGCTTGTGCCCTCCCAGGCCCTTGAAGATGTCCTCATCAGCTTCACCAGAAGTGGACCCTGCTAAGCTAGACATGCTGGCAGTCATCCACCATTGGGAGAGTATAAAAGACAGGTAAAGCTTGTGAGGAAACCCTTGCTCTGCTCCTATTACCACTACCTTCTCAGTAAACAGAATACCTCTTTTGTGTCTCTGATGTCATTGTTAAGTGTGACACAACAATGACTATGATCACGTAAGTGCCTCGGCAAAAGCTTGCAGTGGTGCATCAGCCAGCCAACCGGCAGCTGTAGTGCTTTTCTCAATGTCCTAAGTGCTCAGCCTTTGCAGCATTCAGGTGGAGGGCAAGGGTACTCCATTGCAACATGTGGAGCTCCTTGCACCCATACCAAAGCCGACGGGTACTATCTTCTGCATCGGCAAGAATTACTTGGACCATGTCAAAGAGGTGGATACCTGGAAGGCTGCTCCTGGAATCAGTCAGCCAGCTGCACCTGAGGTGATCAACAAGCAGCCTGTTCATATGTTTGAATTGTAGATGTTCTTGTGGACGGGGCTTTTGGTAGCTCATTTGTTGCTCTGTATCGGGTTCCATATGGCATCTTGTCATGATACACCATGCTACAATTTCACACTCAAGTGCCCCAAATCTGACATGTGGGTGCAGCATCCCATCATCTTCACCAAGGGTGTTCAGTCTGTTGTAGGGCCGGGAGCAGCTGTCAAATACCCGCAAGATCTGTCCACCATGGTGGACTATGAAGCAGGTGAGCTCTTTGAGCAGTCCAAGATGCTCAAAGAATGTAGTGGAAGAAGAGACAATCTTAGACACTGTCTCACCAATCTACATTAATTGGTGCGAAGTTCAGTCCCTGAGAGCATTTGCTGTTTGCAGAGCTTGCTGTGATTATTGGCCGTAGTGGGCACAGCATCTCAAGAGCTGATGCGTTGAGTTATGTCTTTGGGTACGTCACGACCTGTGGTCACAAGCATCAGAGGAGGAGTACGATCTGTTTAGGGCACCTTGCATAAAAAGAGAGCTCTTTCCGCACAGTTCTGTCTTGCTCTGCACATACTTGGCTAGTCTCCACAGCCTCTCATCCAGACAATGCTTTCTCTCTACTGCCCAGCTGCCTTGCAAATAAGTTGGATTGCCATTGTCACAGGTACACAGTGCTTAACGATGTCACTGCCAGGGACCTTCAGAAGAAACACCAGCAGGTCTGTATCCAACAAATGCTTTCAACCTCGACCATTTATCACTTCAGATGATGGTCTCTCTTTTGTGTCGAGCACTGGCTTCTGGAGAGGGCAGTCCTCGTTCAACTCACATACTCCAGAGCTCCAGAGCTCAAGCAGGCCGATTGGGCACCAACTGGAGATATTGCTATGCTTACGATATCCTCATATGGCTCTACTGTGGCAGTGGTTCATTGGTAAGAGCTGTGACACGTTTTGCCCCATGGGTCCGTGGATCGTGCCAGCTTCTGACCTGGACGCCAGCGACCTCCGCATCCAGTGCTGGGTGAATGATGAACCGCGTCAGGTGCTTGTGCATTTCCAGCTGCAAAATGGGCACTGCCTTTTTATCCCAAAGACAGCTCCTTAAATTATTCAAAAATAGAGTGGCCTCCTTGTATATCTCTGATGGCTTGAACTAATATTCGGAGGCTGGCCTTGGCAGGATGGGCGGACTTCTAATATGATCTTCAGTATAGCTAAGATCATCGAGGCTATTTCTGCTACCATGACCCTGCACCCTGGTGACATCATTGCCACAGGCACTCCCTCAGGTGGAAGCTCCACAGGTCTCCGTAGCAATTTGCTGGTTTAACTAGCACAGATTAAATACAATTTATCTGGCACATATATGACAGGTGGGGTAGGGCCACACAAGCATTCCTGGCTCATATTGGCTTGTCAGTCATTCTGTTAACAGGTCGCAAGACGTGCATCAGTGCAGAAGGCTGAGAGTCTGCAACTTTCTGCGTCGTTGATGCAACTGCTATGCGTAGACATTCCACCCAGCGAGATGACTTGCTGAGCGCCCTCCATGTTCCAGCTCATACTGAAATTGCAGCTGCAAATGCAGGAGTTGGGTCTGGGTTCAACCCCCCACGACACCTTGTCCCAGGAGACACAGTGCGCATTCTCATTGAGGGTATTGGGGAGCTCATCAATCACGTCAAGTAGATTTCTGTTGCAAGTACTGTTGCAAATACTACAAGATGTGCTTGGGCACAATAGTTTTTAAGGAGCTTCTACCCTCGAGGACTCTAGAGGGCCTAACCTGGAAGACATTGTTG
The DNA here is from genome assembly GCA_009602725.1 of Spirogloea muscicola. NCBI lineage: Eukaryota > Viridiplantae > Streptophyta > Zygnematophyceae > Spirogloeales > Spirogloeaceae > Spirogloea > Spirogloea muscicola. The sequence continues at coordinate 684,788 of WELB01000050.1, forward strand.
TTACAATATGGACGGAGTACGTCAGGTGATTGATGATTTAGCACCTGTGTTGACAAAGTGCTCAAGTTTGTTCCGAGTATACCTCTGATGGGCCTCTGCCCCTCTCAAGCCCCACTGATTCATTAGGCACGTCTAGCGCCACCACCAACCTAGTCTACTTCTCTAGCTATGGCAACAAATAGCGTATTTGCTATCAAGCTGCACAGCTCCGTTCTGCAGTATGATTTAGTAACGACTGAGAAGAAGCTCGGATGTTCCACAACTCCGAAGATGGACTACCAACATGATACCAAGTGCCCCATACTTCTCAATGGGCTACAAACAGATGGCCTCTCTACTGCCTTGGTCCCCAGTGTTATCTTGGTACATGATCAACATTGTATCGCTCCATGGCTGCACAATTTGGATCAGCAATGTGGAGTCAGCTTTGCTCATGGCTGTTCTGGGCAGGAACTGACAGGCAGGTAGTCAAGCTTCAGAAGGCTCCACAAGATGTCAATGACAGGCTTTGCGCCATGCGGACGGCTTTGTTGACTACCGTCGTGATGCGAGCTAGCTGGCACCAATCTGTTAGCAGGACCATTGATAAGGAGGGCAAGCGAGAAGAAAGAGACATGCAGGCAGATGCAGGCGGCGCAGACAGCATCGCTGTGCTCGCTGCAGCCCCCAGAGCATTCTGGCACTGCCGGCCGGCGAGGGGGTGTGCGGCTTACGGTTGTAGTTGAGGAGCTTCTCAATGAGGTCGACGTGCGTCATGAGCATGCGGCGGCAGCAGTAGCGCACCAGGCCCAGCGCGTCGAGTGCATCCCTGGCAATAACCATGCCAAGCTTTGAGTTTGGCGGCCTAGGATTTGAGGTGCAGCGGCGACGGAAAAGGGAGAAGAAGAGGACCCTTCATAAGGGGGCAATGGCTGTGAGAAGCCAGCCCAAAACCCATGGACAACTTTCAGAGTGAGTCTGAAAGGGCAAGTCACTCAGGAAAGCAAGTGAGAATAACAGATGGCTGCTCAATAATCACTGGTCCGCAGCCGCAAGGCGAGCAAGTCTAGCAGCCGGAAAGCAGTCGACCAGCAGCGACAAATTTCACAATTCAAACTTTTGGTGGGATACACAAGTGCCCCCGAGCATTGGGTTGGCGGCAGCGGCGTGGCCAGTGACGTAGCAGGCCAGTGAGCGGCCCGCCGCCGCCACCGCCGCCGCCGCCGCAGCCGCCGATGCCAGCCGCGCTGCGATGGAAGATGAGGAGGGTCTCACCCCTCGGTGTAGTCGGCCTGGAGGAGGTCCAGGTACGTGTCCCACTTGTTGCCAATCACCTGGAGCGAGAAAACGGGCGCCGGCGGCCAGTCAGCTGACGACAGCTCCGCGCTGGCTGGTGGCGTCCCCAGGTCCATGGCGGCGGCGGCGACGGCGGCGGCGGCGGGCCGCGTCCAGACCTGCTACGCCACTCGCCACGCCGCCGCCACCGCTGCCCCAGAGCCCGGGCAGCGAGCGCAGAGCTGGGCCCGCACTCGGCGGCGGGTGCAGCGATCCGGCGGCGCACCTTGCCGCAGGTGAAGCAGCGCACGGGGATGATCATGTCCGGCGGCGGCGGCGGCGGCGGCGGCGGCGAAGGCGAAGGCGGCGGCGGCGGCGAAGGCGAAGGCGGCGGCGGCGGCGACGGCCGCGGTGGAAGCGGCGGCGGCGGAGGATGCGGCGCAGCGAGGGGGGGGGGTGGGGTTATGGGGTTACACAGACTTCACTTAGTCAAGTACAGGAACTAATGCATCTCAATTACCGCGCTCGCCCCTTCGGCAGCCGGGGGGCATCTCACAGTAATGACATCACTGATATCCATTACCGCTGGCCCCCCTTTACCCCCCTCCCCGGGCCGCACTCTCGGCTCCGTGGGGACGCGTCGCTCGGAGCGGCGAGCCAGTTGATTCCTAACCGCGGACTATAACCGCCGTTACGAGGCAGTACTGCAGAGGTTAGTCCCAAGCCCCAAACCCTTAAACCCTAAAGCCTGAGAGCCCCCNCGCGGCGGCGCCGGCGGCGGCGCCCATCGGCGGCGGCCCGGCGCCGGGGTGGCGGCCTCTGGCAGTGGAGTGCGCGCACAAGAAGGGTTCCGGGAGCACCAAGAACGGGCGCGACTCGCAGCCCAAGATGCTGGGCGTGAAGGTGTATGGCGACCAGGCCGCGCGCCCCGGCAGCATCATCGTGCGCCAGCGCGGCACGCAGGTCTGCCCGGCCGCCGCAGCCGCGGGGCCTGGCTCCCGGGAGTCGGGGCTCAGGACCAAGGGCTTTGGGTTGTGGGCTTGCACATCAAGGGCTTAGGGATTTAGGTTCAGGATTTAGGGTTTTAGGTCCTGGGTATGGGATTTTGGTCATGGGTTCTGGGCTTTGTGTTTTGGGCTTGCACATCAAGGATGGTAGCTCATCGAGGCAAGCACCGGCGCCGCGGAGTCCACCTTAGTGGCCACAGGGCCGCTGCATCTCCTCCGAGACTCGATCGGCCCTTTGGTTTGGGGCCATGGGGTCGCCGCAGGCCGCTGTGGTCATGGCCTCCTGGGCTCTCTCCTCCGTGCTGCGCTGGCTGACGCCTTGTCGTCCTTGCACTTTCTCTCCCCGCCGCTTGCGCCAGTTTCACCCCGGCAACAACGTCGGCATCGGCAGGGACTACACCATCTTTTCGCTCATTGATGGCGTCGTCAAGTTCGAGAAGTTTGGCGCCGACCGCAAGAAGGTGCGTCTGGAGAAGATCAGGTGTCCGGAGGTTCAAGGAGCTGCCATACTGTGGAATGTTTGTGCCATCGCTCACTGATGTGGGTTTGCTGTTCTGGGGGCACAGATCAGTGTCTACCCCGCCGCAGAGGCGGTGCCTGAGAATCCAGAGAGCCGCAAGGTGAAGCGGCGAGAGATGTTCCGGATGTGGCGCGTATCGCGCCGCGCCAGGGAGGAGGAGGACCTTGGATTTGACGTTAAGACTGTCCCGGCTTTCGCCACTGCCGAGGCCGGGCAAGCGGAAACCGCTATTTGTTGATGACTTTGCCATTTGTCAGCAACAAAATACCTCGCAGCGACAATTTTTCATTTGGGCTTTCCTTTGTGGTCATACGTCCAGCAGAAGCTTCCTCTTCCTAGCCACAGCGAAGTGGGACAACCAGCAGTGCAAGCTTGTCAATGGCCACTCTGAGAGAGGAAGGCACAACTACAGTGCTGTCATTGTTATGGGTCTCAACAGGCAAGTGCACCCGACAGCAGGTTGTGCAAGTTTATATCAGCGGAGTCCGATCAACTGACACATCAAAGTGCGAAGTGGATGGAAGTTACTGTGGCTGGTTGCACGAATAAGCCACGCCTTGGCTGGATGGCAATGTGATCCACGCTTGTCAACTTTCCAGCCTTATGGCAGTGCAATGCCAGAGACTGGTATAGGAAGGCAGAGGGGATGATGTGTTGAGAAAGGAAAACATGGTGAGAGAGAGTAGAGGAATCGAAAGAGGTCTTCAGAATGAATCAGGTTGTCTGACTGAATCAGGCTGGTATATAGAACTGACACCCATCAGGGGCAGATTCTGGCAAAGTCGTGACCTAAGAACCCTCCATAATCCAATTTAGTAAAACAGTTGAGCTTTTTAACTTCCTGCTCCACCTCTCCGCAGCCTTCCAGCTCCAATTTTCAGGTACGGTATCCATAGCTGACGACGTTTCTGGCTCAATTATTGGCTGCCATAGACATCGAGAGAAAGTACTTGAAGATGATACAGCAGTAACAGAGCACTGCCAAAGGTGCTCAAGTGCCAACTTTTGCTGAGATCCTGGCGTGCTGTAGCCCTGCCCTTGAGTCACAAGGACCTAGTAGTGGAAGCAGGGTCGGGCGTCAACAGTGCGCTCTTCGCCCCACAAAGTGACTCGATGCATAAGACCTCAGCGCTACATAGACTAATACTGACAGCTTGTATTGCGCGACCATAGAAGAGCAGCTTGAAAGCTGGTCCTCTGAAAGTCACAGCGCCACATACCTTGCATGTTGCACTTCACTTCACCAGAATGAGCAGGAGGAGCTTAGCACATGGCTGCCTCTCAGAGCAGCCCCAACATCCCAGGTGGCAGCAGGTCACGTCCTTCTGGAAGGCCTCCTTGCGTCCTTTCTATTGAGTCAAGCAGTCAAGCCTCTGAGCAGACCTCCATGCAGAGCAGTCGCCAACGCAACTTGGCCGCCACCAGGCTGTCAGCGCTTGACTTTGGCCGTGGACTGCAGGAATCGGCCGTAGTCGGCGAGGATTGCAGACCCACTGACTTGGTCCCAAGCTTCGGCGGCGGCCTTCAGCCACTCCCGCTCGCTCATCGGGTACGCAAACTTGCAGCGCTGCCTAGATAGCACCTGCACTCCCACAGGTCTGACTTTGGGGTATTTGGACTCCACGAGCTAGGAGAGAAAGACTTACACGGGAGTAAAGATGACCACTAGTCCTACCAAGTAACCTTGATGATGATATAGGACCTTCAGTGCGGAACAATGTCAGTCACTGCAATTAGTGCTGCTTCTCAACTGCTGATACGTGACTGGACATGCTTACATTGCTCCACTAATCACAACTACAGACTTCCAACTACGCTGTACCAGCTCAGCATGTCACTGCAGCTAACATCACCAAGACACAAAGCAGATGCTCACCCTGTTGGTCAGATGGCGAAGCGTAGTCTCATAGGTTTGGTGCATGAGGTGAATATTTGGGTCGCCTCTCCTTGGGAGCACAAATAGATGTTGGCTCCCGACGTCCCTCCCCTCGTTGGTTGCCGGATCCCCGCTCTTGCCTCGGCTGCCGAGGTATGAGCGCCGGGCCCTCTGCGGCGCTGCCTCCTTGCCGACCACAGCCTCCTGATTGGGCCCGTTGCTAGGTGCTGCAGTCTTTGCAGTGTGAGCTGCGCGCCCAAATGGCTGGAAGAATGTGTTGAGACTCTCCTGCAGGTCTGCCATTGCTGCCAAGCTGCAGTCCTCGGCCTGCACCCTGATGCAGACATGGAGCAGAATGTGACGGCAGATTCTGGTCTGAGGTACTACAATGCAAGACTGCATTGCCGAGATTTCCACGAGCCTCGCTTCTCACAATAGCCGGCGGCGCTCATCTCCATGGTCGACTCACTTGGTGTGCACGAACACAAGCTCTGGTTGGAAGTCCTGGCTCCGCGCCCTTTCATGGTCCGGCTCCTCTGCCACCGGGGCTTTTTGCGCAGTGCCTGATCCTGGCGGCGGCTGCTGCAGGGCCTGGACGGCCTTGGCTCTAGCGGCAGCGGCGGCGGCAGACCGCCCCGCTCGCTGGCTCGGGTCGGCCCTATTAAGCCGGAGCATGTCCACCTGGCCGCCATTGGTGGGACACATCAAAAGGGCACCTCACAGGCTATTGCTAGCTTGGCATGACCAAGTTGCCTCCTCAAGCGAGACGAGCAAATCGCCAGCGGCAGCGGTGTGCCAGGGCGAAGGCACTCACAGTGCGGTAGAATTGCCACATGACGACGTCGTTGCAGCCTTCCGAGACGAGGAGCAGGATGTGGCACACGCTGGCCAGGAAGATCCCGAGCTGACCGCCAACGACATGCGGCAGGGGGCCATACAGCAACGTGAGCAATTGATACGCTCAAACAGCGGCCATTAGGGAAGGCAGTCGGCACTGCCTGCGAGGAGCACCTGCAGTGAGAGCAGCTCCTGGGCAACCTCAGCTGAGAAGGGTTCGCCCACTGCAGCAGCCGTGCCATCTGGCCGCACCGCCTCGCTCATCAGCGAGGCGCTATAGACAGGCTGCACAGCTTGCGACACAGAACGACGAGATAGTTAGCTTAACGATCACAAAGGAAGCTTAATAAGTTAAGCTAGCGCTAGACTTGGGGGTTAGGACTCAGGGGCTACCTGCGTATCCAGCAGGATGAGGCGTTCTGGCGACACCTGCATGTCAACTCCAGCCGTGCAGTGGCGAGCGGCGGCCCGCGTCTCGTCGCTGTGGACCGTGAACGGCAGCGGTCCGCCTGCAGCCCATAAGCCGCGACAGTAGCAACAGCGGCAAGTCATGCACTGGCAGTTATGGCGGAGCACTGCAGCAGATAGGGAGCGCTCTGGCTGCCAGCCCCTTGACAGCGGGCCAGCGCGCGGACCTGGCGGAGGCCGGAGGCCGCAGAGCACGTTGAGGATGGTGGACTTGCCACTGCCCTGGCGGCCGACGACGCCGACCACCGTGAAGCCCAGGTTGCTGCCTGACAGCAGCTGCGCGGCCGACCGGCGGCCGCCAGATGCGGCGGCAGCTGAGGTCAGTCCAGAACCGGCAGGAGGACCTGGTTATCTTCATATACTTCAAGTGTCTACATGCCCATCAAATATAAAGCAAATCAATCAAACCTTGACCAATGAAAAGGTCAAGGGTTTAGGGTTCTTAGGTTGAGACCAAAACCTTGACAAGAATCCAAATCCTTGACAAACGACCTAAACCTTGGCCTAATTCTAAGCAAACCCTATATCCAAACCAGAACCAAATCAAAACCTTGACATGATACCTAGAGCAAAAGCTTGACCTATCAAGATCACCTGACCTTAACTATTCACCTTGACTGTGTCTAAGAGCTGATTAAAGATCTCAAAGAGCTGATTATTATCATCCGAAGAAGAGCAAGGACGGGCGCCTTGGAGAGCGGTGGAGCTGTCCCACAGAGGGACTGCCCTCCACGCCGTCCGCCTCGCCGGACGAGTCCAGCACCAAGCCGACGGTGAGGGCCAGACGGAGGCTTCCGCCGCTAAGCCCATCAGGAAGTTGAGTTTCATCCGGGAACATTACTCCTAATTCCTGAATCCTAAACCCAAACCCTTAAACCCTACTCTTAGCCCCTGGACCCTGAGCCCTAAGGCCTAGCCAACGGCCAATGGCGCTATCGAACGCTAGCTGTGCAAGACGGGGACGACGTTCCATGGCGGCGGCAGCGACGGCGGCAATGGCGAGGGCGGCGGCAATGGCGGCGGCGACGGCGGCGGCAGCCGTGGCGGCGGGTCACCTGCTGCGCGTCATCGGCGTGGAAGTCCCCCGCGGCAGTAACCAGCTTCACGGCGGCCACCGCTGGCGGCGCCGCTGCCTCCAGCGGCGCCGCCGCGCCGCC
>WELB01000050.1:693931-725739 GCA_009602725.1 Spirogloea muscicola
ACGGACTGCCGGTGCCCAGGGGTCGGCCCGGCCATTGTTGGCGGCGGCGGTGGCAGCCCCCCGACGGTCGTGGCCAGCAGCGGCAACGTCGGTCGCCGACGACCTCGGCTGGCGCTTGCGGGGCGCCGCGGCAGTGGCCCGCACGGTCGGCCAGCAGCGTCGGCTGCAGCAGCGCGTCCAGAGCCTGCGGGACAACTGGCAGCTCATACGCAACGGCGTCCTGGGCTTCCGTGCGGCGGAGACGGCGGCAGCGGCATCCGCAGCAGCACCCCGCTGGCGCGGTGGCTGCAGCTCGATGGCTTCGCCAGCAGCAGCCGGGAGCACAAGCCGGCCGGCGGTGACGGCAGCGGCGGCAGCAGCGACGGCGTCCAGCCGGGCTGGTCGGACGGAGGCGTGCGAGGAAGACGACGATGTGGCGCGAGCGTGGGCATCGCTCGACCGTGCCCGTGCGACACTAAGCGCAGTGAGCAGCAGCAGAGACGGCGTTGACGGCGGCCGGCATAGCGAGACCTTGGTGACACCGCAGTCCTGCCCGGCCACTTCGTCGAAGACCAGATGGCTGCCCCGTACCACGCTGTCGTCTTCAGCTGGCGCCGCTGGCGGTGGCCGCGAGCCCTCGCCCTGCCGCAGCTCCGGGGCAAGCTCCACAGCCAGCAGGCAGCACGATGGCCTCGCCACTGCCCGCATCAGAGCTCGGCAACCACTCCGGCGCCCACAAACCTGACCTGCGCTGGCCCCCACCACCGCAGATCTCTATGGGCGCAGCAGCTGCAGCATCCCCATGGCTAGGTCGCCACAATGTGAGCTCGCTACTGCTCACGCCTGCTAATGATGAGCATGCTGTCATGACAGGACCTGTGCCCTCTGTAAGACTTGTCGCTCTATACAGTGCACGTAAGTAAGCTCCAGCTCCGCATGGTACCGGCCTGACCACCGGTGTACCAGACCTGCTGTGCAGGGCGCAGCTGGAGCTGCTCTGAACTGGGTCGCTGAGAGCCCTGATAGACTGCAGCAGTCGCTTGTATGCAGCTCTTTAAGAGAGGGTTCACATTGCAAATTAAGGCATCGGCACTCGCCCAAGATGCAGTGGAGGCTACACGATTGCTGAGGGGCAAAGTAGGCTACAGAAAGCGCAAGGCAATTTTCAAGTCGAGTTAATTTTGCGGATGTCGAATTTGTAACATTACGTTTGCATTGTCAAATGACTCTTTATCAAAACATTCAATGTACAAGCGCGTCACTGGAGCGCAGCAGCTTCTCCTGGCGCCACTAGCTATATTGCGCAACTGCCACCGGTCAGTACCTGGCGCCCGTCTTGCGGTGGTGGACTGCTGTGAGCTCCTTATCATCCTGCGGCACAGTGAGGAACATATATAGTGTTGATGTAAGTAGTAATCTCACATAGAATGCATAATTACCATCCTATGTTCCCTGCATGGCACGACGTGCAGTGGCCTTGCATCAATGCTGCTGGCCTGCCCAGTGGGGACCATCGAGATCAGGACTGAGAAGTCAGTACAGGGGGATAAGCTATAAGGCGCAAGGTGGAAAAGTGCTCATAATTGGTAGGGTTGAACTCCATGAGGCAGGCTAGAGTGTCTAACATAGGGTTGTGCTTCAGAGAGGTTTACCTGGAGATTGCCGCCATTGACAGTGGCGTACAGCACCCAGTGATCGCCAGTCTCCAGCCGGCTCTTGACCGTGCACTCCAGATAGGCAATCTGGCCATGGCAGGCAGCAGGCAGCGCAGCGGGTGTTGCGTCAGCACCCCAGGCATGCCAGCACATGTCAATCTGCTAAGTGTAATTAGCTCTGATGCCTTCTGCCAAGCTCCGGCAAACCCTCGTGCAATAGCCTGTGGAGTGGAGGCTTTATATCAAAGCCTTGTTGCCGAGAGTGCCATCTATGGCTCGTAATTAAAGCCAATGGCTCTTAACTGCGCTAAATATTTGATCAAGGACATAGTAACACTTCACCGCGTCGTTGAGGATGGTGCAGCCGTTGTCCGCGGGCCTCGTGCCGAGGTCGCCAAAGCGCCGCTCGCCCGGCGTGAACGACTTGAGCAGCTGCTTGCTAACAGGCCCCGCCTTGGTGGCGCCCAGCACGTTGAGAACGAATGCGCCGCCTGGCAGGACCAGGCCCTCCACTGCCCGCTCCTTGGCCACCTGCCACCATGCGAGGCCGCCGCCCAACGACAGCAACGTGGCCGCCGGCAGCTGACCATCAAGCTCAGGCTCCACTAGAAATGGCATAGAGGCTCAGAGAACAGGCAAGATTCTTTGCAGGAGAATAGAAGGGAGCTGCCAAGGAGGTGACCTTTGAGGCTGGCCTTGAGATTGAGGCTCGACTAATAGCAGAGTTGTGCAGGAGGTTTGTACACATTTTTGTGCTTGATGTGAGAGTTAGTAAAGAATCTCATGATTGGGCGGTATTGTGTGCTCAATGCAGTACTATGTGATAATGCTTCTGAAGGAGGCTCTCTCATAGAGTGCTCACCGCTATGGTGATGCCTGGCGGGCTGAAGGATGCCTGACTGACCCATGAGGCCAGCATTGCGCTCTCGGCATCGCCAGCTCGCGCTGACAAGACACAGAGGGAGCCGACCACCCTGCCCACCGCCTGTCATGACAAAGGCACAGCGGTGGAAGGATTGAGCATGCCACTCAACGAACGAGCTCATGCACAGCTCATTGTGCCCATTGGTGAACCTTAGCGCTGTTGAGTGCGATTTTGTGGGTAATCTGAGTGGCTTGCTCCATTGTGGTGAACTTGCGTCAAGGGAGATGCTGAGGAGGGCACTTTGACAGCTACAACAGCCGCAAAGAAGAAGTAATACTTCTTGATTTACACGTGCTTTGATAACAATCAAACTCTATATTGAAGAGATTTCATGGTATGAGTATCTGAAACGATGAAGCAAGTGTTTAATAGCAAATATTACTTGACTTCTTAGAACGTCGGAGCATGATGTGTTTGGGTAGGAAGCTCTTACAAACTTCTTAGGATGGAGCATTTGCAATATACATGGATGTGGAGGAAGGACAGTGGCAAGCAATTGTCATGACATGCTACATGTGCCTGAAGTCCTTGCAACTCTGTTACCTTTTGCTCGAGTTCTGAAAGCTTAAAGTCACCCTATTTGGTGGAGCTTTAAGAATCTGAGCAAAAGAGGTTTGCATCATAAGGAGGCACATGTAGTAAGTCATGAAGACTGCATCCAATACAGCCTCCTCCACAACTACGAATATCACAACTTCCCAAGAAATTTGTGAGAGCTACAAAATCAATCACAACGGCTTTTACCTTGACGTTCCCAGAAGAAGTACAGTGAGCTCTCTTAGTACAACTAACCAAATAAAGACGTAGCAGGTACCTTGCTTTTCAGTCATCAATATATACACTCGTATCACAAGCACTTGAGAAAGTGATAGTATCGACTCATATTGTGATTGTTGTTGCCATAGTGCCCTCCTCTTCTCAGCACTTTTCGGCTGACGCAATGCAATGGACCACATCCGCAGCAGAAGCACCGTGGGTTATGAGACACACCTGTTCCACCTCAGTTGCGGCAGTAAACTTGGAACCCTCTGCCGCACGCTGCTTCACCTTAGCCTTGCGCACCGCCTGCGCCAAGTCTGTGCCGCTCTCCTCACACACCTGCAGCATGCTCTCTGTCGGCTGCACAGACAGGCGCAGGTCGCCAACCTCCGGTCAGGCTCGAGTTTGTCTTGCCGCAGTCTGTCAGTCAGCTGTAGGGGCGCAACGTTCTCGCGACCAACCTTGAACTTGCAACGGATGCTAGGGAAGGCAAAAGTGAAACCGCCATCCTTGAGCCGCTGCTCGAGCTCGTCGACAGCCTCGCCGCTCCACCCAAAGGAGCCAAACACGCCGCACGGCTTCGACCGCGCCTGGCTGTCCTGCAGTATCACGCCGAGCGCGTTCTGCAGGAGGTGACCAGTACCAGGTTAGCTTTGTGGTCGCATGTAATAAACCTCAGCCAAGCCAAGGCTGCTGCTGTTGGCAAATGCTGGGAGCGCACCGAGATGGGCGTGGGCATGTGGCCGGCGAGCGTGGGGCTGCCGATGACGAAGCCCGCGGAACGCTGGACAAGCGCGGCGACATCTTCAGGGCCCGCCTCCTCGCAGTTGACCGTCTCCACACCGACGCCCGCCTTGAGGACACCACGGCTGAATAGCCATGGTGTCCACACAGCCATTACATTGATCGACATTCGCGCTTTAGTGACTGAATCTTGGGGATTATTGTACTATAATCAGAAGCAGAAGCACTGAGGTCGGTCAAGATAAGCTCCATCTACATAAGTAGATGGCTGGCAACTGCAGCCTGTGAAAGCAGGTTTGCAGGCCAGCACCATGCACCTGATGGCCTGCGCGAGCGCGGACGTGTTGCCATACGCTGACGCGAAGACAACGGCGACGCTTGCCTCCTGCGCAGCACGGAGCGCGTCTGCCGTCCACTGCAATGCGGCAAACAAGCAGTGTCAGAGCAGCCTCCGGCGCCAGAAAGGGAACACTGTCATTGTCAACAAGCATAGGATTGAGTGGGAGGATTGAATGGGGAGCCGAGCGTGTAGGAGGCATTTGGTGAAAGAGAAAGGCAGTGTCAAAGTCCCAATGCTGGGCCCACCCGAAATCATTGAAGCATTAAGACATTATTGTGCTGATTGTTGAGGCTTCCTGGAGTCAGCACTGGCAGTGAACATAAAATCTCTAATGCGTCAGCTATGCCACCCCATGCTTTGTAAGAAGCCTTGATGTTCAGATATAACTCTTAAAAGTGTCGGTGGGGTGCTCACATGCTTGTACTCACGAACGAGCTCAGTGAGCGAGGCACGGATGATGGGCCCGTGCAGCGGGCAGAGCGCGGCAGCGACTAGCGCGCCATCGTCGCGTCGACTGCCGCCGCCGGCGAGCGTCGCCGCCTTGTCGACCGGCAGGTTAAGCGCGCCCAGCACCGCGTTCCACAGGTAGCCCAGGTCGGCACGCACAACTGCCAGGCCAGCCTTGCCGGCATACGACGGCGCCGCAAACTGGCCTACGACTGGCAGCCGCTCCAGCGCCACCTCGGCCTGCCGTGCCACTGGGGCAAGCATGCAGTCGTAGAAGAAACGCCAGCTCTCACCGTAGACGTCCCACCCGCCTGCATCGAAGTCGCTCTCCTCACAGATGTGGGCGCTGCGAGGCCGCCGGCAGGCAGCGCTTGATCAAGGTCAGTATATCACTGCCTCGCCGCAGACTCTGTGTATCACCGGTTCTCTGCAGAGAGCCATCGTTGGCATCCTCCGAGGGAGGATGGGAAAGAGGGTAGAGGAAACGAGGATGAGAAGGAAAGGAGGAGGGAGGAGGGAGGTGAAGGGAGGAGATAGGATGGGGGACGTAGAGGGATACCTGAAGAGTTTGTGGGTGTACAGCAGCTGGGTGGCGGGGTCGTAGGTGCACATGCCGTCCGGCCAGCGCGGCGTCGGCGTCAGAATGAACTGCAGCTCATGGCCTACCGCAGCAACACGAGGAACGGAGGGGGGTGCGCACTGTTGAGGAGGTAAGTGATTAAGCAATGGAGGACGTCAACCACATGAAAGAGATCCAATGACAGGCTAAATCCCTAAGCCTAATCTGCACGTAATGGTGGAGGTAGGTGGGCACCGTCGCCGAGGTCAAGGGTGTCCCCGGCCTTGACGACGGTGACGCGGAGGTTGCCACCAAGTAGGCCGTCATCGCCGCCCGGCAGCGAGGCGGCGAGCTGCTGCGCTGCGGGGTTGGAACAGTACACCTCGATGGCGCCGCCGTCGGCTGGCCTGCCGACGGCCTCGGCGAGCGCCGTCAGGCTGCCGGCGCGCTTGGGGCTCACGTGGCCCAGCACGACGTGCGTGACGCCGCCAGCGCCGGCCACCTCGGCCACGCGCGCCGCAAAGGCGGCCGAGAAGGTGGCATCGGGCACATTGACGACGGCCGTCGCGGCGCCCGTTCGGATGATGTACGCGTTGTCGGTCGTGCCGCGATTCAAGCTGTACTCGATCTAGAGGGAGGGAGCGAGGAGGGAGGTAGGAGGGAGGAAGCCAAGCCTTTAGCTTGGAGGCCGCCGCTAAGTAAGGCATCGAAAGGGATTTGGTGGGTTGGTTAGAGGAGCTGCCAAGGTACAGAGAGAGAGGGAGAGGCAGCGGCCTCGGGCACCTCCAGCTTGAGACGCGAGGAGCTGCGGCCGCGGAGCGTGAGTGTGTCGCTGGTGATGTTGACCACACGCACGTCGTCTTCCTGCGGTTGGTGGAGACAGCGGCGGCAGCGCCAGCAAGGACCGAGCCGGTCATCAGCGGCGCGTGCTGCCTCAGCACAGCGGAACGGAAGAAAACAAGCGAGCGAGGCAATGGCGAGGAGAAGGAGGGACGGAAACTACTTCAGAATTTTAGTGTTTAGGGTGTAGGAGTGGGCTGGGGCAGCGAGCAGCTCGCCTGCTTTACGGGCGACGAGGGCGGCGCTTCGCTGCGCTCCTTGGTGATGGTCGTGGTGGCAGCCTCCTCCGCAGCCGCCTGGATAACCTGCAGATGTCGAGCACAGGCAATTAGCGGAGAAGAAAAAAGAGACAGGCGATGGGCAGAGTTGGCAATTGTGCACCGCGATTGACAATGTGGGTCAGCGCAACTAGAGGAATCAGGTCGAGAGGCGACGATCGGGTGGGAGAAGCTTAATTTGAGTGATATAGTCAAGCACATTAGCGAATGGCTTCCACCTACTGCTATGCCGACCCGCTCAGCGACCACGGGGCAGCATGTACGCGTCGCTAATTGATGCCCAAATACCGGACAGCAGCTGCCAAGCCCTTCTGCCCCCAACTATGGAGGGCAGGCAGGACAGAGGCTTCTTGGTCAAGGACTTGATGAGGCTTTCCGGTCAAGGATTTGATAGTGATGGAATCAGTCTGAAGGCTTTGAAACTGCATGAGAGAGGGGGAGGCGGTCCACCTTAGGCCGTCGGCAGTANGGCGGCGGCGGCGGCGGCGGCGGCGGCGGTCACGGCCATGGCCATGGCTACGGGGAGGGGTATTTTAGGGTTAGGGCGTGTCCTTCCAGTCAGCCGAAGATGTTGACTCGCCTGTTGAGTCGCCTAACGGGAATCCGGCCCCGGTTAAACATCACCCGCGCCAGTCTATCTGACGGTTTAGGTCTAGGGTGTCAGCTAGACACCCTAGACCGCCGCCGCCGCGGCCGCCGCCGCCGTCGCCGCCTTTGCCGCGACGGGCGTTTCCGCTGAGGCAGCGACAGCTGCTCGCTGCCGCAACGGCCGAGCAAGCACGTCTCACCGGGCCGGTGGGGCCCAGCCGCCACCTCCGGTAGTGGCCGCAGACCTGGACCTGGTCGCGGTCCACCGTCAGGAGGCTCCCTCCCCGCTCCTGCACCATCTTCCTCACATGGCACGCCTGGGAGTGCACCGTCGAGCCGTTAGCTTCGTGATGCAATGCACTGTGGCGGACAACCGAGACACGAGGCGGCCTTGTTGGTCTTTAGCCTTTCTCTCGACCGCAGCTCGGGCGCGCGCCTCACGACGGCCGTGGTCATGGCCACCAGCCTCTGCTGCATCCCATCTACTTCTCATCGAGAGCGGAAAGTGGGAGCTCCTGGCATAGCACATGCTGGCTGCAGATTGTGCTGCGCCAGGAGCTCCTCCCACTTCTGACTCTCGAAGCGGAAGTGGCGCTGCAAGAGGAAGAGGCGCTGCCTCGTCACATAGATTCGCCACACTGTATCGCATCATGGGCAAAGCGCTTACTGAAGATGTGGGCATAGAGGGGAGGGAACGTATGGAGGGGCCGACACAACAAGGAGTGGTGTTTGACTGCTCAGACCAAGTTGAGACTGTCAGTAGTGGCAGCAAAGCAGTAAGGTTTGAGATGCTGGTTTGCATGAGTGATCCTCTCTGGAGAGGGCTGACATAGTCAATTGCAGCTGTTACTGATGCAAAGGCACACGGGCCAAGCCGAGCATGCCTGCATGATTGCCAACTTGACAGGCCCAGAGCATTGCAAGGGAGGCAAGGAGTGGGCAGTAGTTACTCCTGCAGTGATGTGCAAGTGCAATATGGTTTCTAGCTCGCGCACAGCATCTCATGCTGCTCAGTGGAAGGTAAGCAATGACTGGCACTTGATTAAGTTGCCTATTTGCAAGAAAGCTACTGCTATTGTCTGGCATCAGAACTGCACCATAAAATAGCATACAAATAAATTGACGAAAATGGTGAGACCACTTGTATATTGGAGAGAGAAGTTGCCGCCGAGTGGCTGTAAGGACAAGAAGCAGACGAGAAGCTTCTGGGCAAGTGTATGTGAAAGTGAAAGTAGGAGCAGCAGCCAGCTTATCATTGTGACGTATTGAGACCAGTTCACTGATCCAAGTTACTACATTTCTGAAGACTGTCTGAAACTGCTGATCAAATTTGACTTGTCCATATCCTCAGGTTCCACCTTGACCGTAAGTACAGTAACATGCCCACTTTTGTTTGCTTCTACTTATTCAGCCTTGAGCAGCGCACTGTGTACTACGGTCTGTCAGGGTCGATGGCCACATACATCATGGTGTAAACATCAACTAATGGCGGGTACCACATACCTAGCTCATTCTTGCAACAAGTAGAAGAAGACAGGCTCTGTGTAACGGCTCCATGATTGGTTACCTCTTATTGCTTATTCGTTCTGACATTGACTTTATCTCCCATTCCCATGAATGCGTACACACTCTTAAGGTCTTCCATTCTGAGCGAGCCACCAGTGTGCGAGCTTGGCAAATGCGCAACAACCCAAGCACGACGACTTCCGCTGTCAGAAGCCCTTGCTCCTAGGGAGTAAATATTCCCCCTACTGTCAAATACCTCAATGCGTTGGTTGCTTCTACCGATATGCATTTGCGATCAACCTTAGAGTGGAGATGAAGCCTCTCTCTACCTGCTTGGAACTTCATCATTGCCTGAATCGCTGCATCGTCTTAAAAGCCCCGAGTTTGATGACACACTCGTAGTACAAGACGGCAAGAAGTGCTCCTATGTAAGGTCCAACCCAAAAAATCCACTGCGAGCTCAAAGAAGGGGAGCATCAGACGAGCGAAAGCCACTTGCAGATGACTCAGTGATCAATCTACTCTCAAAAGCAAGCCAGACTGTGGGCAAGTGGTAGCAAAAGCTCGAACCCAGGGAAGCGAGCGATGAAACTTTGTAGAGGATACGAAGCTATGGGAGTCATTGGACTCATCAGAAGAATGCTGACCCCAAAAAGGCCATCAGCATATATAGCAGAAGGTCCTAAAGAAGCGGGGATCTTGATACTCACATGGTCAGCCCAAACCTTGTCAGAGCCTGCAATTACGGCAGATGCAAAGCTGCGAGCAGGATTGACGCCACTGCCGGTCACGGGCGCAGTAGCGATGCTGATGACAAATACCGTGAAGCCAATGGCGAGCGGAGCCAAAGCCTGCAATTACCAGCTTATTTATGTCACATTGGCGTTCGCCGAAAGTTGCACACGAGCTTTCAGTGCACCAAGATGCTTGTGGAGATCCTGCGGAAGTACTGAGATCAGTGGACTCGTCAGTGCCAGCCTCCAGAAGTCTTTCACTACAGCTTGCACAGTCAACAGGCGATGCCTAAAATGGCAGGACAGCCGAAATTGAAAGGGACCTGAGAAAGTTTTGACTCTGAAATAGGGGACGAGATCACTGCAGCTTCAGTGCAATCAGCAGACCAAAAATGGCCGGCAACGCACTGGAATGTGGGCATCACGGGCAGCTCGCTTTGGGTCCGTAGCAGAGAAGACAACGAAAACGAGCAGGAAGGCGGCGATGATTTCTGCTGCTAGTCCCGCTCCGTTGCTGTACCCAGGTTGCACGAAATTGGCACCACCAAGCACTGCATTGCAAGCTACGAGCGGCAGATGTTTGTCAGCAACGCCTTCCCTTTCAGTTTCCCTTTCAGAAGACACGACCTTGAAGGGTCAATGACTGTACTTTACTCAAGTTCTAGGTTTACCGGTTTTGTGCAAGCCTTTCACAATGGCAGCACCTGCGGTCCCTCCCAGCATCTGGGAGATAGTGTACAGGAACCAGCGGGTGACAGAGATCCGCCGGGCCAAGAGCATGGCCAGTGATACAGCCGGGTTCAAGTGGGCACCTGTGTCAGAGAAACAAGTCGACATGACAAATTGCACATGCTTGTATCCGACTTCAAGATAGATAGCCAGATCCTTAATCATGTGGCGCACAATCCTGTCGCCGCGAGAATGTGGCACGTGGAATATGCACAAGAATAAGGGGTATCAATGAGGACCTGACACGCCCGCTGTGCAGAAGACAAGGACGAAAATGATGAGGCCAAAGACTGTTGCGACGCCGTAGCTTCCAGTACTAACACCAGGCGTGTCCTGCAAGGTAAGTGAGGCGTCAGCTTCCATGAGCGTAGTGCGTGGTGATTCATGCTGGAAAGCTCAATGGAAGAAGCTCCAGAGCATGCAGCAGGCTCTGTGCAGGCAATAGTTGACGCCACTGCTTGTGCCGATGTTACTGCTTGTATTGAATCCAATAAGTCACAACAGTATGCAAGTAGCACTGTGACTGTCAGAAGACTGCAGAAATTGGAATAAGACCCGAGACTTTGTCAGTCCTCTGTGAAGATGTCCAGAACATGACAGGCGTCAGAAGCAGAACTTTCAAACTGCAAGTAGCACAGTACCTTATAGTGCGTGATGCTGAGGACGGCGAAGTAGAGAAACAGCAATGTGGACATGGATTCGGCAATGCAGGCGCGATACAGGGATCACTTGCCCAGCTCCGCATCATCAATGAAAGGCACAATCGCGACGGGACTGTAATCCCTGGTGGGCTGCCCCTTCCTGCAACAAGAAACTCACATCCCGTGGGTGTCAGAACCAGGAAGGAGAAACGACTGAGTCATGTGACGCTGCCAGCGTCATAGCCATCATTTGGTCGCAGGGATGTGCGTCTGCAGCAGAGGCACGACAACCCTTCAGGCTCGCCACCTTGCTGCTAATGTCAGCTGGGCTCATTGCCTGACGCAGGAACGCTGTGCAGGGATATGGGCGTCTGCTTGCACATTGCCTCTACTCGGCAGGGGCTCTGGTGCCCGAGAGTCGACGCCGTGTATGGAGCCCGTGTGCGGTCCTCAAGCAAGCGGTGGCCAGGGCAGGTCAAGCTGCGTACAAGGGGTTGGCGCCGCCCTGGGCGAGCTCCGAGCCTGGCCCGCCGCCGTCGCCGTCGTCGCGGGCCGCCGCCATGGCCGGGCGAGGAGTGAGCGGCTGCTGGCGAGCAGGGGGCGGCAGTGAGGGCGGGGCGGCCGAGTGCACATGGAGTGGTAAGGCTGCGGAAGGCCAGCCCAGTGAACAGTGGACGAGCGGAAGACGCTTCCATTAGAAGGCGATGGCTGTGCTTGAGCAGCCCAGACAATGGCTGAAGGTCCAGACGGCCGACAGGCGAAAGGCCACACAGCAATGTGAGTGGCTACATCCACCTGGGAGCCTTAGAGGGGACCCTCAGTCAGCTCGGTCTGCAGCCGCAAGCCGGGGTGACCGGCAGCGGAGCGGGAGGAGGGAGCAGCCCCCGCAGTGGTGGCGAGAGGGCCACAGCCCAGAGGCACGAACGGCGAGGCGCCTGGCAGACGAGCACGCGGAGGCGCAGCGATGGCGGCCCCGTCCAGCTCTGCTGGTGGAGCAGCGGGGGAGCTGCAGGCCCCGGGGACTGGTCGGCCGGGCGGGGTGGGGGGGAGGGTCGGTGGGGGGGGCCTTCTGGAAGGCTGGGGCCCCCGGCCGGGCGGCTCACTCCGTACCCCATTAGCTGGGAGGCCGGGGCCCCACGTACCTTCCGCGCTATCACACCCCCCGCGGCCCGCTCGGCCCCGCACGAAGCTGCGTACGACGCTTCCTGCTCCCCCACCGCCCACCCGTGCGCACCCAGATGCTCACGGCGGGGGATACCCCCCCACCCTATCGGCGGCCGACGAGAAGTGGCTCTCCCAATGGGCCTCTCCCAATGGGGCCAAGGGCTGTGATGAGGCAGCCCGAAAAAGTCGACAGAAGCTCATGACCGGGATGTATTGCTCCAGCGTACACTGTGGCACACGACCTGTCATGAGCTTCTGGTCCATCCTGAGCTGCGGTATCTTGTCTCTGCGCCCTGCTTTTCACCAGCTCCTAAATCCGCCTACGTGCGGAGGTAGTCGCAGCTGTTGAACTCAGTCGAAAGGTACTCGAAAGGTACAAAGCACCGGCTTGACGACAAGGAGCTGATACACGCTTGTTGGGTGTCACCCCAGTTTCTCCAGTGACGGACAGACTGCCCCTGGTGATCATCCGACAACAGTGGCCACATCACGATTTTGTTTCCACATCATGGCAAGCCTTCACGATCTTGCAAGGAGTCAGCACCTCGCATCACAGTCTTCAGATCACAGTGCACACATGGAGCAATTGGCACAATGCCTTCCGGGCTTGCACAAAGACAAGGCGCGTGCCCAGCAAGAGCCGGCCAGCTTTTCTTCAATTTCGGTTGCATAAGCATTGCCTTTCTTTGAAAAGTGACATGCAAACGTACAGCCCACATATCCAGGCGTGTCGATGGACAAGCAAGTGCAGGAGCACAGGCTCCTCACTCTAGGAGCTAACATATTCATCGCCCACGGCAAGCTCCTCGTTGGGCCTAGGATACACATTCAGAGTCAGAACGACAATCAGGCTGCTGTGAGGGCGTGGCGCAGCTGGTGCGAGCATCCTCACAAGCACAGAACTCTCTGCATGACCTTGTGGAATAGCATTTCTAAAGTGGGCACATGCGGCCTTGTAAGTGTGTAAAATCCAGCAATGGCCGCCGAAATTTGGAGGCCGCAAGGGGGTTAGCTTCCAGGTTCATTCCTGCTGCAACTGCGGGGCCTCAGTAGGCAGACCGCTATCGCGCCATGCAGCGAAGCCGCCATCAATGTCCGTCACCATGTACTCCTGCCAAATTGTCATTTAAACACATGAGCTGTACAGCAGCTACAAAACATCTGACAAGCTCACACCACAGGAATGTGGGTTGCAAGGCAGGGCGCTTGAGGGAGGGGAGGAGGGGAGGGAAGGGTGGGAGGGGCTCGGTCAACACACAGCAGTCTGGAGCTCAAAAGTTGCCTTTTTCGATCGTCCCCCGCTCCCGCAGCCCTGCAGTGGCGACATCGGCAACAACCGCAGCACCCAGTGAGGACATGTCACCGCCTCATTGGGCCATCAATGTCAACTGCCAGTGCAGCAGTAGCAGCAGTATCGACGGCAGTGTATTCACCACCAGAATGTTGTCGGTCTTGGCGAAGCGCACGGCAACCTCTGCCAAAAAGTCCGGGTTTTTGGTCAAGCCTGCCATGGAGGTGACGGCAGCAGATGAGCGACAACATCGCTGCTGAGCGGGTCAACCAAACAGCGGGACTGCCCATACGCCTGCGGGCGGGCACCCTGAGGGAATTGTACCGTCTAGCGTGCTGTGCAAATAAGGCACGTTGACAGCGCCAGGCGCATGACCAGCCTTAAAGTTCTCCTCCGTTCTGCAGTTGCCCCCGCACTTAGGCAGATGTCAGCACCATCATATTGGAGAAGCTGCCCGCCCAAACGGCCAGTGGGCTCTGACAAAAGAGGGGNGGGGAACGAGCTGGGGGGGAGAGGGGGGTCGAGGGAAGGGGGGTTGCACTGACCTTACGTCAAGGTACTGGTGGCCAGCTTCCATGAGCTTCTTTGCGACACTAACAGGCACGCTGCGAATGGTCACCGCACCGCTCCCGGGACGGCTTTGGAGGGGCACGCTGCACCGCACCACCACAGTGGAAGCTCCAAATACTCAAGCCGCTTGCAGCAAGAAAGGAGAAACCAGGAAGATAAAGGACATATCCTATTACGCTGCCAGCGATACATCCCTCCCTTTCCCTCCAAGGACGTTATAATCGCAGCAGAGGCAGGCCAGTAAGTGCAGGCTGCCACACTGAAAGTATCAGCCGGTCTCAGTGCCTGACGCAGAGACACTGTTAGAGTAGAGCGGCAAGTTGCCTCTACTTGGCATGGGCTCTGCCGCCCAAGACTCTATGTCGTGCATGAGGCGAGTATGAGGGTCCTCAGCAGCACCAGACACGAGCTGCTCCTTCATTCAGGCGCGGAAGGGGCTCGACACCGTGCCCAAGCACAGGCCGCTACGATGGTGGAGGATATCCTGAGGCTTTCATGGGCCCGTCAGGCATCTGCGCAAGCGGCGGTGGGCAGGTCGGGCCTCGTACGACGGGTTGGCGCCGGCCGAGGCGAGCTCCGAGGCCAGTCCGCCGCCTCCGAAATGGGGCGCCGCCATGGCGACCGGCCGCGGCTGCCGGCTGGGGGGGCCGTCTGGGCGGAGCTCCTGTGCCTCCGGAAAGATGGAGTGTGTATTTAGTGATGGAGGGCCCGTGTGGCCAAGTACAGAAGGCAAGCACATTGACAGGTGTACATCACCTGCTGCTAAGCTGACCCGCTCGGTACCCACGAGTCAGCACACAGAGGTCGCTAACTGATTCCCGAATACGGGACGGTAATTGACAAGCTCTTGTGCCACCAGCTAAGGCTCGACCAGCTTTCTGGTGCAAAGCAGAGAAGGCGCGCGGTGCGCATGAAATAAAAGGGAGGCCAAACTCGATACTTTGTTCCTGCAAAAACTAAAGCAAACAGGATAAGGCTAAATAAAACGAAGCACCTTAGCTAAAGTGGCTAAAGCTAACAGTGTGATGTTGGTACCCACGAGTGAGCACATCCAACTCCGACAAGCTAACTTGGGGAGCCTGAGCACAGCCACGGAAGCCAGTGGCTTGATTTAGAGTGCGCCCAGCACGTTGATGCACAGCCAAAGCTTGCGAGCGCTGAAATCAAGCGAAAGCCGCATATTGTAACATGCAAACTAAATGCCTGCGGAATGCTAGTGTGCCGTCAGGGTGACGCTTTTTCGCCCTCTAGTTATTCTGACTTGCACTTAATTGACTAGAGGTCATTTAGAGCCCATTTGCTGACGTCTTGGTGACTAGTATCCTGCTTTTTGCGCCATCCGGCCCTTTTCAGACCTTGTAGATTCCTTTGGGCTGGCCTCTCATAGCCATTGCCGTCCACTGGAAGAGCTGTTCTTAGTGTGCCCCAAGCTGCCCCCCCGACTTCGACGACGCGCGTCTACCGGTCAAGCCAGATGCTGGATGTGGGAGGACCATTTCACGCCATAGCCACCGTAAATATTCATAGGGCACGGATAGAGGTGGTCTCAGGGGTGGTCCTTGTAACGCCTCTCCTTTTGATTGGCGTCCCCCTGGAAGGTGGCAAGCGGCTCCTCATGGACATCGTCCTCACCGACAGCTTCCGGAAGAAGGGCCCCATAACTTCTGAGACCGGCTATGCTGTCAAGGTGGCCAAACAGAAGAAGTCGCACAAGCACAAGGACCACCCGGCGGGTGACACCTTTTACCGAAGAAAGTGCGCGCCCATAGAGAAGAGGGGCTGGCAAAGCCAGCCCAAAAAAGAATGGACAATGTCCAAAGCCAAAGAAAAAGGAGCCGGAAAAAGGACTACACTACAAAACACTGCAGAACGTAGAAACGATGCAGAGGAAAGCTCAGTACCCACGAGTGAGCAACATCAGGTCTGAGTAGCTCGCTGCCAGGAAAGAGGCACTCCGCCGTGACCCAGAGGCGGCGGCCATAGCACGGCCTGCGCGCGTGTGGACGGCGTGGGCAAGGGAGCGTTGAAGCGATACGGCCAGGCGCATGCGGAAGACTTGTGCGAGCGAACCGGCAGCGTTGAAGCCGGGCATCGCCCCTGGCAGACCCGGCCGCCGGTCAATGGCCTGGCCATGGACATCCACGGGTGTTACGGGGGTCGGTGGTCCTCGTTACTTCCGCTGCTGGCATCTCGGGCGTCAGTCAGCGCCCAATGTGGCGCCTCCGTGGCGCGCGTCCGCGTCCGGGCGCGCAAGGTTGTGAAGCCGGGCGTTCCATACACCGCGCGACTCGTACCCCTCCCGTCCATCCCGATGTGAAATGGCCCCAAGAGCGCCCTGTCCGCCTGCCTGAGGCTCCGTCCTGAAGACCTATATGCATCTATCTGGCTGGCTGTCACGGCCGCTCTTCTAATATCAGCAGCCGCAGTCTCTTCTTGCGCTCCACGCGGGACGTTTCCCACCCAGGCTATCATCATGCTGAAGAATGCGGCTATCATTGAGTCTACAGCGCTCCCAGGCACTCGCGATATACCAGCGTGCTGGTCGTGCATTAGCCCAGGCCAATGGCTTCCGTGGTGGTGGTTTGGCGCCTGAGTATAGCATGTCAGATAGGCATGTGCTCACTCGGGGATATTAGTGTCCCCCTTAGCCAGCTCATTACCCAGTTAACAGGACATTTGTAAGGCTAGAATTGGCCTCCCTTTCAATTTCATGCGCACCGCGCGCCTTCTCACCCGGGCACGGTTGACGTGGGTGCTTCAGCCTTGTATTCGTCCATGAGTACCGCGTCCAGGAGCTGGCGAGGACCACCACACCGGGGGTGGCGACCCCGTCCAATCGCTGCACGTATGGCTTGCCGCGCCTTTTGGAGATTGGCATGATGCCGGACACCTCCAGCGACGGTTTATACCCCACCTTGCGCTTAATTCCATACAGTGTATCTGAGGAAGTTGTGGCAATGCGCTCACCTCCCTCAACGCACCTCAGCATGTGCGCAGATAGAGCGAGCTCATCATCGGCAACATGGCCACACTTGCACTGGCGGATGACAGCAAGGCAAAGGGGGGGGTTGGCCGAGGTGGTGATGCAGCGCTGGAAGAAACAGGTTGTCCGAGAGCTGAAGGGACTCGTATATCGGCAGAGCGTTTAAGTACATAGTGAGGAAGCCCCGCTGCCACCTTACCAACCCGTTGATGCCAGTGGCCACTGCGGCAGTTGCAGCAGAATCCACGGTAGTCGTCACCACAATCGTGACGTCAATCCTGTCATAGAGAGCAGCGGCCTCTGCCAGACGGTCAGACTTTTGGTCAAGCCTGCCATGGTGGTAACGGCAGATGAGCGACGACAGCGCTGCCTAAGGGGTCAACCAGCAATTGCGACCACTTGACTGACCGCACCTACGTGTGGTCGAGGGAACCGGTTTAAGACTCTTGAGGAGCTGTAGTGCTCCTCTGCACGTGCTGCGCGTTTACGCCATTGCTGCTGAAGCGGCGTTGGTGACATTAGTATTCTCAGGAAGTGACTCGTTTGAAGGAGGTCCCCCTTGCGTCGCCAAGGCCACAAGGTGGCTCATGGAGGACGATGCTTTCTGCTGCACCGATGTTGCAGTCTATCAAGTGTGTGCTAGTCAAAACCCTCGGAGGATCCGGCCGAGCAACTTCCAATTTCTGAATAATTCCAGGGAAAGTTGGCACCAGCCGATTCTCAATGTTTTCAGGACCCTCAGGACTCATTGGTGACTGCCACAACAGCCAGCAGTGGGTGGGGACCATTGGACTTGGTCCAGTCCCTGAATTATGTTGCTCAGCTGCAGACTGTAATATCAGAGCAACTCCATCTTGCACGTGCATTTAGAGATGGAGTTCCAAGGAAACACCGATGTAGCACGTAGTATGCAATGCGCAACCACCACAGCTCCTCCAGAATGACGAGTCAGCAGCAGCATGCAGCTGACTGACCACCTGCCAGAGCGGCAGGGCCCGTCCAAGAGCCAGCTACCGAGGCC
Source organism: Spirogloea muscicola (assembly GCA_009602725.1). Lineage (NCBI taxonomy): Eukaryota > Viridiplantae > Streptophyta > Zygnematophyceae > Spirogloeales > Spirogloeaceae > Spirogloea > Spirogloea muscicola. The sequence goes on from WELB01000050.1 coordinate 711,685, forward strand.
ACACCACCGCTCCACGCCGTGAACTTGCCCTGGTGCGGGCCCTTTGGTGAGACCTGGAACGCTTGCCCATATCGTGAGCATGCCAGCATGGCGGCCGTGACCGCGTCCACAGGGACTCGCTCGCCCTTAGGAAATGAGCGTACAACATCCAGCACAAAGGTACTCTCACACCCAACAATGGAACCATCGTAGACCGCCACCTGGACAAGGGCGAACTCAGCTGGCAACCTCATCATGGAGCCAGTGACAGATGCATCAATTGACAAGGCTACCGCAAGAAGCAGGCAGGACTTGTAGACCAATTTGTAGCATCCATCCAAGGACTTTCTAAGACATGTCTGGAAGAGGAGGCGGTGATCCAGTGATTCAAAACATCAGAATGACCGCAAGTTTATGGGCTTTTAAATCCGTGATACCTGTCATCGCATGCACTGCTTCTGACCCCCAGCTTGTCCAAGCAAAGCAGATCAAGAGCTGATACGCTCAAGAGGCAAGGGGCAGGAGCCCGACCTGGCCATAGTTCTCGAGGATGTCCTCCTGGTCGGTGGGAGGAAGCTTGATGGCGCGCACAGTAAGGCTGTAAAATTTAATATCACCAACTTGGTGCTCAATGTCCACATTCTTGATCTCCAGGCACCGCTCAGTCACAACACCCCACGCTCCAAGGCCTGCTAGTGCCATGAGCCTCCGAAAGTCCTCCACATATAGGGCCCCGCTCAGGCACTCGCCGTACAAAACCTGCGGGCACAGCTCCAAATTTCTTGCACTTAAGGATGTAGCAAATTGCCATTGCATAGGCTGTACAAAGTGTACAAAGTTGTATCCAACAACATAGAGCTTGCAAGGGCAGGGATGAGCTGCCACCTTGTCTTTCTGGAGGTGCTCTGGCACGCGCCGGTCGCAGAAGACGTCTGCGAAGTAAAGCTCCCCGCCTGGCTTCAGGATTCGTGCGACCTCCTTCAGCACCGCCTCCTTGCTCGATGCGAGGTTCACGACGCAGTTGGAGATGACAAGGTCAACCGACCTGGCAGTGAGCGCGCCCCGGACCTGGTCAGAAGCCCATCGAGGTGCGTCACTCTTGAGTTCTTTGCAAGAACTCCGTCTAGCACTGCAAGAGAGCAAGTCGGGCTCACTCATCTGCCACGCCCGCACTGGCGAGGTCTTCAATGTACGCCTTTCGGAAGGACGTGTTTGGCTTGGCCAAGCCGAACTTCTCCTGATGCCATGCTTCATACTCTTTTGCAACTGACAGTTGCTCATCTGGGGTGGTCGTTTGTGCACATACAACAGCCGTAAACGGCCACCACTTGACAGGACACGAGTACTAACAGGTCAAGTCCAATGAAGAGGTCCACTTAGCAAAAGCATGACCTGACAAGGGACTGGGTCTGTGGGAAGCACAACATCCGCCATGCACTCACTCTTACGTCTAAGCGTAGACCCCAAAGCTTGACATCAGCGACCAAAACCCATAGGCTACTGACCAGATCTCAACGCGCTACTGCCCTTTGCTCACCAGTCATGTCAATACCGATGACCTTGCCGGACGGCCCTACAAGCTGCGCCACGGTGTACACATCTCGGCCCGTTCCGCAACCTAGATCCAGCACCGTGGCTCCCTGCAGCACCGCGGCGCTGCGAACCCTGAGCAACACTGACAGCACAGCTGCCTGTTTTGAAGCTCTAAATCATGCCTATAGACTGGCTTCACATGCTTGGCCCGGTATGCCGAACCCCTTGAATGAAGGTCAAGCGGGAATGACAAAACCGTGCCCGTAGCGTGATTGCAACGAAGGCGGCAGTATGTGGGTCACAAGACGACCTCCAGAAGCGGCGGGATGGGCGAGCCGCAGCCGTAGAACTTGTCAAGCACCACAGGGTGAATGTTGCGCAGAAGCAGCCGGACGTGCCGAGTCTCCTCCCCCTGTGTTGTTGACCCGTGGTTACTGAGCGGGTCAGCTTGCAGTGGGTGATGTACGTCATCAGATGTTCTTGCCGTTGTACTTGGCCAGTTTGGCCTTCGATCATTTATGATACACGAAATGATTCCCCTGTGCCGCCAGCCAGCCGCCACGACAGGGCTGGTCCAGATTGCCATGGAGGCACGGGGAGAAGCAGGGGCAAGGGCTTATGCTGGCAAGCCGAGAGCTCGCATGAGGGTCGGACTTTCAGACGTGATTGACACATGCAGCGCTCACAAGATAGACGCACCTGGACCATGCACGCCGACGTCTGGAGGTCGCCCTTGCTTTGGAGCACGCTACCATAGTACTCGCTCACGTCGCCGTGTGATACGGGCGGCAGCTCCCCCTGACCCTCGAGCGGCGGTGCCGACGTTAGAATGGAGGGCCCGGTTGTGGCCTCACGCCATGGGGCCCGACAAAGCGGGCCCTGGAGGCTGCGCAAGCAACGCCCGCGATGCACGCCCGGGCGCGTCTCCCGTAGAGCCGCGAAGGCCGCTTACATGGCTTGGCTGGCAGTCGCCGCCGTCGCCACTGCCGCTGCCGCTGCCGGCGGTGCCGCCGGAGCGCGAGGGGGCCGGGCAGCAGCGGCTCGCCGTGGCCGCCGCCATGGTTGGCGAGGAGCACGGCGGCTGGATGCGCGGGGGAGGTGGCCAGCGGCTCCTGCTGGACGCTCTGCTCACCGGCTGCTCCGCAAGGGGCACCCTGGTCAATCCCCTCTTGGCGCGCTCTGCTCTGGCTCTCTAAGTTAGGGTTAGGGTAAGATAAGCGTGTGGTTTTTGTGCCTTTAAGCCCTTTGGACCTTGTTCTTTTCTTTTTGGGCTGGCCTTTCGCCACCACTGCCTTTTTTCAGACCTTGTCCATTCTTTTGGGCTGGCCTCTCCCAGCCACCGGTTAATCTGGCCGCGCTGCGCCAAAGCTTACATTGGAAGGTGCTGTTTGTGAGCTGTGTGGACTCACTCGTCGATGTCTATCAAAGATATAAGACATTGCATAGCAATGTCAGACGTGGTTTAGAATAGTTTGGTTGTTCTAAGCTGCCAGTATGACCATGGATGTCTTGAGAGATGAACAAACATAAAGGTGTAACCGCCATGTACGGCTATTGCAATTTAACAACCGATCGAAGTGTGAGGACTTTAGTGGTATGAGGGAAATACCTGTACTAAAACAGCAATAGACATGCAAAACCTTATGTGAATGTATATGAAGCCCCAATGTTTGCACCAGCTTTTGCCTGAACAGTCTACTGCTTGACCTGGCCTCCCTTCCATTCGATGCGTGCCTTCTTGATTGCCTGTCGCCAGGCGCTGCGCCTTTGGCTGGCCCACCTTGACTGGCCTCTCACTGCCCCTTCGAACCTTGTCAATTCTTTTCGGGCTGGCTTCTCACAGCCCTTGCCCCCATTAGGAAAGCCACTTCTTCTGCCTCACAGCGACTGCCATCTCGTGGAAGCGTCTTTTCTTCTTTTGGCTGGGCTCTCACAGGCCCCGAAGCTAAGCAGCGGTCGCTGCTTAGCTCGTAGTTTGGCCCCTTCGAACCTGTCAATTCTTTTCGGGCTGGCTTCTCACAGCCCTTGCCTCCATTGGGAGAGCCACTTCTTCCTCACTGGGAAAGCTTTGGGCAAGCGCTTTTTGGTCACTTCGGACCTTGTCAATTATTTCGGGCTGGCAGTTCACAGCCCTCGCCCCCCTTGAACTTGGACTTGGCCACACAGGGCCTCCATCACTTAATACACACTCCATACTGCCCTTGAAGAGCCACTTCCTTCTAAGAGAGCCACTTTCTTACAGCCATTGCCTTAAATTAGACAAGCTATTTCTTTGTGCTGGTCCACAAAAGAAAGACACTTTCAGTAAGGGCGATGGCTGTGATTGGACAGCTCAGGGAAAGCATTGAACAAAGCCTGAAGGTGCCAGAAAGCGTGAAAGCACACAGCGACTCAAGGGGCCACTGGGTGCTCATGAGTAGCCGCAGGTCAGAGAGAAGGCCAGAGAGAAGGCACGGTGCGCATGACTTTAAAGTGAGGGCAAATTTAACAATTATCTATTAAGGCAGAAGCTTGTGCAGACCGTGAGGAGTGGGTCCGGAAAGGAAGGTTCCAGAAGGCGTCCGGTCTGCCTTTTTGTTTTTTTCTGTACTACGTTTTAGTACTTCGTACTGGTTTTGGTCCTTCTAGAAGACGGGCCAGGCATCGACCTTGCATTTAAGAAAAGTACTTTATTATTTGCCCAGTAGACACGCCCACAAGTACAACCCTCGCGGCACGCTCGTCCGGCGGGTGGTCTGTAAGAACCTTCGAGCGAACACCCTTCCCTTCCTAGGATACCTCGCTTGAAGCATCCCTCGTCCGCAAGCTGCAAGCTACACGGACCTGCGGCTGCTGAGCATCCATCCGTACCAGCCAGTTTGCTTCGTGGATTGGCGTAATCTCCTAACCCTTGTCCCTTCATTTTGGGCTGGCTATTCACAGCCTACACAGCCTTTGGAAGAGCTTCTACTTTTCCGGCCCTTTTCTGCTGCTACTAACCCGGCGTTACTAAGCTCCCCTCGCTGTAGTCTCGTGCATTGCTGTATGGTTTAGGCGCCTTCCGGCTCTTCAGACCTTGTCCATTCCTCTTGGGCTGGCCTTTCCCAGCCACCTTTCTTAAATCGGGCGAGCTTCTTCATCTTATCCCCCCCCACATCTATCATCTTCTCTCGCCCCTCGTACGAAAGATCCGTTTCCCAGCCGACCGCCGCCCAACAGCTGGGCGGGGCCGTCGGCGGTGGCACGGTCCTTCTTTTTAGGCTGGCCAATCACAGCCACCGCCCTCTTTCAGAAGAAAATGGAGTGTACTAGTGCAGAAGACTAGAGAAGGCGCGCGGAGCGCATGAATTTAAAGGGAGGCCAATTCAAGCCAATACAGTGTTCCAGGCAGAGTCAAGTGCATTCTAAACAAATCTAATTAATACGGAGACCTTAACTAAGGTGCCTAAGGTAAGAAGAGGAGAGAATGTCGCGCGGTGCGCATGAAATGGAAGCGAGGCCAATCAAGCCAAAGCACTGTTCAGGCAGAAAACGCAGGAAGTGCAAAAAGGAGAAGCAGCTCTGCTAATGTCAGACAGTGGCTGAGAGGGGAGCCAGCCCAAGGGGATGTACAATATGTACAGTGTCGGCAGTGGACACCGGCCGGGTCGGTGCGGCAGCAGGCGGCTTTTGGCCTACATGGGGAGCGGCATTCTTAACCGTATTTTTGCCGTCAGGGAATCTGGGACCCGCCCACCAGGTCCCAGATTCCCACCCCTCGTCCCGCGCTCGGCGCCGCCGCCGCCTCCGCCGCCGCCGCCGCCGCCGGCGAACATGGCGGCCGCCATGAGCGCGACGCCCGCGGTGTCGCACGGCGACGTGAGCGAGTACTACGGCAGCGTGCTCCAAAGCCAGGGCGACCTCCAGACGTCGGCGTGCATGGTTCAGGTGCGCGCCGGGCTCCAGGGCTGCTGCGTCCCGGCGAGCGCCAGGCTCCTCGGACCGAGCACCGATGGCAGCCATTGTGCTGAGGAAGCCCTGAGCAGCGGCCGCCTCTGCCATGCCAAGACGTGCTTGCCGTTGTACTTGGCCACTTTGGCCTTCCATTACTCCAATACACGCGAGCTTACGTGCAGTGCGCCTGCCTTGCGGGGCGGCTGCGGCAGCACAGGGGGAGGAGAGCCGGCGCGTACGCCAGCTCCTGCGCAACGTCCACCCGACGGTGCTCGACAAGTTCTACGGCTGCGGCTCGCCCTTCCCGCCGCTCCTGCAGGTCCGACGCCGCAGCCGCCCGCGCGCATGCTTCGACCATGGCTCTGGACGACGGGGCTGGGAAGCGTCGGCGAGCGAGCACATGCGCCGGACCGGAAGCCATGCACAGTGGGGCCGGCGACAGTGCCGTTGCCAGGGCTCAGGTGTTGCCTGAAGGCAGGGAGCTACGGTGCTGGACCTGGGGTGCGGCACCGGCCGAGACGTCTACTGCAGCGCAGCTCGTGGGGCCCACTGGCAGGGTCATTGGCGTCGACATGACAGGTACATTCAGACCGCCGGAGGCCTTGACAACAGAGATTTGAGGTGTTGAGTCCTCAAGTCACGCGTGTATCGCAGGGTCTGGGGTTTACCAGATTCCAGTCTGTGTCCCTGCCACACCACACCACTAGCAAGTTGACCTATCAACTGGGAATGGAGTCTGACTGTGTGTGGCCTTCTATGTCGATTTCTGGCTGGTCATGACTGTTGCACGTGCCGGCAAGCCACCGCAGATGAGCAACTGCTTGTAGCAAAGTCGTTCGAGGCTTGGCATCAGAAGAAGTTTGGATTTGCCGAGCCAAATGTGGAATTCAAAAAAGCCTACATTGAAGATCTGGCGAGCGCCGGTGTAACAGACGAGTGAGCCTGACCTTGCTCTCTTGCACGGCTTGCTGACTGTCTTGTTGTGGTGGAGTTGAAGCGCGCACAGCGACAGCTGTTGACCAATTTTGCCGCGAAACTGCGTCCAGGTCAATCGATGTTGTAATCTCCAATTGCGTCGTGAATCTCGCACCCAGCAAGGAAGTGGTGTTCAAAGAGGTCGCACGTGTCCTTAAGCCCGGTGGGGAGCTTTACTTCTCGGACATATATGCAGACCGGCGTGTGCCAGAGCACCTCCAAAAGGACAAGGTGGCATTTCTTACTTGTGCTCGCCATGTCTGGCTCTCAAGTTTGACAACTCATGCAGTAATGAACGGCCCCAAAACTGAAAGTTGGAGCTGCGTCTGTAGGTCTTATATGGTGAGGGCCTGAGTGGGGCGCTGTATATTGAGGACTGCCGGCGGCTCATGGCACGGGCGGGCCTTGGAGCGTGGGGGATCGTGACGGAGCGGCGCCTGGTTATCAACAACGTCGATATCAAGCGCAAGGTTGGCGAGACCAGCTACTACAGTCTCACAGTGCGCGCCGTCAAGCTCCCGCCTGAGGACCAAGAGGACCTACTTGAGAATTACGGCCAGGTCTTGCTCCTGTCTCTTGCACCGCAAATGCTCATACCAAAGGATTTCCACGTGGCCTCACTGCAGTCTTACTGCAGAGAAGCCGTACATAAGAATGAAGAAGCGAATAATAAGCAGTGACAGTGCCTGTTCCACGTCCTAAACTGTAGTTGGCCCGGACGACTCTAGCCCCAGTTTACGTGATTCGAGCAGATACATAAACCCCAGATTACAATGACGTCAGTATGAAATTTGATCTGGGCATCAGGACTTCACCACCATCTTTACTGTTCTTTGACGTCCATCCCTGAAGTTTCTTGGTAGACCTGGCTGCGCTTGGCCTTGTACAGGTTGCGGTCTATGATGGTACGATTGAAGACAGCGAAAGTGCTTTTACACCGGACGTCGTGCGCTCCTTCCCAAAGGGCGTGCCAGTACCTGTGGACGCAACAACGGCCGCCATGCTCGTGCACTCGCGTTACGGGCAAGCGTTCACGATCTCAGTAAAGAGCCCACACCAAGGCAAGTTCTCGGCATGGAGCGGCAAAGTCGCCTCGGTTGCTGGCTCCTGAGTGGGCCCCGGCCCTCTGGCAGGCGGGCAGCCGGTCGGTTGCTGCTGGTAATGTATGGCCTGTTGGACCGAGCCTCTGTAGGCAATTATTCTGATTTGAGTGCATCTGCCTCTTGGTAAGATCATCACCAGGAGCAAATGAAGGACGGCTGAATCCTCTGCTGCATTTGAGCTGACAGGCAAAGAGTGTTATCCCGTCAACCTCCTCTTGCTCCTGCAATTTCTGATAAGCCTGGGGGATGCATGCTGCAAACCTGTGGCGGCTGGAGAAGCTTACAGAAGGAGACAATCCCCGCTCAAAATAAGAAAGGGGGAAAAACCTCCATTCGGTGAGCTGCTGCAAGCAGACCGATGGACTGCAGGGGTCCACCAGCAAAGGCCAGCGCCTTTGCTGGCCTTTGCTGCTAGCGGAATCTGTTGTGGGACGTCAAAGTCTGAGTTGAGGGGGATCAGGATATTAGGATGTAAGAAAGAGGGTTTTGTCACGCACCTTGACAGTGCACGCCAACGCCCGGAGGCGGCTCCTGCTGCGCAGCAGGCCGCCGTAGTCTTCACTCGCCTTCTTCGGGGTTGCTCTTCCTCCCTCAGCTCATCTGACCTCCTACTGCTGACACGGGGGTACTAAAGAAGAAAGAAGAAAGGACGCTTCCAGGAGGGCGGTGGCAGTGAGAGGCCAACCCAGAGGAAAGAGTGAACAAAGTTCGAAGGGGGCAGGGAGAGCGCTAAAGCACACTGGAAACCAAGGAGCTACGAAACACTCAGTGACCCCTGGTGAGCAGCCGCAGGTCGGAGAAACGGGTCTCTGGGTAGCGGGTTCCCCTGGCCAGAAGAAGTGGCACTCCCAACGGGGGCAAGGGCTGTGAGAAGCCAGCCCGACAAGGAATTGACGAAGCTTCGAAGGGGCCAAATGACGGAGGGGCCTAAAAAGCGCTAAGCAGCTTCGAAGAGGCCTGAAGATGCTATGCTATGTCAGAACGGGGGACGATGGACCACTCGGTAGTTACGAGTGAGGAGCCTCAAATCCGACAGACTAGCTGCCGGAAAACCATCCCCAAGTCAGAGCCAGAGGCTAAGAGCGCCCTGTCTGCCTAGCCCGCTGATGCAGTCACGATGCGCCATCCTGCCCCTACAGACCTTGTCCATCACCGTGGGCTGGCCTCTCACAGCCACCAGTCAATCTGGACGCACTGTTCCAACTTTCCATGAACACGCTCTGTAAGCAGTGGCTGGCTAACACAGCCGCTCTTATAATCCCAGCTGCCGCATTCTTATTTCCCGCGGCACCCAGCTGCAGCTCCGCCTCCCAGGTCCACGGCGGCGTCGGGCGTGAGGCCCACAAGGCTTGCGGCGGGCCCCGGCAGCAGGCAACTGGCAACGAGAGCGAGGCCCGCTACGCGAGCCGTGAAGCCAGCTCGCGGGCAGCTCGCTGCTCAGGATCCAGGATTCATGCCTAAGGGGTTTAGGGTTTTGGGTTACAGCTTCGGGGTCAGGATTAGGGTTAGGTTTTAGGGTGAGGGCAGCCCGCTCGCCGTCGCCGCCATCACTGCCGGCAGCGCAACCGCTGCAGGGCTGCAGCCCGGCGCCGCCATTGCGTTGCCGCGAGGTGGCCCACAAAGCAGCGCGTAGCAGAAGCAGAGCAGAAGAGGCCCGAGCTCCGAGGTGCATTGCAGCAGGTGGGCTGCCGTGAGCAGCTCTTGTGGCGATCCGCCACGCGCGTGGCGGCCGCGGCGAGAGCGGCGGCGAAAGCGGCGGCGCCGGCGGCAACCATGGCCAGGGGGGCGAGGCGGGCGCCGCCGCACACAACCGCCGGCGACGACGCCGCAGCTCGGGCGCAGCTCTGCGCGGGCGCCGCGCTGCGGCTCCGGGAGGCTGTCGAGGTCAGGGCCCCCCTTGAAATTTATACGCCTCCTCATCTTGAGCGCCAGCCGGCGGCCCCGCGGCGGCCGCCCGGTGCCGTGGGAGCTCAGCGCCGCCGATGTCATGTATAATTATGTCATGTGATCGCCCCGTGGGCAGCTGCTGGACGAGCCTGCGCCCGCCGGAGGCCGCAGCACCTCGCGGGCCGAGAGCTTTCAGGCCATCGAGGCCGTCGTCAGGAGCAGCAATCAAGGTGCTGCTGACCTGCCATCGTTGTCGTTGCTACCATGCCCTAAAGCTAACCCTAACCCTAATTGATTGTAACCCAACCCTGATTACTCCCAAACTCCAAATTGCAAACCTCAAAACCTGCCCTCCCCTTGTCACCAGCGCCAGACTCTAACTTCCAAAAAGCATAGGGTTTAGGATTTAGTGTTTTAGGTTTTGGGCTTTAGAGGATTACGATTCAGGGTTAAGGCAATCTGAACGCGTCATCCTAGCCGCCAACTACAAGAGGTGGCATATGGGCGCCTCCACTGACGGTGGCCTGCCGTCGTCGTCTGTCCCAGTGGCCCTGTGCTGCGGTTCCATGGCTGGCGACCTTGGCCTGCAGGCCTGCACGAGCTCCGTTGCGGCGCTGACGTCGGCCGCCATCGAGCTCATCGTGGCTCTCCATGGCACCTCCGCTAGCTCCAGCCGCACGCTGCTGGCGGCCCAGCGTGGAGCTGCCACTGCCGTGGTGGAGGCCTGCCTGGCCCTCATCTACGTGGCTTCCTCTGTCGCTGCCCAAGCGACTCCACAGGGTACTGCCTGCCATCTGCTGCCGCCGTAGCAACTGGGACCCATCTCGCTTGCTCGCCCGCAGCAGGATGCAGCTACTTTCATACACATCTTTGGTTTCGTTGTCCTGAGGATTCCCAGTACTTCAGTCTGGCTCTTAGGGTGCATGTGTTAGTGCTCAGACCTCTGATATGCCTTTGACATAGACCTTAAGTGGCATCCACTATCAACATGGAGCAAGCTGTGAAACAAGTACGTGCTCAACATGTCTCTAAAATTCATGCTAGTCTTGCTGCCTTGGCCGTGCAGCGCTTGCAACAAGCCGCGATGGAAGCGGCAGTTCTTCAGACGGGGCAGGGCGCCTCTCGGTGTTTGTGGGCCGTGTGTGGAGTGCCTGCAAGGTGGCGAAATTGCTGCCAGCTGACAATCGAGCAGCGGTCGGGAGGGAAATAGCGCAGCTAGCGGCGTCCGTCCGCGACGTCGTGCGCGAGATGGGGGAGATGGGCCAGCCAGCTGCACAGCCGCCAAGGGCAGCAATCGGTGCCGACGATGTCGCTAACAGTGACAGCGGTGACCAAGAAGAGGAGAGAAGCACTGTAGATCTCAGTGCCAACTTTGCTGTGCGATGCACGGTCAGCAGAAGGGAGGAGGGCAGCGTTGTTGGCGGCGAGGACCGGAAAGGGGCTGCTGGAGCCGCCGTGGCTGCACATGCTGATGCGGACGAGGACTTGACTGACGACTTTGAGGTGCAGGACTTTGAGGGGGACTTTGACGACGGCGACCTGGAGCGCGTGGCAGGCGCCCGTGCTCTGTGCGAGCTCGTTCTTGCCGCGCTCAAGCAGTTGCTATATGCCGTTTCCGCCTGGCCGCCAGGAGGTGGCACCCCAGAGCCCGTGGCGGCCGACCTGGAGGCCGCGCTGGACCACGCTCAGGCGGCGTCCCGGGCGGTCGATGAGCTGGGCGCGTCGCTGTATCCGCCACAGGACGCCACCGAGCTGCGGCGATATGCGCGGGACCTAGCAGGGGCTCTCGGTGAGGCGGCTGCAGCCCTGGGGCGGTCCAGGACACTTGGCGAGGCCTTGGAGCTGTCCTCCATTGAGACGAACACCGCACTCGAGAAGCTTGACATTGCAGTCGTAGCATGTCGAGCTGCCGCGACAGACTTTGTAAACGGGCTGGAAGATTTGTGACATTGCCGGCAGGTCTGCAGCAATGCTTGCGCCTACCTGCACCTCAACAGCTGCCTTGGCTGCCGCAGAAGCAGGTGGGACAACCTCACAGGCCACGAGATCCCCGTCCTACGGTAGTCTCATGCCCTTGCAATGGCATGCATTGGATTTGACGAGGTGCAAATTCACAGTGGCAAGGACTTCCACCCACCAGAGAGATTTGGCTCTTCAAGAGTCGTCAACTCTTTCAGTTCATCTTGTGATTGGCTGCCACTGCCGATTGTGCCCACATTCCGGCAGGGAGTCTAATCTGGTGGCAATAGGGTTACTTCCCTTACTCAAGGCGCTCTTCTTAGGTCAGATGTCCACAGCGCTGCCGCAAGAGCAAGTTCGAGGTTAGGGATGACAATCTTACTTGGCAGCAATGTTCTTCTCCAGCGCCCTATTGGGCGCCATTTCGACCCAGAACGCTTTTGCCACCAAGGCGATGCTGAATGCTTTGGTTCAAATGAGAACTTGAATGCTGCAGCTCTTGCAATCCACGTAGACTTGCACTACTGCCTTCACGCTTGCATGCTCCGGCAGGCCATTCACCTCCAAGGCCAAGGACACATTCTAGCACATTGGGCCGCCTCCTAGTCGCCACTGATGAGCGATAAGATTTCCCACCAACACTGGGAGCTTTCACAAAGGTCAGCTTTCGTCGCCGTCTTTGTGCCAGCTCCGCGCCGCACGCCATTCCCGTTAGTACGCCTACTGCAAGCCTCTCCAAGCATTCGTCAAGCCACCTCCCCACAGCCTTGATGCTCCCACTTTGTACCATCATCACACATGCGATTGCAATCTACTTTCGTGTTCATGCCATAGCAGGCCAAGCAGTAATTGTTCGCTCTCCCTATTACTGGTGCGCAGGAGTAATGGAAGGATGCACTGCTAAGAAGGTGTCTGGTGGACCACACAAGTAGGATGTAAGGGCTTAAGAATCTTTGGGCCTGCCCATAGGGATCAACTAGGACCAGGTAGCACCAACTTCACAGATGTAGTCATTCACCAGAAAGCATCCTACCGCAAATAGTGGCACCTGAGTTACCATGCATTATGCTTGGCACGAGATACTGAATTTTCATGGATTCAGCATGCGTCAAATGCACGATAAATGGACCAGCTATGACGAAGACCCTCAATTTCCATGTTGCTGTGTCCCCTATGAGGTACCACCCTACTGCAACTTCAACAAGTTGGAATGTTTATGCAGTGTCAAATGCACGGCAAGGAGATGTGCTCTTCCCCTTTGATAACATCACAAGAATACCTCTCTGGGACGGCTCAAGCATGCAGTAGCAGATCGGTGCTAGCTGTATGCGCAGCAGTCAATGGGGGACAAGAGGGAAGCACGCACCCAGCTGTGATGGTAGCATTCAGAAAGGTGCTGGCCGTGAGAGGCTGACCTGCAAGAGCAATATGGCTGATATGAAGTGTGCAGCATGACTGTTGACAGGACGAGTCGACAGTAGCACAATAATCTAGTAAGAACAAGACACCCTCCTTTGAAGGCCATCAAGAAGAGAGGAGCACGCAGAAGCTACTTCTGTGCCACGCTGTGCCACGCATACTGGATGTGACGTGTATCGAAGTGGCCCTGACGACGGTAGCCTGCAATTCCTACAATTGCTTCGCCTGAAGCTGATGCTGCTGCATAGTTACTAAGCGCGCTTGCAGGTCAGCCGTGCAGCTGTCGGCAAAGTATAGTTGCCATTGCAGGCCCGCAACCTTAGAACTGAGCCTGGAGGCCGCAGCCTGCGCCGCAAGCGCATCACCTTGCGCCTGCTGGCGGCACAGCTGTAGCTGCCTCGTCAGGTCTCGGCAGAAGTCATCAAGGTGGACGGCCTCGTAGTACAGAGCTCTGGCCTGCTCTGTCCTGCTGCGCGCGTAACGCTCGAGTTGGGCACTGTCCTCCAGCATATTTGCGGGCCCCACGCGACAAAATGGTCGCGCTCCAAGGCCGTATATCCAGCACCTCTGCCAGGCATCCGCCAGGTGCACGGCATGCTCTGCCTTAAGATGCAGCAGCATCACCTCGTCACCAGCACTTCGGCAGAGGCTGCATGGCGGGCCGCCTGCTGTCCCGCCGACGCGCTAGACGAAGCGATGCTGCTGCATCTCAAGGCAAAAGCAAGCCGTACACCTGGCGGAGGCCTGGCAGCGGTATGCCGGGGAGAGGGCCTTGGAGCGCGACGAGTAAGTCGCGTGGGGCCTGAAAATGCTGGAGGCCAATGCCCAACTCGAGCGTTACGCGCGAAGCAGGACAGAGCTGGCCAGAGCTTCGTACCAGCAGGCAGTCTACCTTGACGACTGCTGCCAAGACCTGACGGGGCAGCTACAGCTGTGCCGCCAGCAGGCGCAAGTCGATGCGCTGGTAGCGCCATGCAGCCTCTGCCGAAACGGCAGGCGTGGTGCTTGCAGGCGCTGCCCTGCGTTGCATCGACAGCTGGCCGTCACAGCCCATGGCGCCGGTAACTAGCTTCCACTCGGCGGCAGGACCCAGGAAGCCGGACGCCATGGCTCGCTCGCGGCGGCGGCGGTCGGGGGCGGCGCTGGGGGCAAGGATTTTCGGCCCTGCCTCCGGAAACGATGTCGCAGCAGCAACGGCGCCGGTGCCGGCGGCGGTGGCGGTGGCAGGCAGCAGGCAGGGCTGCCGCGGCGGGCGCAAGCGGCCAAGGGGCTCGCTGCGCGGCCGCAG
>WELB01000050.1:730886-750089 GCA_009602725.1 Spirogloea muscicola
GCGGCGGCGGCGGCGGCGGCGGCGGCGGCGGATGTCAGATGTCGCTCGCCGGCGACTACGGTGGCGGGAAGCCGCCGCCGCCGCCGCCGCCGTCGCCGTCGCCGTCGTCCTCGTCGTCGGCATCGGCGGGGGCCGCCGACTTTGCAGCGCTCCTGGAGGCGGAGCTCATGGACGACGGCGACGGCGACGGAGACGGCGGCGGCCGCGGCGGCGGCGGCGGTGGCGGCGAGCCCTCCACGATCTATGTCGGAGCCGAGGCCAGCAGCTCCCGGGGCCCAAAGAGGGCGAGGGTGGCGGCCGAGCACGGCGGCCCTGCAGCGCCACGTGAGCCCGCCCCTCCCTTGCCCAGACCTCCGAAGCACAGCTCCGAGTCGAACCCTCGACCTCAAACGCTGAGCCCTGAATCCAAGTCTAAGCGTAAGACCTTGACCTCAACACACTCGCATGCGTCTCTCTGCGGGAGTGCCTTGCAGCCACAGGCCGGCCGGATTTAGGGTTTAGGATTAAGGGTTTTAGGGGTTAGGGTTAGGCTTTAGGATTTCGGGCTTAGGGCTCAAGGGTTTGGGGTTTAGGGCCTCAAGCACAGCGGTGTGTCAGACTGCACTGGTCGCATGTACAGTCCACTGAGAGCTGGGCTGCATGAAGAGGGAGAAGCCATTGTCTGTCTGCTGTGCGATTCTGGGCAAACCCAAAACCCCTGACGCTTGTAGCTCGGAGCAAAACCTACAACCCCTGACGCTTGGAGCTAGGATCTCGTGGCGCCATCAGCAGGCACAAACGCGGCCAGTGCGGGCTCCGCGGCGGAGGCATGCCCACCGCACCCGGGCTTCATGTGGGGCGTCTGCATCCGTTGCGGCGAGCTGCGGCAGGAAGCAGAAGCCGGGCCTTCTGGCGTGGCACTTACGTACATCCATGCGGTACGCCTGACCCGCCAGTCGAGCCCATGTGCCAGTATCCTAGTGACCTTCAAGTCATAGTCAGCTAGCTGAGAGCTGCCCCATGTCTAGTTGGCCATATTGGGCCAACCTTGGACGAACTGTGTGCAATCAATAGCCGCGATTTTGATTAATACATTCAGTCACAGAAAACCATCCTCATGCTCGCTCTCAGTCTGATCTTCAAGTTTCTCAAACAGGCAGACCGGAAAGTCAAGCTCCAATCGAAGCCCTGGCCTCTGCACTTGCCGTTAAAGACAAGCCTTGCATGTATTTCAGGGCTTGGAGGTGAGCGAGGAGGAGGCTGGGAGGCTGCGGAACACGGACCTTGAGAGGCTCCTGGCAGAGCGGCGGCTCTACCTCGTGTTGGATCTCGACCACACGCTCCTGAACTCGTCCCGTCTCTGTGACATCCACGCCGACGATGTTGCATACCTGGAGCTGCTGTACCCTCCCGAGCCATCTACCTCGTCGCACGGTGGACAGCAGCTCAACAGCCGCTCGTCATGCATGCAATTCTTGTGCAAAGGGCTTGCCAAGCAGAATAACGATTTAGCACAAAGAGATCACTGGCTATAGCTTTCTGCTTTGGAGCTGAAATTTTTATTAGACTATGAGCGCTAAGTGGTAAGCCCGACACTAGATTACTCGGCCATCAGTGTCTCCATGAGATGATTCTTTCTGCAGCTTTCCGCGCTACGCCCGTGGTGGTCTTGCTGAGCAGCTGCCCCTTCACGCTTCTCTTCGTGTATTCAGTCTCGGTCGAGCTGCATCGGCTGCCGCATCTCAATTTGTGGACCAAACTCCGGCCGGGCGTCTTTCATTTCCTGACGGAGGCCAGCAAGCTCTTCCAGCTCTATGTATACACGATGGGCGAGCGTATCTATGCCTCCACCATGGCTCGGCTGCTGGACCCATCTGGGAGGATCTTTGGTGATCGCATCATTTCACAGAGCGACTCCACGAGGAAGAGCATCAAAGACCTGGATGTTGTCCTCGGCGCTGAGTCGGCTGTCCTCATCCTCGACGACACTGAACATGTTCGTGTCTCTTGGCCTTGCTGTATTTTGAGTGCTTGCTTGCTTGATATTCATGAGCAAGCAGATTTGTGGGTACCCTCAGGTAAGTACTCTATCTAGTTGGTGGTGACACAGAGTTCAGTACTCCATCTTCTTTGGTACTAAGACTATTCTTGGCTGCAGATTTGCTGATACTTGCGTAATTCACTGCTGAGCCCGCTGTCTACTGTGTATTCTATGAGGCAGGTCTGGCCAAGACACCGATCCAACCTCATTGGCGTGGAGCGCTATCATTTCTTTCGTTCCTCTCGGTTACAATTTGGCCTGTCCGGCGCCTCGCTCGTGGAGCAGCACCTGGATGAGAGCGCGTCCTCGGGCATGTTTGCCTCAATCCTGGAGCTGCTCAAAAGGCTACACAGATCCTTTTTCCACCACCCTGCACAGGTTTGTGCGATGCTTCGTTTTTTAGCCCTGCAAAGAGAAGGGCAGTAACGAATGTTGCAATACTTGCTGGACACAATGAGAGTTAGGCGTTGCAAGCTGCCCATTTGGAGCCTAGATAAATCCTTTCAAGAAAACCCCGAGCTGGCCCATGTTGCGGCTTGTTCTGAGTTGACCATGTGCTGTCTTACTTGCATTGTGCCCTTGGTCTTGACAAGTTAAGATTAGCCCCACCTTAAGGAGGACCGAGCTGTTAACTTATCAGATGCCTGTCCGAGCTGTGCCGTGTAGGAGGGGGGTGTGACTACTCTCAACCCAGGTAGGACGCGCGACATTCGTGAGGTTTGTTGCTGCACTGTGGCCTAGCTATCATGCCAGCACCATGGCCTGCATCAGCCTCTTGGAGCCTGATGTTGCTAGTATAATTATCACTAATACCCCAAGATAAACGCTGCTCCTGTTCATGGCGGCAGGTGCTCAGAAACGAGCGGCGGAAGATCTTGTCTGGCTGTCATGTCGTCTTCAGCAGGGTATTCCCCTCTGACACACGGGACTCTGCAGCACACCCGTCGTGGCGATTGGCCGAGGAGCTGGGAGCTGTATGCTCCCAGCAGGTGGATGAGCGCACCTCCCATGTCGTCGCCTTGGACAAAGGGACCGAGAAGGTGTGACACTGAGCTCTGCACCCCATGTCCATGAACCTGCACGACTTTGACCTTTCTACTTCATTCTTCTCATAGAATGGAGCACAAAGCAAAGTCGTGGCAGACCTGAGACAGCCATGTGGACACACCTGAAGATTCTAATGAGCTAAGGACCTGACGAGCACGAATCCTGATTAAACAGGCGCAGTGGGCGCTGAGGCACGGCCATTACCTTGTTCACCCAGACTGGCTCCAGTGGTGCCATTCTCTCTGGAGGAGGGTTCCGGAAGCGGACTTCCCCGTGGCAAAAGGGCTCGAGGCGACGAGGCCGGGAGCGCAATGCCTGGCCACGGAGACTAAGGAGGTTGCGGAGGAGGAGGCGGTTGCTGAAGCGGAGGGCCGGCATGAACCACTGTCCTTGCTAGGAAGCAATGGAGCCATAAGACCACAGCAGCCTTTGGACGGCAAGAGGAAGGATGGCATGGAGCCAGACAGTGTGAAGGCTGTGAGCACGGCAGACATGCCTATCACAAGCAGTGGTGATGGTGCACGAGCCATGGAGGCGACCGTGTCGAATGTTCACAATGAGGCTCACTTGGAAGGCGCCCAGAAAGTAAAGAATGAACATTGAGGCGTCTGTAATGTGGGGTTATGTCATTCATCGTTCTCTGCATACTTCACAGCCTTCAGCAACAAGCAAGCATTAACTCGCTTCGTAAGGTAACTTCATAGGTGCACATGCTCCCTAGTGCTCTTCAAATCATGACAGTCTGCTCCCTAGTGCTGTTCAAATCATGACAGTAACAGGCTGACTGCAGATGCGAAACCCCAGTCGCAGCAATTAGGCATGAGACCTGTCGCTCCATTGTTGATCAATGACGGGTCAAAAGGCATCTGTTCTTATGTTGCAGCAAGTAGTCATCCATTTGACACGCATCAGAAGGCCATCATCAAGTCTTGTAGCGTCTGGGAGTCATGCATTTCCACAACGAAGCAAGTCGGCATTTTCTGTTGAATATATTGGAAGTGGGCAAAGTATGTGGACCATCAGGTAGTTATTGCACTGTAGCCCATGCCTTGTGACTGAAGGATTGCAGAATGCTTAGGTAAGGGTATGTTGCCGGTCGTTTGTTTCAAGTCATTCAAGGCATGAAAGTCACTTCTGCAGACTCGTGTGCTAAGATAGATACTGCCACTGAGTCAAGAGCTTGCAGAAAGTGGAAAATTTAGTTGCCTGAACACTTAGTTCAAGTCCCAGTTACGATTGGCAATGTCAGATTCCTAATGACAATGACCATACAGCTGAAGTCAGAGTCAGCGAGGCTTTACTGTGTAACAAGGCAACTAAGATGCACCATGAAGAGCGTGCACAACGTGTTCTTCTGTCATGTCTCGTGATTGCAAGTGCTGAAGGCACTTGGCGGTCGAAACCATTAATTGCTTGCTTTGCTTTGTGTTTTATGTTTGATAGCACATAGAGCATGTTCAGTGACCTCAGCAAGGCTAGTGCTCAAGATTTCAACACTTGTCACCCTTCGCAATCATTGTTTTTCAAAATCATTGTTGCAACAAGGTTGCACATGCATAAACAATAATTCAACAGGTCGTCTACAATCAGGAGAGCAAGGTTGTCACGATCTTGGACATTTTGCAACAGTCCAAAAGTTTGCGCTGTGTGTGCTTTGTGGGCTATGTCATTACTGCATATGCATGTTACACTGTTGAAGCAGTCAGAGTGCAGGGCTATGTCATTATTGCATATGCATGTTACACTGAAGAAGCAGTCAGAGTGCAGCCAGTTGGCCACTAATTTTAACCTCGATGATTAGCGCCCATCCACCACCTTCCAATAAGCGCCATCCGTTTCACAAAGGTCTTCGCCTTGCTAAATGTGACCTACAATGTTGTACAACATACCGCAGAACGCCGATAGCTTTGCTGCTGGACGGCGTCCGCTTGCTTAGGTCTCTCCGCCCATCTCTTATCAACCTTGCCTGGGGCCGGCCATCCACCGCTACCACTGTTCTTGTAGAGCTCCCATCTGAGGTAGTCTTGTGCATAGCTGTGTGATATAGGCGCCCGTTGGCTCCTTGGACCTTGTCCATTCTTTTTAAGCTGGCTTTTCCCAGCCCTTACCTTGTTTTGGAGAGCCACATTCTGGTAGAGAGGTACACTCCTCTTTACCTGATGAGAGACCACTTTTGTCAATGCTTTTTGGACATCTATGGCGCTTACAATATGAAGTGGTCCTCCCTCCTCCATCGCTTGGTCCAGCTGGTAGATGCATGCCAGCATAGTCGGGCCGGTAGCTTGGGGCATACTAGCGTCCCGCAAGCACTGGTTGCTTGTCACAGAACACGGCTCTCGCTTACTTTGCAGCGTTCCCAGGCTCTACCCATACATCAGCGTAGAAGATGTAAGCTTTTCTGAATGGGGCAAGGGCTGTACAAGGCAAGCCAGAAATGAATTGACCAAGTCAGAAGGTGGCCGGAAAGCAGAGAGCTGCTGGGCAAGCACTAAGCCTGGCCACTGGCTTTGCGTGGTGGTGCTCCGGCTCCCCAGATCAGTCTGTCATTACATGTACGCTCACTCGTGGGTATTACAGTCCCCTTCTAGTTGTATTTTCCAGTCTGTCACCTTAGCCCCTTATCTAAATTTAATAAGGGGCTTATTTGTTCTTCATACAAGCAGTGCTCTGGCTTGATATTGCCTCCCTTTCGTATTATGTACCCCTGCGCGCCTTCTCTCCAGATATATCATGTCACTGCTACACGCCATGTAGCTCCAGTAACAAGTATCACCGTGAATCACGTGTTCCGCACACTTCTCAGCTATGGGATGGCAATGTCGCGGCTGGTCACGGAGAAGTCCACTGCAGCAGGGTCCAGAGTCAGTGGACTTGCACTGCTCGAGCCAGTCTGGTGGGCGACCAGTGGCGGCGGCGGTGGCTGCAGTGCGGCCTCAAGAGGCGCACTCCGTCGAGGGCCGGCGCTCTCGACGGAGCTCCGTGCGCATCTCAGTGGCAGGAGGAGTCACTTAAGCCCAAGCGCAGCCCACATGGAGGCTCCCGGAGTGCACAGCGCCGCTGCACGGCGCGCCAGGATCGCGATTGTCGGCGACGTGGTGAGCGCAGCTTGGCGGTGCTGGCCAGCCAGCCCATAGCTGGGACCTTGGCAGTCAGACGTCGACTGATCCTCTGCTGGGCTGCGCAGCACGACATGTGGGACGCGGAGGCCGACGGTCGGGCCCTCGCCGCCCTAGACGTGAGCAGCGCCACAGCCACTCACGTCCATCAGCTTGCTGTGTTTGAGCATAACGTCTGAAGCATATTTAGCTCATGGGTTCACCACTCTTGTATAGTGACCAGCTTCGGGAACTTACGTAAACACTATCACCTGCCTGGTCATCAACATCTCATACGTGGCTAGCTATATTGCCTGTTGTCCAGTACCTGTACTGAACGCCTGTCAGCATTGGGTCCATCCGATGAACTGTAGTCTATAAGTGGAAGTCCCTTGGAAGTTTGCTAGCCTGCTGCAGATCCTGTTTAGGACTGACATGCTTCCTTTGTCGTGCCTCACAAAGCACCGCGGCAGGTGGACCTGGTCCTCTTTGTAGGTGTGTAGATGCTACACCCTGTGTACTTGATCTTAGTATGGGTCCTTAGCTTCTGCAATCGAAATCACTAGTGCATACCGCTTGCAAGTGCTAGTCACTAGCTCACCAGTGAGCTCTTGCAAGGGCCTCCACCTCTCACCTCCTTTGCATTGCAAGCTCTTGAGGGCACAGTCTGTTTGCAATCGCAAACGCCCAGGCCGATGTCAAGCCTCTGCACCTGCCGAGTCTGCAATGACAAGGCCCTCTACATCGTCTGCACCCCTGCCGGCTGACACAGGTGATTTCGGCGAAGAGAACGTTGAGCTGGTGAGACAGGTGAGCGAGCTGCCGCTGCCCAAGGCCGTCGTATTGGGCAACCACGACTGCTGGTGGACGAGCTCAACGCCCTGCAGGCCAGTTCGGAAGTCCTTTTCAAGGCTAACATGCCCTATGAGTTCCTCTCTGCAAGCCCAAACAAGTTGCTGTACACTGACTCCTTGAAGTATTTCTGGCCCATGCTTGCTTGCAGGACGGGAGGCCAGGATGACGTCCAGCGGCAGCTACATCTGTGAGCAGTTTCCTTCACTTCCTTGTGGGTTCCTGGCTGCTGCAATTACTGCCAATTCAGCACATAATACCTATGTTAGGTGCTCATCAATGATGGCTGGACAATGCCTGATCCTTGCCCACGTTGCCGTGGATACTAAAGTACGCAGTCAGCAGGGCTCACACACTGTTAAGATTCATTCCATCAGTCTTATGCTTCAAGCTCCTCGTGATGGCAGACTTGGGGAGTCGCATGTGGGCTTCAGACGACTCGACTTCTCGCACCTCAAGCTGAGTGTGGTGGGAGGGAGACCATTTTCATATGGTGGCAGCACCTGGAGTGAAGGCAACAGCGCATTCTATGGCAGCAGGTCCATTTGCAACCCTTCGCGGCTCAATGTAAGCCACTCTTGAAGCCATTGGTTTACAATCTCGACTTATGGATTCCATTTTACTCTGCACCTGGTGGCACTGACCTCCAGAGCTGCTGTAAGAAGGTGATTTCGAGCTCGAAGTTGTTCTCCAGTAAGGCTGACAGTTCCTTGAAGCAGGTTTGGAGTTTGGAGCTTTGAGGACAGCGCTCAGCTTATCACACAATGTGCAAAAGCTGCTCCAGGGGACCACTTGCTCATCCTCCTGGCACACAACGGGCCACTAGGTATTTGCAACTTTCATTCATATTCAACGACAGTTATGGCCTCTTTCCGTTGTGAAGAAGTTGTCCAGCAGACCTTGATGATGAGAGTCTTGAAAATATGTCAAGCTAGCAGAATCAACACTCAACTGTCTGCAACACCAAGAGTCAGGGAAGGCAATTTCTCAGCCATCTGCCTAGTCATACTTTTCAATGCCAGGACTTGGTGAGGAGCCAAGGTCCATCTGTGGAAGGGATTGGGGATCTTGGCGAGCACCGCCTGGAGGCGACCATGGCGACCCTGGTCAGCATGTTGATCCTGCGTCTTACAGACATCCAAAAGTGGACCGACCTGATTCTATTGTGCATGCTTGCAATGCTAAGTTGCGGTAAATGATTTTGCGGCAGCTCAGCTTGACAAAGATCTCTGAAGCAGCCACTCAGAGTGGCAAAGCTGGAAGATGTGCTGATGTAGGATACATGGCGCGTCTACCGGTTAAGATGCTCAACACAGCTGCCTTCAAATCATAGCAAGGGCAGTGGCACTACTCACGCTTCTGTTCCCTGCTGACGCTGACCGAATTGAGTTCCCTGATTTTTGCTTGTATGCAGACCTGAAGATGGCGATTGATCAGATTGTGGGCCCCTCCCTGAGGAGGAATGTGCCACTCGTGGTCTTTGGCCACATGCACAAGGGCTTAGCACAAAAGCAAGGCTTACGGGAAATGATTGTGCTGGACAGTGCCAGGAGGACCATGTATCTGAATGCCGCAGTCGTACCCAGGCTCCGAGATGGGCCGCTAGAGTCCACTGCCAATGCCAGTCTCACTTTGCACGCGCACAAAGGCAGAGGGCTGGGCTTGGATCCGTCCATGGCTGCCGCCAAGGAGCGGCAATTCACGCTGGTGGAGCTGGGCCCAGAAGGTGTGATGAGAGTGGAAGAGGTTTGGATCCACCCAAAGACACTGCAGGTATCTGAGGACACCAAGTATAGCATAGGGCAGGTGCGATCTGAGGAAGCCACACAGGAAGCTGAGATGTAGATAGGCACAGCACTTTGTGTGATGGTCGGGGTTATGAAGCGCCGTCCTGCAAACCAGTCCTCCCAAATATGGCCCACCATGAATTTGGGACAGGCACTTAGCGCCTGATGTCTGCAGAGAGACCAAATGGGGGAGTGTGCAGACAGCCCAAAGTAGCATGCCCCTATCAACTCCACGCAACTCCACTGCATAGAAGCAAAAGCATGAATAGATGCATACGGCTGTTGCTTAGGTGCTCCACTTATGCTCACTCTCCAGGCTTGTGATCCTGCAGCGTCTGCTTCCAATCATGACGGCTTCCCTATTAGCCGGCATCTGGCAGTCTCAGACGCGGGCTGTGAGTCCCTTCTTATGCCGCTTACACGCCACTGCCCTTACAGCAGGGCCCCTTGTCTCCACAATCAGCGACCGAGTTTGACTGAAGATGACTTGCTTGAGCCTCTCAGTAGACATTGCTCGAAGCTCAAAGTAACAGGCAATGAAACGGCATTCTTGCGATGGTGGTGGCTGCAATGTCTGCAGAAGGAGATATACTCGTTGAAATGTACAAATGTAGATGACCTGCTGCTAAGCTGACACGCTCAGTAACCACAGGAGGCGAAGCCTGGGAACAGCCAGCGCATTGATGAAGAACAAGGTCCAACGGAGCCGGCAAGTTTGGGAAGGATAAGAAGGGCCGAGATGCTTGCATGGGCCAGCAGGAAAAATATTAGCTCTCCCAAAAGTAGAGCCTGTATTGAGTGATGGAGGGGGCCTCAGTGGCCCTGGTACAAGAAGCAAGCGCGGCCAGATTAACTGGTGGCTGGGAGAGGCCAGCCCAAGCACTCCCATCGGGGTCAAGGGCTGTGAAAAGCCAGCCCGAAAAAGAATTGACAAATTTTCGAAGGGGCCAAATGATGGAGGGGCCTAATAAGCGCTAAGCAGCTACTGAGGGGCCTGAGGAGGCTATGTCAGAACGGGGGAGGATAGACCACTCAGTAGTTACGAGTTGAGGAGCCTCAAAAGAAGAAGTGGCTCTTCCGCGGGGAACGCCGCAGTGCCAAGAGGCGCAGGCCGAAAACAACCACGTGTTGGACGCTGAGGCGGTAAGCGCTCCGCGGATGGCGCCTGACACGGGCCCTCATTGGCTTGTCAAGCTCGCCGGCTCCTCTACAGAAGATAGCTATGTGATTCTGTCGGCCTTTGGAAGTGCCCCTTTCTGATCAGGCGCCGTCCACGAGCCATTGGGTCGGCCAGCAGGTCGACGACGTCCCGCAGGGAAAGATCAGACATGTCAGAAAAGCTAGGCAGACAGGAACCTGCAGAGGACAGTTGTCGGGCGGTCCTTAGGTGCCGCACGTGGGCTGCAGCCCCCGACGATGAGGGGGAGGGGGAATCGTCCGGCAAAGGTGGGGGAAAGGCCCTGGCTCCCGTCATCATCTACCCCCACTCTTCGTTCCCCCACATAGCACGCTTTACTGGGAGTGTGCGCTGATATATTCGGCCACGGAAGTGTACGTGTGCCTGACCGCCGGCCCGACCTTTCCCACCAGCCCCCCCGCCCCCGGGCCCTCACGAGATGGGTGACCGACCGGGGGGTCGGGAGGGGGACATTCGACGACCGATTTGCGAGGCCTCCTCTGGGCTCACTTGCCGCGGGGCAATGGGGCCGCGTGACGTGGCCCCAAAAATGCCTCCCCACCCCCCCATCGCCCGCCGCGGCTGCCAGCCCTAGCGCCTTTCCGCCGCGCCCCGCCGCCGCCATTGCCGCCGCCGCCGCCGCCTCCGCCNCGCCGCTGCGCTGAGCCCGCCGGCGCGCGCCTCTTGCACCGCCGCTTTCCTCGGCTGCCGCGACGAGCGGATGTAGCCCCGCCCTTGGCACGGCTGCCGCTGCGCCGAAGCCTTGGTTCTCAGAGGCGCCAGGCTCGGCGCTCTCACGGCCGCCACTGGTGCTGCCCTGCTTTGCATGGCAAGCGTCACCGAGTACCAGAATGGCTACAACAGCAGCTACTTCGGCGGCAGCGGCAGCAGGTCGTCTGGTGTGATACCTGCTGTCGGGCCAGACAGGGCGGGGAAGGCTGTTGAGATGGCGACTCCCAAGGTGGAGCCTGTGGAGCAACTGCCATTCCCGGCTGGGATGCGCGTCCTTGTCGTGGACGACGATCCCTCGTGCCTCATCATACTGGAGAAGATGCTGCGCAAGTGCAACTATCACGGTCAGCATGACCAGCCGCGCACTGGTGGCCTCATTGTGACTTCATTTGCAATTTGGCTTGCTGTTGGACACCCAGAAGCCACAGCCGCAGTCAGCCATAGTGGCCTCCATCTTGAACAGCATCATACTAGAACATTCACTTCTCTGTGGACAAACAAGTTGGTTGGCAGAATGACCCCTACTTGTACTAGTTAGACCTGGGCTGACCTACGGGCTGTCCTGGATATAGTAGGTAGTCTTTACTTGGAAGAGGCCCTGCACACAAGTAAGAGCAGATGCTGCCACGGGGCTTAAGATGGTCAGACGTTACTCGAGGCTGTGACCGTGAGGGTAGATTAGCAGAAAAAGGATCAGGATTGCGCTACTTGCACCATGCTGGAGGCCTGGGCTCTGATAGACATATGCTTTTCGTTGCAGTGACAACCTGCACGAGGGCAACTACTGCACTTCAAAAGTTGAGGGAGAACAAGGATGCTTATGACCTAGTTATCAGTGATGTCATCATGCCGGACATGGATGGCTTCAAGCTTCTTGAGTTAGTTGGTTTGGAGATGGATCTTCCTGTGATCAGTGAGTTTTTCCCTGTATCTCGTGCATTGCTAGATGACTCATATATGTGTATGTGAAGCAGAGCACGCACATGCTTATCTGCATGTAGTGTGCATGATAACAAGCTGACCAGCATGTTTGAAGTCAGTAGTACTTTATGTGTGACATTACACAATTTGCTGTCTGTTTTGGCAGTGATGTCTGCTAATGGTGAGACCTCTGCAGTCATGAAGGGAGTCACACATGGTGCATGTGATTATCTCCTCAAGCCAGTGCGTATAGAAGAGCTGCGAAACATCTGGCAGCATGTCCTTCGAAAGAAGAAACAGGACAATAAGGTGAGGTTTTAAGCAGGATCCAGGCTTTTGGTGTATGCTGCTGTCTATGAGCTTGTAGGCAACAACAGGTCACTGCGAGTTCCTGTGTCATGAAGGGAATGACTGTGAGAGCTATTCACAATTACCCTGAGTTGGCATGTAAATTCAAGTGAGGGCGTTGTGGGTTGCCTGTTTTAATGACAGGGAGACGATGCAGCTGGCAGTATTGAAGATGCTGGAAGGAGAAGGGATGAAGAAGGTGACTTCACTTCTTCTGTTGATCAAGACACTGTGTCGGCGAGCAAGCACAGCTTAAATAAGAAACGCAAGGAAGGAGTCCAGGTCACAGGATCGGCAAAGGTATGTGGACCTGATTCAGATAGCTGAAAGTCTCATTTGCTGCGGATATGACTCGACACAAGCACCCTATTGGATGAATGCTCGTCCATTTGTTGCAGGAGCTTCTAATAACCGCAGTCTGGGTGGCCAACTGACGTCATGTAAACTGCTGAAATGTGCATGCTGCCTGTGATTCTTGTGAGGTCGTTGAAGTGAATGGCTGGCGCTAGGCATGTTCTGAGGTGCAAGTCAGTCTCTTTTAAGCAATGCGCTGCTCTATAACAGGAGGAGGGGGAGCCTACTGGGTTTGATGAAGATGATAATGATCCTGGAGCTCTAAAGAAAGCGCGTGTTGTCTGGTCTGTGGAGCTTCATCAGCAGTTTGTGAATGCCGTGAACCAGCTAGGCATTGACAGTAAGCTTCCTTGCTTGTTAGGTCAGGCGAAGTCATTCACATGCTCAGAATTTGCATTCTTTAGATGCTCATTTGATGTCATGACATGAGGCTTATCTATGGTGGATATGATCTCCATGGTTGGCAACTTGAGGGACATAGCTGGAGCAAATCTCATTGCATCAGCTAGCAGGCTTTGACATGAATGAACACAACTAACCAAATGCTCCACTTCAAAGGATGGATCGGTCTTCTTGCCAGCAGTACATGAAGAGAGACTTGTCTTCTTTTCCAGAAGCTGTGCCCAAAAAGGTGCTGGAGATGATGAACGTGTCTGGTCTCACTCGCGAGAACGTTGCCAGCCACTTACAGGTAAATTGTTCATTTGACAAACAGTCTATGTACAGCAAAGCCTGGCTGTATGAGACGCCTTTCCTTAGAACACTGGAAGTGGAATTAAGAGTACGTGGAGGTTGCATTTTGCGGTCTGAGCTTCAATCAAGACAAGATTATTTGACTCTTCAGTGCTCCTTATGTTTCTGTACTTCCTGTATGATGATGCAGAAGTATCGCCTCTACTTGAAGCGGCTCAGTGGGGTAGCCCCTCAACTGCAGAGCAACGGCTCCGGTGGATCCGCGGCCCCTTCGCAGAGCGGCACTCCTGACAGCACGATGGGAAGGACTGCTACAAGTTCTGCAACAAACATCTCACCCTCATCTTCACCAGCCTATGATATGCTGCAGGAGCATCAAGCCCCTGTCACCGGTGGGCAGCAACTTCCGGCACAAGCCATGGCAACTCTGCAGGCAAGTTGCACCGGCAGGTCATGTCTTTCCAAGGGGTCGATGGGTTTGCATATCTTGGAATCTGATACCTGGAAAATGACAGGAGCCTACTGCATGTGAAGTAGCCGCTGTCATGGCCCTGTGCTCTTCCTCATGGTGTCTGGTTGATTACCCGATATGAAGATGTTTCTAACTTTGTCTAGCTCAGTCTTCGAGCTCACAGCTCATTTTGCAGTAGCAGTCCCTGTGGATGTGGTGGTTTCCTGATGCTGTGATTGGTGATAGCAAGCATCCCCTTCACGCAAGCCTCTCAAAGCTCCCTGCATTCTCTTTGGCAGCCCACTGAACTGAGTGTCAGGAGCGGAACAGGAGCTGGAAATCTCACCCTTGACCAGGCACTTCTGATGCATGCCCAGCTCCAGCAAAGACAGGAGCAGCAAGATCAGCAGCAGCAGCAGCAGCAGCGGCAGCAAGAGCAGCAGAGGCAGCAGGAGCAGCAGCAGCAGCAGCAGGAGCAGCAAAGGCAGCAGGAGCAGCAGCAGCGGCAACATGAGCAACACAGGCAGCAGCAGCAGCAGCAGCAGCAGAGGCACCAGGAGCAACAACAGCTCCAATATCATCACCAGCTTCAGGTGGCGGCTGCCCAGGCGGGTCCAGGGTTACCCCTGGCTGGGAATCAGGTGGGGAGCTTACACGGCTTGCAAACGAGCTCGGAAATAGAGAGAAGAGCACGCCAGCATCTGGCCGCCGTCAGCCAGTTGGGAGCAGGCGGCGCGACGTACGATGATAGTGACATTGCTGGCTACACGGCATTGCAGCAGTTCAGTTCTGAGCATGCAAATGAAGTTCTTGGACAAGGAGGTGGGTTGCGGGGCCGCATGGGCGGCACTCCCATCTTGCCAGGTTTGGAAGGCACAGGCAGCAGTGCCACACTGAACCAGAACATATTGCTGCTGCAATTACTGCACCAGCAGCAGCTGGCCCAGTCAGGTGCAGCTGGAACAGCTCAGAGTCTGGGGATCCAATCAGGCGTTTTGCAGGGTTCGATGGGCAAGATGGTTGGTCAGACAAGGGGCAGCCCAAGCGCACTGATGGGAGGAGTGGCAAGTGGCAGTGGCACTTATCAGGGCATCACTCAGGCGCAGCTTGCCGAGGTGTTGGCGCGACCTGGTGGCCTTGAGAGCTTGCAGGCAGCCGCGCTGCAGAGAAGCCAAAAGCAGGCACCTCCTGGGGACATCCATACGTTGGGCAATGTGGGCCTTCATCAGCAGTCAGCTACTGGCTCTCATACTGGCCTGAGCCCCTATGGACCAGACGATGGCCACTTGCGGTTGCCAAGGAGCATGCCGACTGGCTACTCTGGCAACTCCAGCAGCTTGTCTCCGGACATGGATGTCAGACAGTCGTGGCACCAGCAAGCAGTTGTGGGCCTCGCTGACCACATGAATGAGGAGCTAGCTATCTCGTCGCTGCAGGTCCGGATAAACACCTCATTTAGTCTGTAGCACTTTGTGAGTTGGTTAAAATACAGTGTGAGTGGCCATGAGAGACCAGATTCCGAAGTTTCCATGCCATCCTCTCATGCAACAGTACTAGCCTAGTTGCTTACATATTGTTGCGTTGGCCATTTGCTTCATGATCAGGAAAACAATGCAAGATATCAGACAGTGCAAGCACCGCCACTCAGCTATCCACAAGACTCACTACCATCCAGCAGGCTGGCCGCTGCAGCAGGGCCGGTCCCGAGCATAGTAGATAGCAGTGCAGAAAGGTCCTCTACCTTGCCTGAGGGTCAAGCTGTCATGGATCACCATGTTGTTCTTAATCAAGCCCCCAAGCTTGAGAGCGAGCACAGCCTGAGCCTCGCTGAGACAGCGTCAGATGACATCATCAGCATGTTCTTCCTGCAGGTTGTGCCCAAAACTGCTGCTCTACCTGCCAGCCGCCATAAGCCTTGCTGGGTCTACACAATGACTTGTCTTCTTTAGAGTTGCCCATGTGATGTTTAGCATTGGTCTTTACAACCTGTAAGAGTTAGTACATGGATCAGGGTCCAGGAGTACCTGAAATGTCCTACTGCAGATTGTATTTACCTTTACACGTGTACTAAGTTATCTTGGAGATTAGTTGTCTTGGTGGTCTGGGAGTACTCACACTGGTAACATACTGCTGTGCACTTTGGACAGGACCCTGAAACAGCCGCGCTCATTGATGGGGATCTGAACACCGACTTTGACAGCGTCATGTCACTCCAGTGAAGAGACGATGTCGTCTCCTTGCTGCACAAGACTGCTCTGTTGTTGTGAGAGCAAGCCTTTGCAGGAGGCGTCTGCCGGGAAGCATCCTCCTCCACTCAGCTTCCTCTTCAAATCACGACTGCACCCAAGTTGTGAATGGCCAGCTTCAGCCGCCAAGGGATTTGGTCAGCCTCAGTTGCCTGCAAGTCCAGTGATGTCGCTGTTGACACACGCAGCTGCTCAGCCCTGTGCAACAGTGCCCAGAGTACGTGGGATGGCAGCTCACTGCCTGTGTGTCTCTCCTCAATGCGTCCCCCCCGCCCGACTTCACTGATTCGTGCATATACATCAAAACTTGTTTTCTAGTACTGTAGTGTGTCGAATCTTCCAGGTTGTCTCCTTCACTTTGCCCACATATTTCCTGCGTCGCCACGTTAGAGAGATTTGCACACGACAGGCACCCACTATGGTTTCCTCGTCCTCTCTCCTCCCTCCCACCATTCTCCACCCTCCCTTCTGTGTGCGATGTGGGCTTTGCTCCAGCAAGGAGGAGGTCTGTCTATATTTGTCAGCTTAGCTTATTGGTTGGCCGAGACTCTGGCCGGCTGTTTGGGAGAGGGGTCAATGGCTCCGAGTGGAACGGCCAGGCGGCTCTGGCTTCCTGCTGCCTTCCCCTCTCTCCTCCATGCATTGCACTTTACTTTGCTCGCTACCCTCTTACATGTAAAGCCCCAACATTAGGTCCATTATCAACGTCGTTACCCTGGTTTGTCTATCTTGGGGTGTTGCCAGTTTCGCCTGGGGCTCAAACGGGCCAAGATTGGAATTAAATGAGCCGTAACAGAAGAATGTCATTATATGGGGTTGACGGTCCTTGGCATGTACACCCTTAAGACAGGTGTTGAGAGAAGAACAAGTTATGCGGCACTGCGCTCAGGCACACCCTGGCTTGGCATTTCAGTCGGGCATGTCGTGCAGGAGCGATCGCATGCCCTCCAGCTCCCGCTGGGCGGTCAGTGCGTCCACAAAAGCATCCAGCGCGTCCTCTCCGGCCAGCACACTTTCAAGTGAGTGTAGTGTCAGGCCCACGCGGTGATCTGTCACACGGCCCTGTGGGAAGTTGTACGTGCGAATGCGTTCTGATCGATCTCCGGAACCAATCTGCAGTGCACAAAGTTTGCAAGACAACTCAAGGATAAGGATGAAATAGAATCAGTAGAGACTCAAGGGGTTTGGGCCAGTTTTAGCACAGGAGCTATACAACTCTCGCACCTGACCCTGCCGCAGCTGTGAGCGCGAGGCTGCGCGCTTCTGACGCTCAAGGTCATACAGCCGCGCACGGAGCACCTTGAACGCTTTTGCACGGTTCTGTGCCAGCACCAAACAACATGCGTGTCACTGGCCCAGTCACATGCTGGGCTGCTGCTGGCATTGCCCAAGGTGGCCACGGGTCGCCGCTTCTAAGTTGGGATGTCAGGTAGTGGCTGAGCGGCATGGTCAGGACATCTCCAAAACACATACATCCAAGCTTTGATGAAGGTCATCGTGTTGCATTAGTACACTGGAGTGAGGGCATATCAGACAACTGATTCTTGGTGTTCCATGGCTGCAGCATCTGGGTGCACCTGGTGCTGCGAACGCTCGTCCTGCATGGCGACGGTGACACCTGTGGGCACGTGCGTCATGCGCACAGCGCTGCTGGTGGTGTTGACCGACTGCCCGCCTGCACCGCCGCTGCGGTACGTGTCTATGCGCACGTCCTCTGCCCGCAGCTCGACATCAGCCTGCGAGGTGCCTCGACAAGGGAGGCGCGCCCATCATCTGTCAGGGCGGCAACAAACCGACTCCAACGCTTCATAATGCGATTAGCATTGGTGATGCAGTTATCTTGTGGCAGTAACGATGCGATTGCCGGCTAGCAACCCGTCAGGCGGGGAGAAGGGGAAGAGAGGGAGAAGAGTGAGAGGATGGAGGGTGAGGCAGAAACCTCATCGGCCTCTGGGAGGACGACGACCGAGGCGCTGCTAGTGTGCACGCGCCCGCTCCGCTCGGTGCTCGGCACTCGCTGGACGCCGGCTGAGGGACCGAATGAACGATCAAACATCACACAGGACGACGATGAGGTGAGAAGGACAAGCAGGGGAGGTGAGTGAGAGACGGCGCCCGACCTGCACGCGGTGAACGCCGCTCTCGAAGCGCAGCCGGCCAAAGGACCCGTTGCCTGAGACAGCCATGCTGGCCTCCTGCAAGCCCACACGGCAGCAGGCCGGCGGCGTGGGCATGAGCGCCGCTTAGTGGGTCTCGAGCTCACAACTCATACGTAACTCATGCAAGCTCGCCAGAGCTTGACCTTGTAACCCCGCGTCTCGGACTCAGCAATGCTGAGGACGTCGGCTGCCCACCCGCAGCGCGCAGCGTAGCGCTCGTACCTGCAGGGCGAGGGCGGCCACGGCGATGAGCGGCGTCAGCGCGGCGGCAATCCAGCTCGACGTTGCGGCCAAGCTGGACGAGGCTGCGATCTGAGAGCGGAAGCCGAGACTGGGCGAGTACATGCGGAACAGGTCCATGGCAAAGAGTGACGCCTCCTCGCCGCCGGTCCCTGTGGCGGGCCACCGTGGTAAAAAAGTGCATGGATTTTCAATAACTTCAATTTCTACTTATCAAGTCATTCCAAAACTTCAATAAGAACTAACTTATCAAGGGTTGAGGACTATCACAAAGTCCATGATGCTCTCACAAGTCGAGAAAGTGTCGGGCTCTGGACGGTAACGAGCGCGGGGACGGTGAATCACCTGCCCGAACCTCGAGGATGCACCCGCTTGCTGCTCCGGCACCGTCCCCGCCGTCGTCATCGAGCAGCGCGGCCAGCACCTCGCGGCGCAGCGCGTCGCGGCGCGGCGCGGCTTCCGCTGCCAGGTCCTCGGCGGCAGCAGCGCGGAGCTCGGGGTCCTCTGCGGGGTCGGCAGCCATGTGCGCCAGCTCCTCAGCCTCCTGCCGACAGAAGCCGTTTGCGTCGTCAACTTCTTCTGAGACTTGACCTCAAGCTTCACCAAATTAAGCAATTACTGTTAGCCTTTCCCTCAACAGTAAAGGCGAAATGTAGCCCTCTAACCTCGTCCAATCTGTCCGAGAAGTAAACAATAGATTGAACGAATCAATCATATGCTGGACCAAGATAGAGTGGTGGCACATTGAGTAGTGTTGACTCGACAATCTGGACACTTTTATCTAGTTGACGTTAGCTTCGATGTGACCCGACACCAAAGCTCAGCAGCTTGAAAAGGCTAGCTTGAGCATACATTTGCAGGCCTCCGATAATTACCCTCGAAAGATTCTATTACTATTCATCAATTTTGAGCGACAACCCCATAACTATGACCCCCGAGCTCTGCACTTCTGTCGTTGTGCTGGAGGGGGCCGCTCGGCGGCAGGCGGCGCAGCGAGCGCACGCACCTGCACTGCGGCGCGCAGCGTGCGGATGCGCGCGAGGAGGCCCTCCAGCGCGCCCAGCTCCCGGCCGGCGCGCGC
>WELB01000050.1:754940-781079 GCA_009602725.1 Spirogloea muscicola
TTTTTTTTTTTTTTTTTTTTTTTTTTTTTTTTTTTTTTTTTTTTTTTTTTTTTTTTTTTTTTTTTTTTTTTTTTTTTTTTTTTTTTTCGCCTAACCGGGCCCTGTGGCTCGCCGCGCTGGCGTGCGCCGCCCGGCCCACGGCAGCCATCCCCTGGGCCTTCGCCGGCGCCCGCCACCTCCTCGGCCTGGACGCCGCAGCTGCCGCCCGCTTCGTCGCCACCAAGGTCCTGCCAGTCGCGTGCGTGCATGGCCGGTGCCACCTCACTTGAGATTAATCACAATGCTAAATTATTCACGCCAGTGCTATTACATACTGAATGGCTTCCAGATGACGACGAATCCAGTGATTAGCTAAATGTATAAGCTGATTTGTGACCTTGCCCGTGACCGCTGATTCCGCGCCGTCAGACTCGTCGCGCTCGTCAGCACCGTGGCGTTAGACAGCTGGATTTACGGGCGGCCCGTTGCCGTGCCCTTCGAGTTCCTGCGTTTCAACGTGCTCGCGGGCGGTGCCGCCGCCTACGGCACACATCCCTGGCACTGGTACTTCTTTCAGGTGCGCCACAGGCGACACTTGCAGCCCATGGCAGCATAGCCAGCTTAAAGCGCAGGTGGCGGTAGTCGGCAGCCGGGCCTGGCGCCGCACTGCCCAGTGGGGCTCACGAGGTGCCCGTGTTGCCGCAGGGCTTCCCGGTGATGCTCGGAACGCTACTGCCCCTTGCTGCGCTCGGCGCCTGGTGGTCGTCCGAGCGCGGCCCCGCGTGGCTTGTGCTTTGGACGCTTGCATGCCATAGCCCCCTGCCGCACAAAGAATTCAGGTCGAGGCCTTGAAACCTCACTTTAGAAGATATACTGAGCTTTTTCTGTCATCCAAATACTAACACGACTCATTATGGCCACTTCTTGTTCCTAGGTCGTCATCCTGCAGCCTAATCTATAAAGACAAGGAGTCGCTCGGAGTGCTAAGTTTAGCATGTACATCAACTGCAAGATTGGCTTGGTCGCCTGCAAACCTGCTAGCCTAAACCCAAGCCAGCACACAGATTGCTTTCAATGCTGGAGTTAACTTTTTACCCAGCCTAAAGTTCTTGGTGTGACTTGTGTCGTAGGTCAAGGCCTGATTTGATCCTTTGCTTGGCTCGCTGACGTTTTCTTTTGTGATGAGTTTTCTGAGTACATAGCTGGAACCTCTCTAACAGCTTAGAGCAAGCCGAATCAGCAGCATAAGCATGGCTTGGTTGCGCGCTGCACTATCAAAACACCTGGCAGCTGCACAATCCGTCACTGAGAGCGTGGCCTATTTGCATGCAGGTTTGTGCTGCCGGTGCTTCCGCTGGCGATGATATATGCCGGCCACGCACTCGCCCTCCTGGAGGCTCGGTTGTGGATAGCTGCTGGAAAACGGAGGCAGGATGCCGGGGCAGCAGCCGCGGCAGAACCCCAAGCCAGGCCGGTGCTGACGTTTGAGGCGTGCACTGCGAAGAGCGATGGCAGCTCAGAGCAGCGACCGCCAGCCGGGGCCCGCTTGTGGTCGAGGCCGTTCGCCGCGTGCATTGCGGCACTGTTCGCTACACAGATCATCCCGGGCCTCTACTTTTCTGTAGTGCACCAGGTGAGGCACCTAACCCTAGACCCAATTTCACCACCGCAGCTTCATCCCACTAAGTCTGACGAGCTGGGCTGTTGCTCCACGACTTCAGACTCCTTTGCCAGTCAATGACACGGGCTGCATCCTGAAATAGCGGACGTTCAGCGACAGCTCGAAGTGCTGTAGATGTCCTCTGCACTGAGGAGCCTGGCATTCCTGACGCTGTCCTCAGAGGGGGAGCGTGGTGGTCATGGACTACCTGTCACGCGAAGCTGGCGCGGGGCGTGTGGCGGCGGTAACGTTCCTCATGCCCTGCCACTCAACGCCCTTCTACTCACACCTCCACCGCAACGTCCCCATGCACTACCTTGACTGCTCTCCTAGGTGATGCACCTTGCACCATCTTCTTAACACTCCCAGCTTTACTGCACTCCAACCTTTCACAATGCAGCTTAAAGTCCAGGGTTGCACATGTAGCCTTACACTCAGTCTCAATATTGCACGATATATGTCACGCAAACCCAGAACCTAACTGCTGTGGCTAAGTACAGGGGCTTGGAGGCAGGACCGTCAAGCTCTACGGCCTTCCTTGCCAACCCCGGTTCCTTTGTCAGAAGGCTGTACCCAAATGAGACAAGCATGCCCAGCCACCTGGTCCTCTTCGACGCGGAGGAGCCAAAGCTACGAGATTTTCTTCAAGAGCGTGGGTACTCTGAGGTAAGCAGCTGCGATTTGGATATGTCTAGGCTGCTTGCAAGCATTGTACCGTGGACTGAGCAGGAGAGAGCAATTGGATAGAAACTGCAGGTTTCTGGCATCCCACTATGTGCCGCGTTGCTATTACCTTCAAATTCCTCTTGCAGCCTCCACAAGGGCGAAGAGTCTCAGTATGACAAAGGCCTGTGCAATTTTCGATGAGAGCCTGCAGATATTGTCGATGACAATGGCATATTTATGCTTAGGGTTTTGGAGGTCATCGTTTCTTGTGGTCGAAAGCTTCATTTCCCTCGTCTAAGCCTCACCGAACTATACCTTCTGCCGCCCAGGCTCGCCGGTTCTTTCACGCCCACTTTCCAGTCGACCGGGAACTTCAAAATTACGTTCTTCTTTACACACGAACTATGAGTAGGAAGTGACAGACGACTGAGCCGTTCATGTCACTCTGTTCAAGGTATGGGTACCACTGCTTCACGCTAGTAATTACTGGCTGCTTGGCAAGTCACATGCTCTAGTGGGTGCCCACAAGTCCTTCAACCTTGAAAACCTGTAATAAGTGTTGTATGACTGCTGACCACCCCCACCATGACTTCCTCTGTATTCAGTCACCATCTTCACCATCTTTCTTCCTGCCACTGTTGGTTGCTCGTCATCACAGAGTAATACAACCGTATCCATGCACTTGGTTGTTGTCATTTGTACAAATACCTGCTTCGTGCAGACAACATATTTACATGTTGTGTCTAGCATGTTGTTGGAGCAGATACGTCTCTGCAAAAAGTTCGTCCCTCCCTGGACTGGACTCTTGGCAAGCCTAGCACGATCATCAGGTGGTTGGCCATGCTCTGCAAATCCCCAAACGACCAAGTGTGTCAGGTCTGTGCTATGCTATCAGAGTGCCTTGAAGACCCTCTTGTATGACTTTGATTATAATACTGTGATTTGTTTGATGGAGGCAAAGGGGCACAGACAATACTGAAGACTCTCGTGCTTGCAATGGAGGACGGCCTGTCAGGCACTCACCTGGTTATTCATGACAATGTGTGATGCAGGGCAGGAGCTTGTGTTGTGATGCTCCTCGGGCAACTTGTCTAGCCTCAAAGCACAATCACGTCGGCTTGGGTAGTGGCTGCAGCAAACAAGCAAACATAATTCAGGTTCAATGCATCACACCAGACAGCTCAAATATAAGTCACAAGTTTTGGTTGTGCAATCGGCACGCCCTTAGACTAACATGGTAAGGCTGTGGCTCACCTGGGGAATCTCTGCTGGAGGTTCCCATGCTCTCGTGGACAACACGAACGACGACCCACCTTTGTTGACCTCCACATATTCAGGCTTGGGCCTTGCATACAAGTCCGCCAGCGAGGCGCAGACTTCGTCGATGCCTTCCTTGGCCGCGTCAAATGCTAGCCACCAGGGAGGGTTCTCGGGCAGGGGGATGCCTTTCCTCCGAGCTGCTGCATGAATGATTCCACACGCTATGACCTCGCTCTTCACGCGCACGCACAAGGTGGTCCTTAGACTGCAGCAGAAACATAGCCACGTGCGGAAGCGTTTGTGTCAGTTGAATGATTCCAGATTTTAAGCTGAACATCTGAATGGACAAAAGTCATCACGCGATAAGATAAATATACTAAAGGCATGTGGATGCAGGAAGTAGGTTCTAGCAAAAGCCTGGCACACAAGTGCTGTAAATTATACTCTTGATAAGGCTGCGAATCTCCAGCAGTTGCTCATTGTAGCAAAATCAGCCACTCTGCTCCATCTTCAGGAAACTTAACAGACTGATGGATTTCATAAACAAGAACAGAGACTATCAATATCACCTGTCATTGGCCAGGCTCCAAGCGTCCTGCTTGAGCTCGTCAGCAACTCCGAGCTGATTAAGGTAGTTGAAGATGTACTTGTGTGGATGCTCGACGTGACACACAAAACCCATCTCCTTGAGCAAGTGCCGCTCTGTTCGTATCAGGTCCGTCTTCATCTCATCATATTGCTGGCACAGAAACCACAGCACCAGTCTTGGTTGGTTTGGGCTATCTCCCACGGAGTAACCGTCGGTATGATTTGGTGTAAAGATACAAACACCACCAAAAATCCAAGTTGCATACAAAGGCAGGCGCTGCACCAATTACCTATTATTGGCTAAATCTTGCAGAGGTCGTGGAAAGGCAGGGTCACCTTGGAAAGCGGCTCCAATAGAACCAGAGGTAGATTGTGCCGCCGCAGGTCCACCCTGTAGAACACGTTCACAACATCGCGTATCCTCCGAGGACTCTCCTCCAGCTTTGCCGCCAGCCAGATGCAGCTGGCCGCTACTCTCTGCAGGCAAACCATGCATTCATTAGCCAAAGGACGCTACAAGCGTGATAGCTATAATGCCCTTGTAGTTGCTGAGTGGTTGTTGGCACATGCAATATGCACCTTGACGTTGAAGCGCTTGAAGGACTTCTTGCAATAGAAGCGGTGGAAAAGGACCTGCCCAGTGGCCATGACCGCCTGGGGCCTGAGAGTGCAGCCTAGGTCAAGGTAGGGCAGCAGCTGCAAGAATTTGCCAAATGCACAAATTTTTTAGGGCTTAGCTTTAGGGTTCAGGAATTGGGTTTAGGAGGTAAGGAGGTGAGGTGCCAGTTACTGCGCAAGGTGTTGGTATATAGGGTCGGAGAGGAGCGGCGGCTATGGCCAGCCAACATGCTTCGGTTCAGCTTTTGGCTGGAGGGCCTCGGAGGCTTGGGCGTTCAGGTCGCGGATGCTCGCTCAGCCTGGGCGACCATTGTATTAGATCAATTGTTCCTGTACCTAAATGATGTATTCCAATACAGGTTCTGCACAATCAACCACCTCCCCCATCATTTCTAGCACTAACGTAAACTCCATGGGCAGCAGGGTGCTGTGGCCCAGAACTTAGAGTCCATTCCTTCATTTGATTAGTCTTAGCCATAATGTTAAAGATCTATACAGCCTACGGCCGGACTTGGACAGCGGTCGACAGGAGGAGGATACAGGCGCAGCAGGATGCCGGCCTCCTGCATGATGTCGCAGCCGTAGAGGCGGAGCTGCGCCTCCGCCTCCTCGCCGATGCCGTCCCGGCGCGACGGCGAGCTCCGCAGCCGCTCCGCCGTCAGGTAGAACGTGTCGATGGCCGTGTAGATCATGGCGGCGAGCGCCGGCTCTGCCACTGGAGCCCGGGCCTCCGGCCCCAGTCCTAACCCTAAACCTGAGATTGGTTGCCCCGCCGCAGAACTTCACGTCGAGGGATGGCCGGCGGCGGATGGCGCTGGCGCGGCGGGAACGGCGCCGGGAAGCGCGGCGGGGATGGCGGCGGGCACCCCCGACGGCGGTGTTGCCTTTCCAGCCGCAGGGAGGCCCACTGATGATGGCCTTAACGGGAAACAGCTCATCCAAATTGACAGCAGTGGCTTAACCGCCGCACTCGTCATGGCCTGTAGTCGTCGTTGCGGCCATCAAGCAGTGGGGACTTACCAATATAATCTGATGTGTACTATAAGAAGCAATGGTTGCGTTGCTTCAACACGCAGCATTAATGCAGTGAACAATTCTTGTACTACTTCAGAACACCATGGAAATTGCCATTTGTTATCGTTCCGAGGAGCAGCTTTTCACAGTGCTCTCAGCAGAAGAAGTGGCTCGCCCAATGGGGGCAAGGGCTGTGAGAAGAAGTGGCCCTCCCAATGGGGGCAAGGGCTGTGAGAAGCCAGCCCGAAAAGAATTGACAAAGTTCGAAGGGGCCAAACTACGAGCAGAGAGCTGAGAGTGGCTTACTGCTGTGTCAGTCCTTCGCACTCCGACTCCTTCAGACCTTGTCCATTCTTTTGGGCTGGCCTCTCCCAGCCACCAGTTAATCTGGCCGCGCTTGCTTTCTCAGCAGTCTTAACCGGAGCCGATTGAATCGGTAAGGTCGTTAAGGAATTTCATTAAATAATGCAAGCTCTCCACAACTACTGCCGCCCCATCTGCAAGTTGCCGTCGCCCCTGGGCCAGAGACTGCGGCGCAAGGCCCGAGGCCCGGCAACGGCGGCTGGTCTTGCCCAACAAGCGGCCACGGCTTGACGTGGGCCGCCCAGCTGGGCCCTCCGGATCAGCTTCTGCTGAGGAGTCGCCGGTCCTTCTGGCCGCCGCGGCCGGCCATGGCGCTCGCGCGGCCCGACCTGTCTGCCAGGCGCGTCGCAGCCCGCACACCGCACGGCTGGCCTTTGCTTTTAGGGTTTTACCGTTTTGGGTTCAGGACTTAGGGTTGAATGCTGTGCTCAGGCCGGCGCTGCCGCGGCGCAGCCGGCAATGGTTGACGCCCTTCCACGCGGCGCGCGCCGGCCTGCGCGGCACCAGGTGGGTGGTCCTGGCGCTGACGTCGGCCATCATGATGGGCGCCTACTTCTGCTTCGACAACCCGTCCGCGCTCAAGGAGCCCATCCAGGTCTCTGCATGTCCCCCAGTGGTGGCCTGGCAGCCTCAGCCCTTGGGCTTTCACGTTGCGCGCCCCAGAAGAGCTCCCAGCAACCTAGCAGCAAGAATCGATGCTCTCTCCTCTTGTGCATTACCCTTTGCTGCTTGTTTGGTCTACTGAGGATTCACTAGTTGGTCATCCAATCCATCCCCCAGTGTGCATTGGGGTCTGTAGTGTGCACAAAGTCGCAATGAAGTACCTCTGACCAGCGTGTAGTCCAATGCCTCACAGCTCTACTTCAAGAGATAGGACTGCAGACTGTCTACTGCAAGAGATGGACTGCACCCTGAATGGACTCCTTTACCTTCTCGTGCAGAGAGCGCTGGACCTGTCTGACACCCAGTACAACCTTTTCTATTCGGTGTACTCCTTCCCCAACATTGTCCTCCCGCTCGCCGGCGGCATGCTGGTGGACCGCTGCGGCACCCGCACGTCCATGCTCCTCTTCACCCTCTGCATTGTCCTTGGTCTGCTCCTTGGCACCACCTTGCCTCAGATGACACTTCGCTATGTGCTGGCTGGTTGGTCTTGGGGTATTATTATAATTATTATGGTCCAGGGTATTAAGGATGCCGTTCAGCAAATTCTGGAGTAGCTGCAGTATGATCTGGTCTTCAGGTTTACATATAGCAGCAAAACGTCTCAATAAATATGTCTGTCTTCTGACCGGACCCTCTCCTGCCCCAATGCCGTCACTTCCGCAGGTCAAGGCATCTTTGCTGCGGGAATTTACACTCGCAGTTACCACCTGTCGCTGGCTGGCAGATTCACATATGGGCTGGGCGCTGAGTCACTCAACGTTGGGCAATCTACCGTCCTCGCCGTCTGGTTCGCCGGCAAGGAGATGGCGCTCGCGATGGGCCTGGGCTTGACAGTCGCCAGAATGGGATCCGTCATCAATGACTGGGTATAGTCATGTACAAGGAGTGCAAGAAACTGCAGCACCAACTGTTCATGTATGCCTGCATGTCTTCATGCAGACGGTTCCAGCCATGTTGTCGTCTAAGACTTGCTGGTAGCTCGTCAATTGTGCAGGTCTGCCCTGCCATTTTCAACTACAAACACGTCCCTTTCTTTCACCAGCACGAGCCGTCGTCGGCTATCTGGTCAGGCGCTCCGCTCCAGTGCCATGGTCCTGACTCATCTTCCTTCCTTCAGATTCTCCGTGTCTCACATTTGATTAGCAACATGATAAGATGCAGTCATCGTGGCTCACAATTGCTCTCAATCAGTTCCGCCCCTCTGCTTGTCTTGTGAATCTCAAGAGCCCCTTGAAGAATATCACCTATGCTCTTCACGTTCATCTGGAAGTTTCTAACTTTGAGATTGCCTTTGGTGGTGTCATGGGGTCTTTGATGTACTGTGAACCCCCACGGCTGTTTTCTTTGGCAAATATGAAGGTTTGGCTTCATGGTTACCCTCATGTCCCTCGTCTGCTCCATCTCAATGCTCATCCTGGAGAATTACGCTGACAAATACCTGGCAAGGGAGTGTGCTCTCGAGCCCAAGCGGCCCCTTCTTACCTCCGAAGACGACAAGGTCCTCATTTCTTTGCTTGAGGTGAGGAGCTCAATGAGCTACCTGTGATAAGTGCGACACGAGCTACAGTGACTTTAAACCAGTCTTCTTCGAGGCCTGTCATGATGCTTCATGGACTGAAATGCATCAAGGAGATAATCATGAGGCAATCTGACCGGCGGATGTGTGCTGGGGCATGCTTACGTGGCAGTAAGCTGATGGAATGCTTGCATTGCTTGTAAATGGTATCAATCTTTGAGACCCCTGCTGAGCACAAGTCCACAGCTGTGGAGGATGTGAAAGCCTTTCCCTTTCAGCTTTGGCTTCTCACAGCGAGGTATTTAATATGTCCCAATTATTAGCATGATGGCATTTACGCATGTGCTTGGAGTGTTTGAAGATAAGTAAAACATGTTTGTTGGGTTCTGAATCTTTTCATTCGAGTTTTTTTTAAGGTACACATCTATATTGCCCAAAGGACATAGCTCTATGGTTGGAATTAGCACTATTCGTGGTCTAATCTGTGTATGAAGTTGACCTGCAACTTGTTTCTCTGGCTGCAGCTGCGTTATTGTGTATGCTACTGTGATTCCGTTCAATAATGTTGCTGCTGGTGTTATTATGGTAAGACGACTGTGTCCAAACTGACTAGCTGTAGCTCAAGCTTGTCATACAATATCTTGTCCTATGATCATGACCAACATGACAGTGCCTGCAAGTTATTTCCAATCAGCA
The DNA here is from genome assembly GCA_009602725.1 of Spirogloea muscicola. Classification (NCBI taxonomy): domain Eukaryota; kingdom Viridiplantae; phylum Streptophyta; class Zygnematophyceae; order Spirogloeales; family Spirogloeaceae; genus Spirogloea; species Spirogloea muscicola. Next base: position 763,967 of record WELB01000050.1, read on the forward strand.
GCGACAGTCCTAACCAGCAAGGTCCTCCTATATGTTGATCTGGATACGCCCTCATCAATATGACTCCTCTTCTCGATTGCAGGGCAAGTGGGGCCTCTCACTGCAGGTGGCAGATGGGCTCATGTCGATCCCTTATCTGATTGCGGCATGCGTCAATCCTCTCTTTGGTTCGTTGGTTGACAAGTACGGCTACCGAGCAAGGCTCTTATTCGCTGGAGCATTTGCACTTTGCTCTGTGAGCATGTTTTTACAATCTCTAAAGGAATCAGATCTGCACCTTAGACTGTAGGTTGTTGATCTTTTTCTCCTTAACTAGTACACGCATACGGGTGCCACACTAACTTATCCTGGATAAGCTGGACACTCAGCGATCCGCAGCTTTGACAGCTCTACAAATGATAGAAAATAGTATGCACTCCAGAGCATGCCATTGATCAAGAATACTTGCTTGCAGGTGCACCTGATGTTGGCACTTACATTAATCACACCATATGTACCTCTCATTACCCTCGGCCTAGCTTACAGGTCTGCAAGCACCAACACAGCTATACTGTCTTATGCTGGATGCCTTGACCTTTATGTTGGCCTCATTGACTCATTGCTTACTTCATGCTTCAGCAGGCTGCGATTCTGACTCGTATGACTGTCAGAGAAGCATTCGTTTGCCGGCCAGAAGCATGTAATTCATGAGACTCTTATTTTTAGTGTGATTCACCTTAAATGTTGGATTTATACTAAGGAGCCTCTGAAGCAGCAAGCATTGCCTGCTCTTCCCAGCGTCTTTGCTTCAGCTGTATGGCCATCGGTCGCTCTGGTTGCTCCCGTGGGCACGCTTGGGACGGCCTATGGTCTCACCACTGCGGTGCAAAATGCTGGCCTCTTCTCCGTCCCCATTGCTGTTGGCAAGATACGTGACAACACTGGGAGCTACAAGGCATACACTCTCCAGCTCTTTCAGCATCTCTACTTTGTCAACCTCAATTGGTTGGCTGTATGTGTTCCGGTTTGCTTTTATACAGTATGAGCACCAAAGCTCCAGTGGCCATGCTTTATACCTGTCTCCTGCTGACATGGGCAGAAAAGCCATCCTGGTGGTGTGGGATCTTAGCATGTCAAGAGGCAAGATACATGATAGTCTGTTGTGCTACAAATCTGAAGTCACTTTCCCTTCTCGTTTGTCAGGCTGTGGAGCTCTTCTTTGCGGGCGTGGACGTGATCGGCATGGCAATTGGGGTCCTCATCAATGTGGTAGATGCACGGGCTGACAACATTCTCAACAAACCCCATTCATTTGCCGATGTCATGCCTACCTCAGATCCTGGAGAGTGTGGATCAGAGGCTGCGAGCTTATGCTGATCTGTCAAGACTAGTGTTCAGTCTTATCACCTCATTGTTGTTAACTTCTTATTGACTTTGCTTTTGATGAGCCCCCAGCGAGGGCTCATCAACGAGCTCTTTCTGAACAATTTATCCCTATGCCAGAGCAACGACCGACATTCAGGCCTTTGTTGCGAGGCATAGTCACGTACATTGTGAGATCTGTACAGAAAGTCTCTTTTCCAGATTGAATGTGGGACAAGATGTTGTCTCTAACCTTGTATAAGTGTAATTTGTGTATCTCTTCAGACCTGATCTTATGTAAAGCTTGAGACCTGATCCCATAGGTGCCATCATTTCTCGTAACCCCCAGCTTGCAATCTCTGCTCTATACCGTCCATGTGAGCCAGGCCGACGACGACCACCACTGTCCCCTGCAAGCCCTTCACCACCTCTGCCATATGCTCGTCCCTCTCTGTTATCATGACTCTCGCCTCCAGGTCCAAAGACCACAGGAGCTTATGTCAGAATTAAAATAAGGACAGATGACATCGTTGTGCAGAAAGCACCATTCGTTATGTTATCAAGACCTTGATCTAAATTATACTATGCACCATGCACAAACCATCTGCATGTCACTGATGGCTAGAAAAGCAAGGTCTTTGTAGAGTCAGCATTCTCACTGCTCCAGGCGAGGCTGCCTCAACGACTGCCCGCATGACACGAACGTCCTCCCGGTTCTTCATCAGCTCAGTCAGCTCCGGAAGAACCTCAGCGAAGCTCTTCCCCTTGTTCTGCAGCAGCCCAAGGAGACGCTCCATGGTCTCTTGCCTCGGGTGGTAACCAGGAGACGAGGGTGGCCGAGCCAGCAAGCTTAACATCTCCTTCAACGAGATAGCTTCCTGCAGCCGCTTTAACGTAATCTGCAAATGCAAAGTGCTAGTGTTCTTCAGGGTTCTCAGCGGTAGTCCTTGGAAGATCCATCAAAAGCTTGTTGCTGTATTGACAGCAAGTCTGCTGTACAATGATACTCTACTTCTGGGCAGAGCAGTAGGGCCATCCTGCAGCTCATCAAAATGGTCTATGTAAGTAGCGCAACAGGAGCTCATGCATAGCAGCAGCAAGGCTCGCGCTTCGGCACCAGGATGCTGTGGCTGCACTCACACTGACTCTTCGGTCGCCACAGACCACTGTAGCCCCGATAAGCTGAGCCTCCTCCACAGCAACCTATGACACAACTAAAAACAACAACGGCACTGCAATTTGTCACAGAGAAGCTGTGTGTGTGAAACCCCTTGCAAAGTACCGAGTCAGTGAGAAGGACAGCGCTTGAAGACGTGAGACTAGCGCAATGCACTGAGCATTTCAATCATTCCCATTCCTGCTTCTTCATGCCACAGTTTCTGCGTCCTTGACTACTCCTGGGAGATCTACAGCTAAAGCTTTGTCGTTTACACGTTCATTTTGTGACTCAATGGATGATATATATCTCCAAATTATTCACTCACAATTCTCAACCGTAGAGAGCTCTTGTAGGTTGTGATATCATCTGGATGCAAGGCATAGCTTGCATACGGTCATTCACCGTACTTGAGCAAATCTCACCTTGAATTCTTTGCCAGGTTCGAGGCCTAGACTGGCAAGCAGCTTGTAGAAGGAAGAGAGGGCCACCTCAATCAGATTGCCTCTCATCATGCCAGAGAGGCTCTGGAGCCACCCTCCAAGGGCGTCCATGCCTGTGCTTGTGCCCTCATTGCCGTGCGTCATGAGCTTCTTGAGCCTCTCATCGCACAGCTCAATCTGCAAGTCTAGGGAGGAAAGAGCAGACAAGCTGGCTGGGTTACCTTCTTTCTGAGCCCTTTTCAAGCTTGCCCGTTGCTAGTCGTACATCTATCACTGCAAGCTGCACAGAGTCTGATGGTCAACTGCATCTGAGTGCCGGCTAGTTGATCCAATGGTCGCAGAAAGATGAACAAAACACCTCAACATTACTGGCGAGCCTGCGACTCTTACCATCACAGTCCTAGGCTTTACTTTCCTGATGACCTGTTAAGAAGAGTACCAGGGGTTGCTTGTCAGCCACGAGGAAGCAGACATCTGAGAATGCAACAAGGGTGGGACAGGCCATGTCCTTTAGACTGCATGAATAGCTTGATGAGTCTTCTCTCAAGTGAAAAGTCAGACCATGTCGTACATGTTCGTCCAGAACAAGCTCCACTCTGCAGCCACCACCAGCTTCTCGTAGGCCAACATCACAAAGTCTTGATGACAATCAAGGAGCAGATGAAGGGGTTTAGCGCACCTCTCTAACTTGCTGGGCGCTTCTTGCGGAAATGTGAGCGGTGCCCACCAGGTACACCTCCGCAGCAGTCCGCGAGCTGCGCAGGTACGTCAGCGTGCCGTCCGCAGGAGCCTGGCTGCTGGCACAGCTGTGTGCACTGGGGCCGCCACGGCTGTCCCACAGTGCCGTCGTGAGCCTCTGCCAGGTGCCGCTGCCAGGGACCCCGACGTTGGCCAGTACCAGGCCACGAATGACCAGCCAGCCTGCGGAGGTCACCAGGCTGCAGCCTTTGCCGTTTCTGGGGCCGCCTGTGGAGAGGCTGCTGGCTCGACTGCCACCAGCAGAGCTTCCCAGAAGGCCGACTCTATTGTCGCATCTGCTGTGGCCGATGCTGCCGCCAACGCCGGCGAGGTGATAGATGGCACCGGCAACGACCCCCGCCTTCCTCATTGCGCCACTCTCGCCAAACCCGTGCACTCCTCGCTCTGTGCTTGCGTCCAACACAACGATGAGATGCTGATGAAGTGTGCTGGGGGAGAGCAGCGAGTACGAGGAGCCTAAGCCCTACTACAGCCAGCGAGCAGTGGTGATCACTAAGCTCAGTGCTGCGGCTGCTAACGCTGTAAAGCCGCGAGTAATTGCCGGCTCCATGCGCAGCGCGCGCGCCTTCTGTCTGTGTCACGCTCTCTCTCTCTCTTTCGCGCTGCCGTTTCCTCAGGTTAGCTCAACCATTGGTTCTGATGCAGCTCGGAGCAACTCTTTTACTCTCCCTCTCTCCCAACGGCTCCCTAGCTCGCCGCCGGCGCCGCCGCCCCCCCGGGCGCCGCGGCGCCTTGCCAACCCCCCGGGGCGCTCGAGCGCCTGAGCGCCGCCGGGCGCGCATGCCGCCGCCTGCGAAGGCACGGCGCGCACCTGCACGGCGCGCTCCTCGGAGCTCGCCGCGCAGAGTGCCGTCCGCAGCGCGGCCCCCAGCTGGCGGGGTCCCTCATGCCACGCCGTGCGCCGCGGCGGCCACGGCGGTGGCGAGGGAGGATACGGCACCTAGGCAGCTTGCACAGCCTCGTGCGGGGAACATGGGTCCGGCTGCCCAGCTCACAAGCTGGCTCGGCCGGCTGCGATCAAACCCTCGGCTCACTTGTGCCGGGGAGGCAACCGCACTGGCGGCCAGCGCGAGAGCAGTGCACCGGAGCTCCAGGAGTTGCTGCGCTACGCGCTCATCCCAGGCCCCATTAGGCTCAGGGATGGACGAGACGGCTGTCCCGACCACGGCCCCAACACCATCTGAGATTGCCGTGGAGGAGGGCAACATGGAGAGGGGCACAGGACCCCCTCCCCCAGTATCCTCTCCCACTGCTTCTCATGCTGCTCTACTTACGGGCTTCGAGCCCCACCCACAACCAACGCCGTGCACCTCTCCCGCGTCTGCAGGGCAGACGGCTTCCGCAAACCCCCCTGCATCTTGGAGGGGAGGTCGCCGCAGCGGAGGAGCCAGGCGGCGCTTGGAAGTGGTTGTCGCCATGGGTTCGGCGAGTGGTGGCAGTGGCGCTGATGATGCTGACGGGCCCGTGGCTGGCGATGCCGCTGTATCAGCTGCACCTGGAGAAGGGGAGCGGGGCCAAGAGGACCTCCGGCCCCCTGCGGAGGCAACCTCTTGCCCGCCTATGGAGCTCCGCTGCCGGCTCTGCCGGCGGCGCTGTGCCTCCAAGGTGGGTCTGAGCTCGCACGAGCGGGCCTGCGTGCGTTCTGCTAACAGAGAGGCGCAGCAGGCAGAGGCATCCGCCACCGCTCGGGCTCGCAGAGTCCCTTCAAGAGGGGCGATGCCAACACCACCACCAGGGCCTACGGCAGAACACTGGCGGTGGGCGGAGAGCGTGGACGTCTCCGAGATCCTGCGGACGACCAACGCGCAGCTCCTACGACACATCCCGTATTGGGCCCGGCCCCACATACGGCGAGCCCTTCGGCCCCTCCTGACACGTCTGGCTCGTGACAGCGAGGATGAGGCTGCATGGGCTGTGTTTGTGTTGTTTCCGCGACTCTTGCTTGGTCGCCTGCCGCAGGGGAAGGCAGGTCGCAAGGAGCTGCTGCTGCGCCTTCACCTGTTTGAAGGTGGGGAGTGGCAGCTGCTACTTGCAAAGCACCAAGCGGCTGCGCAACTCGCGCAAGCCAACTTTCGGCCCACCACGTCGGAATCCGATATTAAGGAGGCGGGCAAGCGACGTGCCATCCGATTTGGACGAGCCGGCGACCTTGCCAGGGCTGCCCAAGCCTTGGAGCCCTCCACACCAGCACCGCATGATGCGGCAACCTTGGCCGCACTCGAGCAGCTCCATCCTTCGGCCCCGCGAAGATTAGATACATGGATGGAGAGCTTCACGCCTGCTCAACCGGTGGACCTGGACCCGGCTGCCTTCCGTCGGGCGATTGTGAGTAGCCGCAAGGCAGTCGCCGGGGGTCCATCGGGCATGCTCTTTGAGCACTTGCGGGAGCTGTATGGGGAGGACGACTCGGAGGAGGATTTCAATCTGCTGCTTAGGGTTGCACAACATGTTGCGCGTGGACACCTCACCCAACGAGTAGGCGCAGTCCTCTGCACAAGCAATCTCATTGCTTTGCAGAAGGACAGCGGGGGAGTGCGTCCTATCTCGATGGGGGAGGTTCTGTCGCGCCTCGTGGGGCGCACCCTAATCATGCAGATTCAGGACGATGCCCAGGCGCACTTCCATCCCCACCAGTTTGGGGCTGGGATGCGTGCTGGCGCTGAGACCCTGGTGCACGGGGTACGAGCGGCACTGGATGTCAACCCCCATTGGCTGGCCTTGAGCGTGGACGTACAGAATGCCTTCAACACTGTGGATCGGCAGGTTATTGCCGAGGAGCTAAGGCAGTACTTTCCCACCCTCCTCCCTCACTTCCGATGCATGTATGGCTCGCCATCTGCATTGTTGTGGGGGGCAGGGAGTTCTTTGGCTGTTTTGCAGTCAAAGACGGGGACACGGCAAGGTGATCCAATGGGGGGTTTTCTCTTCGCTCTGGCCCATCACCGTGCTTTGCGCAACACGGCGAGCGGTCACCCTGGCGTTCTCCTCCCGAGTTACGCGGATGATACCACGCTCCTCGGCCCCCCAGTGGAGGTGCTGCAAGCTTTCGGCACGCTTCAGCACCAGCTCCAGCTTATTGGGCTTGGGGTCAATCCGGCTAAGTGCTCCGCCTGGTCCCCTATTGGCATCCCTCTTTCCCTCTTCTCCTCGTTGCCTACATCTTGTCAGACTCCAGAGGGCGGCTTGAGGATTTTGGGAGTGCCACTAGGGGACCCGTCTTTCTCGGAGGGTGCTGTCCTTGCGCGTCTCCAAGGATACATGCAGGTCCTGCCAGAGCTCCCACGCCTTGGGGACTCTCAGTTGGCAGTGGCCATTTTGACCAGGAGTGTGGCACAGCGGCCGTGTTACCTCCTGCGTACGGTCCCACCGTCGGTCAGCTTGGATGCTATCTATGCATCCATTGATGTCAAGCTTCAGCAATGCCTTGCTGATCTGATTGCTCACCCACTCCTAGAGCAGTCTCCAGCAGCACTGGTGCAATGTACGCTGCCCATACGTCACGGTGGGCTTGGTTGTCGCCCCTTGGTCCGCTTATGCAGACCAGCGTACCTTGGCTGCTGGGCTCAGGTGGCTTCGTCCATATCTGGACGATTCCTCCTTGAGCAACAACGTGTGTTGGCGCCTCACATCAGTAACGTGGTTCAGGGGAGTCTGCCTTTCCAAGTGACTCTCAAAGCATGCCAACAGGACCTCTTTGCCGCATACCCGCCTCTGGTAAATGAGCCTGTTAGTTTTGCTGCCTGGGCTGACGTTTCTGATGTCAAGGCTCAATCGCGGTTTACCCGTGCTGCAGACGAGCAACCACTGGAGCATCTCCGGAGTCTCCTCCAAGGGGATGCTCGAGGCCAGGCTCGGCTCTTATCTGTTTCGTCTCTGGGAGCGTCTGAGTGGCTCCGCGCTTTGCCTTTGCATGCGGGCTTGCGGATGGAGAATGCTTTGTTTTGCGATGCTATGCGCCGCCGTCTTGGCTTGCCATCCCTGTGCTTGGCAGGGGTGACCCAATGTGAATGTGGGCTTATTGAGCATGATGCATTGCTCATGGGTGACCACATGCTCAGGTGTGCCAAAGGCAGTGAGCGCACGGGCTCCCACAACCTCCTACGTGACGCCATGTATGGCATCGTCAAGGAGGCGGGATATCAAGTGGCGTTGGAGAGCACTGGGGTGATGCCCATCCTCCTCCGCAATGGGGTCCCTCGGACGAGGCGTGTCGATCTGGTCGGCGTCCCCCTGGGAGGTGGCAAGCGGCTCCTCATGGACGTTGTCCTCACCGACAGCTTCCGGACGAAGGGCCCCATTACTTCTGAGACCGGCTACGCTGTGAAGGTAGCCGAACGGAAGAAGCTGCACAAGTACAAGGACCACCCGGCGGGTGATACCTTTTACCCCCTGGCCATGGACATCCATGGGTGTTACGGGGGTCGGTGGTCCTCGTTACTTTCGCTGCTGGCCTCTCAAGCTGACCAGCGGCGCCGGGAGCAGGGTGCTGCCCTTCCCGGTGGCTCGGTGCCTTTGGGTCTGGTGTCCTGCTACCGTATGCGACTGTCTATGTCCCTGCAGCGCTCCCAAGCGCTTGCTTTGCACCGCCGCGCTGGTCGCGCCCTTGCAGCAGCCTCTGGCTTGCGCAGCGGGGTTGCTCTTCCTCCCCGACAGCTTCCGGACGAAGGGCCCCATTACTTCTGAGACCGGCTACGCTGTGAAGGTAGCCGAACGGAAGAAGCTGCACAAGTACAAGGACCACCCGGCGGGTGATACCTTTTACCCCCTGGCCATGGACATCCATGGGTGTTACGGGGGTCGGTGGTCCTCGTTACTTTCGCTGCTGGCATCTCAAGCTGACCAGCGGCGCCGGGAACAGGGTGCAGCCCTTCCCGGTGGCTCGGTGCCTTTGGGTCTTGTGTCCTGCTACCGTATGCGTTTGTCTATGTCGCTACAGCGTTCCCAAGCGCTTGCTTTGCATCGCCGCGCTGGTCGTGCCCTTGCAGCAGCCTCTGGCTTGCGCAGCGGGGTTGCTCTTCCTCCCCTCAGCTCATCTGACTTCCTACTGCTGACACGGGGTTACTAAGAGCGCCCTGGCTGTCTAGCCTGTGGCTCCGTCATGAACACCTGTATGCATCTGGCTGGCTTTCACAGCCGCTCTTTTAATATCAGCAGCCGCTTCTGGCTCTCTGGCGACAGTGCCTGTGAGCTTGAGTAACGTCTCAGGAGTCCCAAAGCCCGTCCTGCTCAATCGAGGCACCAGCTAGGAAGTCACGAACAGGGCACCCATTCGAAGCGCAGTAACGAAAGCCCAAGCCCGTGCCCATTTACAAAAACGCGCGGCCAGATAAAGTTCCCCGGTTTGCGGCGATTGCAAAACTGCAGCAAAGAAGAGTACAACACCACCAAGTCCAAAGACAAGAAGAGAAGGCGCGAGGTGCGCATGATGGAAAGGGAGGCCAGACTATGCCAGTACACTGTTTGTCAATTCTTCTCGGGCTGCCTTCTCACAGTCTCCACCTCTTTTGTGAGGGCCACCTTCTTTCTTGTACAAGCAGAGGAATAGCTACTTAAATGCAAGGCAGAGACCAGCCCAGAAGAAATCAACAAGGTCTGTAAGAATGAACAAGGTTCCAAGGGCCCGCTGAGGATCGAAGAAACGAAGGATCAGTAGGAATAGCTTTACCACAAGAGCACTACTCAAGCACTCTGGTACACTTGACCTCCTAGTGACCTCCCTGGGGACCCTCTCAGCGCTTTCCTCGCCATAGCTCATCCAAACGCGCCGCGCACCAGTCGGCGGTCTGCAGAGGGGGCCCCACCAATGTCGTGTCTACGTAGCTTGGCTTGAGCAACTTCTCTATGGGCGAGCAATTCTCTGCAGACGCACCCGCGCCTACAGCACCTTGGAGCGCGAGCTACACACCCCCGCCCTGCTACTCCGGCGCAGTAAGTGTATGGCATGGTCGCTAGCCCGCCATTCACCACCTTCTAGCTGCCAATTGAGTGCCAGGAACCCCCGCACCACTCAGTACACACTCCATTGCCCTTTGTGACGGTGGTGCTTGGGCTTCCACAAGGGTGAGACACTGCACCCGGGGCCCTGGTCAGCCTGGCCATCGGCGTTTCATTAGACCTGGCTGGGGACGATGAAGGCCAAACAGTTGCCCAAGCATTGCTACAAAGTGCAGTACAGACGGGCGCGCTATGGCATGAGCGTCTTATTGAGGGCTTCACCAGGTGACTGCCACTCCTCGCAGATCACGGCACAAGGATAACATCCAAGCTTTAATCACCACCTGACTGTTGGTGATTTACGTTTATATTGCCTGCACAGCGCACGTGGCCATATCTAGGCTCCTGCTCCGGTTTGCCCCCCTGCGCCCTACTACCACTCACTATCACCGTAGACGCAGCCACCAGGTGCGGCTAATGTCAACCATGCTACACAAAAGTCGTGCTTGCAGCCACCGTCACCAACACAATATCGATACATGCACCCCAATGACCAGCATGAGCACCATGCATGTTAATCAAGAGGTGAGTCGAATCGCATACTCTTTGACAGAGTACAGTAAGAGCCTTCCAAGCAATGGTCAATGACCACTTATTCTTGGCTTCTGCTTAGAGCAGTAGTAAAAGTAGTGGCAAACTAAGTATTTGCACTACAGTGCAAGCAGTCAAGCAGTCAGAGCCCCAGCTGAAGAGGGCCATGTCAAGTAGACTAGTACTTCCATGGTTGAGAGCTAGAGCCCTTTAGGTAGAAAGTTAGAGATATACACTACTGCGAGTCAGCCATAGGGGCCCAACTTAAAAGGCTTATCACTTCTGCAGGCCTGTGACAACCCACCGATACCTCAACGTCCCATCAATAGACTTTTTCGAAGCTTCGTGCTATGGTGGCAGGGTCCTTTTGCAATAAGAGCAGACATTGACATCAGCTTCACGGCCACATGCAGACCAAACCGCATTCACTCGTAGTCTTCTCTACTCTCTATCATTCCAACTCTGCTCTACATACATGGCTGTCCTATCAGAGACTTTCAACACAAGTCACGAAGTGGACCAGATGTCCATGAAATGCATCTCAGCTCTTTCGTGCACCAATGTGAAAGACGAGTGTCAGAAACTGCACCTGGGGCCCTGGTCGGCCTGGTCATTGGCGCGCAGTAAATTGACTTGGCTGCCGACGAGGAAGGCCAGAAAGCCGCCCAAGACCACTGATACCAGGTGCACAACAAACAGGCGTGGTTGCACCGGCGCATATTCAAAGGCTTCACTCAATGACTGCCACTCCTGGCAGATCGTGGCACAAGTATTGAGCTTCATGTTGGGGCCCTCAGCGATGGCGGTTTCTGCAACTGCACAATCGCAAGCAGCATCATCAATCGCAACATCATCATTTTGTAGAGAGCTGAGGAGGGCTGTGGATCTTCTTGACCTTGCCAATTAGCTCAATCGCACTTGCTCTAGTGATAGGCTGCATATGCGCAGCAGTGCTGCTCGAAGGAAGCCCGCTGGTGCCTTAGGAAGCCTGCTGATGCCTGGGCTACTCGCAGGCTAAACGATGCCTCGGAAAAGAGAGAATGGGCCAGCAGAGGCAAACCAGAATCGGGCAGCGGCTGCTGGCGCTGCTGGCGCGACATGTTGCCGAGCTCTGCTGGGCACCCGGCTGTGGTTGAGCGCGCGCTGGAGGAGCTTTGCAGGCTCTCGCAGAGGCGCCTCTCAGACTGGCAGACGTGACGCCTGTGGCGGTTGAGCTGCCGGCAGCTGCAAGTCAGCAGCAGCAGCAGCGCCTGCGGCAGCGGATCCGCTGCCGACGTCGAGTGCGGCCGCGGTGCCAGGGCCGTCGGGGCAGGACCGTGGAGGCAGGGAAGGGCTTTATCTGGAGGCTGGCCTGCGAGCCAAGGCTCTTGTAGAGCGGGGGGAGAGGGCTGCAGGCCGGTCCGGTGGAGGGAAGGGAGAAGGAGGGAGCGGGGAGAGAGAGGGGGAGAGGGAGGGAGGGGGGGCACAACGAAGACTGGCCAGCGCCAGCTGGCCGTGGGCCGTGGTTCCGCACGACCCATACCATCTGCGGCCTAGCCGAGCCACCTTCGAACCTTGTCCATCAATTGTGTCCTAGCCCTGTCATAGCCACTTTCCACGCTTTTCTCACTTTTCCACACCGGAAGCCAAGGAAGCCACTGCGTTCCAATTGGAGAGCTGCTTCCTCTGTTTATTTTCCTGCGCGGTTCTTTTGCAGCCCATCCCAAGATCCCGAGATCCCCCCCCCCGAGATCCCCACGCGCTCTCCCCGAGCGCCCCACGAACAGCAAAGGGACTTGCTCCCCCGAAGCATGATGAAGCTCCCTCGCCCTCCCCCCTCCCCTCCTTCCCCCCTCCCCGGCTNTCTCTCTCGCTTTCGGGCCACTCTCTCGCTCTCTCTCTCTCCCCATGCGCCTCCATTCCACTAGCTGGAGTGCCCGGATGGAGCCGCTCCCCACGTGCCCCGAACTGGCGGGAACCGCGGCGGGCCCGCCGCCGCGGAGGAGTCCAGGGCCAGGTGGCTTTACCTCCGCGGCGGCGGGCCCGCCGCGATTCCCGCCACTGACGGAGCACGTGGGGAGTGGCCCATCTTTGTGAGCACGTGACTCCACCTCCGCGGCGGCGGGCCCGCCGCGATTCCTGCTACTGACGGAACACGTGAGGAGTGGACCCATCTTTGTGGGCACGTGACTCCACCTCCGCGGCGGCGGGCCCGCCGCGATTCCCGCCAACAAAGGGGCACGTTGGGGGCGGCCCATCCCGGGAGGCGAATGGGGAGAGTGAGAGAGAGAGCGAGAGAGTGGCCCGAAAGCGAGAGAGAGGTGGAAAGGGGGGTGAGGATGAGGATGGCAAGCTAGAAGAGAGGGGGCGGGGAACGGGATCGAGGGGCCAGCGGCGGAGGGCGGATGCGGGACGGGAGGAGAGCGCGGGGGAGTGGTGGGGAGGGGGGGAGGAGGGGGACGGCGGCGGCAGGAGCGGCGGCGGCCAGCACTCTGCGCCACGCTACTCTGACGCGCGACTAATCTAGCTGATAGCGCCACGTAGCGCCACTTCCCGCTCCACCGCAGCACTGGTCGCGGCGCCCGGCTCACCGCGCCGCGCACCCGCGCACCACGGTCCACTAAATTAGCTTAGGGTTTGAAGGCAAAGGGGGAGAGAGCGACAGTAAGAGCGGCCCAAAAGCGAGAGAGAGGAAGAAAGAGGGGTTGAGAAGCGAGCTAGAAGGGAGGGGGACGGGACCGGGATTGGGGGCCCGGCGGCGGAGGGAGCGGGAGGAGGGGGGGAAGAGGGCGGGAGAGAAGAAAGCGGCTGCTGATATGAAAGAATCGGCTGTGAAATGCCAGCCAGATGCATACAGGTGTTCCTGACGGAGCCAAAGGCTAGGCAGACAGGCGCCCTCAATACCCCCGTGTCAGCAGTAGGAAGTCAGATGAGCTGAGGTGGAGTGGGGCAGGGGGGAGGAGGATGGCGGCGGCGGCAGGCGCCGCGGTGGGTGCTGCCCGGGCAGCCCAACGCCTTCCCCTGTGAAACGCCACTAAGCTAGCTCGTAGCGCTGCAAGCAGCTCCACCACCGCCGGCGGGTAGCCGCACCTCGCCTTCCCCCCTCCCCCCCGCGGCGTCCTAACCCCCTGCAGCCCTCTCACCCGGCACTACAAGAGCCTTGGCTCGCCAGCCTCAGATGAAGCCCCTCCCTGCCTCCACGGTCCTGCCCCGACGACCCTGGCACCGCGGCCGTAGTCGACGCCGTGCCGGTTGCCATCACTGGCTGGCAGTGGATCCGCTGCCGCGAGCGCTGCTGCTGTGCTGCACTTGCCGCTGCTGCCAGCTCGACAGCTGCCGAGTCCAACAGCCGCCAGCCTGAGAGGCGCCTCCCGAGAGCCTGAAAGCTCCTCCAGCGCGCGTTCAACCACAGCCGGGTGCCCAGCATATAACGGCACGATGTTGCGGCAGCAGCGCCAGCAGCCGCTGCCCAATTCCGGTTTGCCTCTGCTGGCCCACTCTCTCTGTCCATACCACCTCTGTCCACTCTGTCCACTCTCTGTCCACTGGAGTGGAGTTTCTGTCCACTCCACCACCACAACTCCACCATTCTCTGTCCACTCTCGGCTCACTCTCTGGCCACTAAAGATTGGACTCTCTGTCCACTCTCTGTCCACTCTCTGTCCACCTCTCTGTCCACCTCTCTGTCAACCACACACCACCACTGTTCACTCTCTGTCCACTCTCTGTCCACTGTGGACTCTCTGTCCACTGCGGACTCTCTGTCCACTGTGGACTCTCTGTCCACTGCGGACTCTCTGTCCACTGTGGACTCTCTGTCCACTGTGGACTCTCTGTCCACACTCTCTGTCCACTCTCTGTCCACCACTGTCCACCACCCTCTGTCCACACCACTCTCTGTCCACTACTGTCCACTCTCTGTCCACATTCTCTGTCCACTCCACACTCTTTGTCCACCACTCTCTGTCCACTCTCTGTCCACTCTCTGTCTAGTACAAGGCATCAGTTTAGCTTGGGAGTAGCCCAAGGCATCAGCAGGCCTCCCAAGGCGCCAGCGGGCTTCCTTCGAGCAGCACTGCTGCATAAAAAGCTCATCACTAGAGCAAGTGCGGAGGAGCTAATTGGCAAGGTTAAGAAGCATATGTTGCTCCACAGCCCTTCTGAGCTCTCTCCGACATGATGATGTTGCAATTGATACTACTGTTTGAGATTGTGCCGTTGCAGGAACCGAGGGTCTCGAAATGAAGCTGTACACTTGTGTCAAGATCTGCGAGGAGTGGAAGTCACTGAGTGAAGCCCTTGACTATTCGCCAGTGCAACCACGCCCGCTTGTGATGCACCTGGTATCACTGGTTTTGGGCGGCTTTCTGGCCTTCCTCGTCAGCAGCTCGGGCAACTAAATGCGCGCCAATGGCCACGCCGACGGGGACCCCAGGTGGAGTTTCTAACACTTGTCTTTCACGTTGGTGCACTGAGCTGAGATGCATTACATGGACATCTGGTCCACTTCATGACTTGCATTGAAAGTCTCTGGTAGGACAGCCATGTATGTAAAGCAGAGTTGAGAATGATAGAAAGTAGAGACTACAAGACTACGAGTGAATGCGGTTTGGTCTGCATGTGGCCATGAAGCTGATGACAAACTCTGCTCTTGTCTCAATAGGAACCCTGCCACCATACTACGTAGCTTTAAAAAAGTCTGTTGATGGATTGTTGAGGTATTGATGCGTTATCACAGGCCTGCAGCAGTGATGAGCCGTTTAAGTTGGGCCCCTATGGCTGACTTGCAGTTGTGTATATCTTTAATTTCCTATCTAAAGGGCTCTATCTCTCAACTTTGGAGATATCAGTCTACTTGACATGGCCCTCTTCAGCTGGGGCTCTGACTGCCTAACTGCTTGCACTGTGGTGCAAATACTTGATTTGCTACTAATTTCACTTCTGCTCTAAGCAGAAGCCAAGAATAAGTGGTCATCGACCATTGCTTGGAAGCCTCTTACTGTACCTTGTCAAAGAGTATGAAAGTCAACTTACCTCTTGACTAACATGTATGGTGCTTCATGCTGGTCATTGGGGTGCATGTATCGATATTGTGTCGGTGTGTTGGTGAAGGTGGTTGCAAGCACGACCTTGTGTAGATTGTTTGACATCAGCCGCACCTGGTGGCTGCTACTACAGTGAACAAGGGTGGTAGGAGGGCGCAGGGAGGCAATCCGGAGCAGGAGCCTAAAGATGGCCACTTGCTTGTGCAGGCAATATAAACGTCAATTCAAAACAGTCAGGTGGTAATCAAAGCTTGGATGTTATCCTTGTGCCACAATCTGCGAGACTGGCAGTCATTGAGTGAAAACCTTAACAATCCGCTGATGCTCAAACCCCGTCTGTACTGCACCTGGTAACAATGGTCTTGGGCAACAGTCTGGCCTTCATCCTCCACAGCCAGGTCTAAGCAATGTGCGCCGATGGCCAGGCTGATTAGGTGCAATTTGTCACCCTCGTCGAACTCCAAGCACTACAGTCACAAATGGCAATGGAATGTGTACTGAGTGATGGAAGGGGGGAGGGGGGGGGGGGGACGTCCTGGCACCCAGCTGGCAGCTACATGTGGCAGGGTTGCGGGCTAGCGACCACGCCAAATACTCATCAGGCCGGAGTAGCAGGGCGAGGGTGTGGAGCTCAAGCTTCAAGGTGCTGTAGGCGCAGGTGCGTCTGCAGAGGGGCCCACAATGTCGTGTCTACGTAGCTTGGCATGAGCAACTTCAAGCAGACCGCCGCGGTGGTGCACAGCACGTGTAGATGAGCTATGGCTTAGAGGGTCCGCAGGTCACTAGGAGGTCAAGTGTACAAGTGCATTTCTGGATTGCTATTCCTTCGTTTCCTTCGTCGGGCTATAGCTTCGTTTCCTTCGTCGGGCCCTGGAAGCTTTCCTCATTCTCTTCAGACCTTGTTGATTTCTTTTGGGCTGACATCTTACAGCCATTGCCATGCATTTGAGAAGCTGTTTCTCTGAGTGTACAAAGAAGAAAGTGGCTTTTCCAATAGGGGCGGGGTCTGTAAAAGGCCAGTCCGAAGTTATCTGACAAATAGTGTACTGACATGGAATGACCTCCCTTCAATCATGCGCACCTCGCGCATTTCCTTCTTTTCTTTGGACTTGATGGTGTTGTAAGCTTCCTTGCCACGACTTTTTGCAACATGCCGCAGACTGGGGTCTTTATTTGGCCTGGTGTTGTCGTAGGTGGGCACGGGCCTGGGCTCACAATACTGAGCTTCGAATGGGTGCCCTTTTTGTTACTGTCTAGTTGGTGCCTCAATTGAGCTCAAGAAGGGCTCTTGGGAGCTGAGACGCTACCCCAAGCTCACAGACACTGTTGCCAGAGTCGCTCCGAGCTGCATCAGAATCAATGGTTGAGCTGACCTGAGGAGATGGGAGCGCGGAGAGAGAGTGAGAGGAAGGCGCGCTGTGCACTTGATATGAAAGCGTTGCCATTTCAAGCCAATACATTGTACAGACAAAAACTAATGCAAAGAAAAGGGGGCCTTGTTGACCCGTCCTACGACCACTTCTGGAGCTGCGGAATGAGTGGGGCAGCAACAGTGGCAGGAGGGATGGCAGGGGTGAGAATGAGGGCCGGAAAAGCCGATGAGGGCCTTGACGACCTGTCCATCATCCACTTCTGGAGCTGCTAGAGGGGTAGGGCAGCAGCAGTGGCAGGAGGGATGGCGGAGGGGGGAAGGAGGGCCTGAAGAGCCGATGAGGGCCTTGATGACCTGTCCTTCATCCACTTCTGGAGCCGCTCGAGGAGGAGGGCAGCAGCGGTGGCAGGAGGGATGGTGGAGGGAGGAAGGAGGGCCAGAAATGTTGGTGAGGACCTTGACGACCTGTCCTTCATCCACTCCTGGAGCCGCT
>WELB01000051.1:7081-47309 GCA_009602725.1 Spirogloea muscicola
CTTCGTGCCGGGAGAGCCCTCGCTGCTGCCTCTGGCTCTGTCCAGGGGACCCACTTCCAGGACCCTAGCCTCTCTGATTTGCGGCTGCTTAGCAGGGGTTACTGAGTAATTTGTAGCTGCTTTCTTTCTTTGTGTGCTTTGGTTTCTTAGCGCTTCCTCTGGCTTCCTCTGGCCCCCTTCTCGTTCTTTGTTCATTCTTTCGCGTGATACAGTTGGGGCCCGCCACGCTGAAGTTGCGGGCCTCTGAAGTAAAAGACTTGCTGTTTCATTTTCTCTTCTCTATGGGCGAGCCCTTTCTTCTTTCCTATGGGCGCTCACTTTCTTCTCCAGAAGGAAAGTGGCTCTCCCCAGAGAGAGAGAGAGAAAATCTCGTGTATTTGAAACAAACTACGGCAAGCACATCTCAAGATCTACAGAACCCTCAGCAGGATGACCCGCTCAGTAACCACGGGTCAAAACATAAAGGTCGCTAATCGATGTATGAAAACTACATGTCATATACGAAGCCATTCTGCCACCAACTACAGCTCGCCCAGCTTTCTGGTGCAAGGCATTAGCCTGAGCACGCTGCAAACAGGCCAAAATTCGTCGTCGCAAGAACGACAGATATGCAGCTGGCAAGCCCATCTCAGCCGGAAACGCATCTGCACGTCGTGAGTAGCCTAGATTGGCAAAATTCTCCCAAAGAGAGAAAGGCGCTTCCAGGAGACGGCGGTGGCTGGGAGCGGCCAGCCCAGAAAAAAGAATTGACAAGATCCAAAGGGGCCAGATTGTAGTGGGACGGCCGGCCGGCTGATTGGGGGCGAGATGACGGAGTAAGTGACCGCAACGGGCATCCACATTTTGGGTTGTATCATAATTGCTGCAATCAATGCTCACTGCAAAGTTTCACTGCTGGAAGATCAGCGAGCACCATCCAATGAACAGTAAAATGTCCTGGAGATAAGTGGTTATCAAGCTGCAAATGGAGACAAAATGCGTCACATGTTGCTATTGATCCCCACTGTTGTGTGTCTGCGTAGTCTGTAGTTGCTGCGCATGTCAGATTGTATTTCCTCTGGAACCCTATTTGTAATCATTTAGCACTACTTCTGAAACATTTAACTTGAGAGGCAACACATACATAAAGCCCTGCACCACGCTGACATGCCAGCAGTAGCCAACAAGACGTAATTATTGTGACAGAGCTACCGGGGATCTGGCGGACCATCACCAAGCAGTACAATGCAGCAAGATCTGAGAGCTATCTTTAGGTGCTGAAAAGTGAACGCTGAGGAACAAGATGACTATGCGCTTTTGTATTCACGTGCAAGATCATCCTGGCATGGAGGCTGATCTTATGCAATGCGTTAAGGTGTTACTGAGGTCATCCACACACTCTCGTCTGCCCAGTATCTCGTTGATGCAAGTCATCCTTCTCTTTGACACAGAACATTACTATACATGACAGAGGTGCAAAGCAAGGATGTGATCAACAGTGCACCTCGAGACAGCTACTGTGACAGGTCAAGAACGAAGAAGAAGACAACTTCATTGATCTCACCCATGACGTCCAATCTGTGTAGTCAATGTCGCAGTGTAGACAGTGGTACCACCACAAGAAAGAAGAGAGAATCTTCCAGTAGAGGGCGATGGCTGTGGAAGGGCCCTGGCACCTTGCGGTGCTCCTCAGCTCGTCAAGCGTTGACTGCCTGTATGCAAATACCAACAATAAGTGGAAAGGAGTATGAGTAATCTCATGGAGCACTTGACAAAGAGAAGGCAAATGTGCACCAGAGAAGAAAGGCAAGCGCAAACACAGTGTAACTGCATTGTCTTTCCCCAGAACATTTCATCAGCCCAATAAGAATGTGGTTGTAGGAGGTTGCGGTCCAACTTATGAATTCCTGCAGGCCTTGTGCACCCTTACAGACCAAGCTTGCTTGCACAGGCCCGCGGAAAAGATTTCGTGTATTTGAAACAAACGAAGGCCAAAGGCCAAGTACAAAGGCAAGCACATCTAAAGACCTACATAATCTACAGCAGATTGACCCGCTCAGCAACCACGGGTCAAAACATGAAGGTCGCTAGTCGATGCCTGAATACTAGATGTATAGAGGCAGAGTACATGGCTTCTACTGCAGCAGCAAAGGGGCAACCTGGTTGAGAAGACTACTTCAAGAATGTGGGTTTCTCTCTTCATCTGGTGCAACTACTCTGTTTAGTGATAGGCAAGGCAGTATTGCATTGATCAAGAATCCTGTCTACCATGCCCGTACCAAGCATATAGAGATACAACATCATTTTGTTAGAGAGAAAGTAGAAGAAGGAGTCATCAGAATGCAGTATTGCAGTGATACTAATATGACTGCAGATATTCTGACCAAGGGGTTGCCTAAGCCCAAGTTTGATAGATGTAGAGATCTACTAGGTTTAGCTGATTCACATATTTAGTGGGAGTGTTGATTATATAAATATGGTGAATCAGTGGGTGGGTAGAATCACTCACTACGCCTATTCTTCTATGCCGATGAGAAACTCCCTAGATAAGGGGAGGCCCCAGCAGGGCGCATTATTGGCCCAAACACTCTTGTGGCTCTGTGTGCGGCTAGGCGAGGCGCTGGATGCGAGACAGCTCTGTGTGCGACGAGACAGCGCTGTGTGCGCGACGACTCTGTGTGCGGTCAGGTGAAGCTGGGTGCTCGCCGACTCTTTGTGACCATGTCTGCATCTGCGCCTAGACGAGGACGGTCTGCTGGTCCTCCGACATCACGACAAGAAGTGGCTGTGAGACAGCAAGGACAGGTACAGAACGTAGATCGAGAACAGCAAGTTCAGGCTGCAGAGCAAGATAGGCGAGGACAGGTGGAGCAGGATCACTTTCAAGATGTCAGATACGAAGCCCTTCTGCCACCAACTAGAGCTCGGCCAGCTTTCTGGTGCAAGGCATTAGCCTGAGCACGCTGCAAACAGGCCGAAACACGTCGTCGCAAGCGCCCCCGCGGGGGGCGCTTGTTGGTTGGAACGGGCGGGGCTGCTTGGACATCAGAAAAATGGCGCGAGGCCGCCTTCAGGCGGGCACTGTGTTGGCGTGATATGGTCCCCCATTCTTATAATGCGCGCCTTCCTTGCCTTGGATCGTTACCAATCACCGCTTTGGCGAGCAACCGCTGGCTGGCAATTCCTGAGCTCGGCATCAGGCCGCACCTGCAATGGCGACGCCCTCCCGCCGCGAGGCCAGAAGCGCCTCCAAATGGAATGCGTGTATATTAAGAGATGGGGAGGCCATGTGTGGCCAAGTACATAGGCAAGCACATTGGACAAATGTACGTCACCTGCTGCTAAGATGGCCCGCTCAGTAACCACGAGTCAGCACATAGAGGTCGCTAGCTGACGCTCGAATACCGGACGGCAATTGACTAGCTCTTGTGCCAGCAGCTAAGGCTCGACCAGCTTTCTGATGCAGAGCATACGCCTGAGCTCGTTGCAGACAGGTTGACACTCGACGTCGCAGAAATGACAGATAGGCTGCCGGCATACCCATCTGGGCTGGGAGCATATCCTCGCGTCGTGCATATCCCAGACTCGCTATGTTCTCGAGGAAGCGCCGGGCCCTGCGCTGCTGAGGCGCGCCGGCGGCGAGAGAGGGAGTCCGGGCGCTGCCAGTGGCGGCCTTTCGGCCCGTTTGACCTTGTTTCTGGGCTGGCCATTCAAGCCCCGCCCCCTTTTGAAGAGCTCACTCATTGATAGCTGACCAAGCCTCACAGCTGCCGCTCGCACCCGCTCGTCGTTCTGCTGCGCGGTCATTGAACCCCTCTGCACCTTCTCTTCCTCTTCTTCTGCGCTTGCTCCAAAGCAGAGCTCCATACCGTCTGGAGGAGCGCACTGTTATCTCGAGCCATCGTGGTGAGGTCAAGCACAGCTTCAGCCCTTCTTGGTTCATGCAGGAGAAGGGGTGCACCAGGTATTTCTCTTCCAACAGCAACAGAGTAAGGGAAAAACCTCGTCAATTGACAAGGTGCACACCTACGTGCTCAGTGGCAGTCCCACTGTACAAAGAGGGCCACTATACAAGCGGATAGATACGACACAGAACACAGTTGACATTCAGTTCCAGGGAGCCAGCACCCAAGCTTTCACGATCTCGCTGGCCAAGGCAACTTTGGCAGCAAGGTCAGGGTCGACACCCTGCAAGGTGCTCACTGCTAGTTGCGTGACCTGCGCAATTGCTGAGATCAGCGCTATATTGCGCATGCGCTTGAACAGCCTCACGAGCTCTCCTGCCATCACTATCATGATCTCTTCCTGCTTCTCCAAGGCGGTTAGAGCATCTTCCTGCATGAAAAGCTGAGCAGTCGGTGTGAGAAAGAGAGAGAAGGCGCGTGAAGTGAACTCGCGAAGACCGCAACAAGGGCAGCATCTGTAGGACAATTTGTCATCTACAAGGGAAAATGTGGAGGACTGCAATCAGGACACGCTTGCAAACTTGCTACTTTGCTTGGAGACAAGGTAACAGACAGCCGCATGCAGCCACCTTGAGAAGAGGTATGAAGTTTCAGTTTCCTAGCTCCACTTCTTTAGGAACCTTCATCGACCAATCTCCGAAAGACTCTTTGAGTATCCGAAAGCTGGTAGTGGACCATGTGAGCAACGTACCTGTGGCTCAATTGCCAGTTTCACGATGTCAAGCATTGGCTTGCGTGCTTGATAAGCCAAATAAGCTATGGCAATGTAGTCGACAGCACTGAGCATCATGATCAATTTGCTCCAGTCGGGGGGCTGCGATCTGAAAACCTACACAAGCCCACAGAAAACCCACCTTCTGTAGTAAATCAAGATGGTGTACCGCAGAGCCTACTTGTTGATAGCGTAAGCAACCTCCAAGAAAGTGCCAGCTCTTGGCAAGCCACTTGAAGAAGATTGGTAGTGCGTATATGTGACACTGAGAGACGCGTGTCTGTCACTTTGGGTGCTTCACATGTCCCAACTGCTGAAGGACAATCAGCAGCTTCGCTCTTGCCGCATTCCTCGTACAAGGCACACGGCCATTTATTATCAAGCACGATCTTACGCCAAGTCGAAGACAATTTCCAACTGACCTGAATGAGAGGACCCACGACACCCCTCATTGCAGCAAACAATGCGCAGCTCATAGCCACTTGATATAGAGCATCGGCAACTTCCTTCACCCTTGCACGCTTCAGCTTTTCCACGAAGCGAAAAAGTCCCAGGAGCTCCGAGCTCACTCGCATTGTATATCCATGGTGCGAGCCCAATGTGGACTGCCACTGGCAAGTAACACGTAAAAGTGAGATTCAGTAGCAAGTATGAACAGTACTTCTTTGCATGCATCATGAGAGGGATCACTGGCGCAGCCCCAGTGAAGGTCTGCCATCACTGATCAGTTACCGGGTCCATGATGCCATGAGAGCCTGATTCGTGCTCTTGGATGACCACGGGCAGCTTGCTCCCCTCAGAGAGATCGTGCAGAACAGCCGCTACGTTGTCACCTGCCGAATGCAGGCCGCCGTGGCTCTCGGCCACCAGGGGGCTGCCAGGCAGCTTGCCTCGCCTGCAGAGCCGCCGTCTAGCTGCTCTCTGCGAGGCCTGCCTGGTCCAGCTCGGCCGCAGGCGGAGCACGTTTCCAATTCCCGTTTCTCGTTGGCCTTGGCGAGCATGAGAGAGCCACTGAGCTGCCGCTCGAGCAGCAGGGCGGCAGGACTGCAGCCGCTGCGCCGCTCGAGGCTGCCGCTGAGGCTGGACGCTGCTGCCGGATATGGGCGCCGCACTCCGCCCAATGTGCAGGAGGCGGCTCATGCCCGACGCCGAAAGCCTACATAGGCCGCCAATGCCGCCGCCGCCGCCACCGTCGCCGTCGCTGCCGGCAGCGGCCGAGCGGCCTAAGTGGCGTCAGGCCAGAGGAGACAAGCTCAGGACTTGCTGCAGCGGTCAATGGCATACGCGTTGCATCTGCGTGCCGGTCGCGCTTGGGCTGCAGCCTCTGGCTGCAGACGGGAATGGAGTGTGTACTGAGTGGAGGGCCTGAGTGGCCCAGTACAAGGCAAGCACATTGTCAAATGTACATAACCTGCAGCTAAGCTGACCCGCGCAGTAACCACACGAGTCAGGGGGACTCGCTACCCGGAGACCAGTTTCTCTGACCAGCGCTGCTCAATGAGAAGCGATCTTCAAAATGACGGATGCTGAGCACCAGTGGCCACTTGAGTTGCCGTGTGCTTTAGCTATTTCTGTGCTTGTTTTCCTTAGTGCTTCCCCTGGCCCCTTCTCGTCCTTTGTTCATTCTTTTCTGGGCTGGCTTTTCCAGCCCCTATCCTCGATGGGCGAGCCCTTCTTCTTTAGCGCTTTTCTGGCCCCTTCGGACCTTCTTCATTCGTTTTCTGGGCTGGCGTATCGCCCTCTACTGGAAGAGTCCTCCACACCTCAGAACGGGGCCTCAGACACTACATCTGCTCATCTACGGAACGGTTTGCGGATGCCCCCAGGACCGGCTGGGCCCGCTGAATCAGCCATATGGTGGAGTCTATTGCCGGACACGCGCAGGAAGAGGCGCTCGCTTCGTGACTTGGCCATGGCGGCGGCGCCTGACGCCGCGGGCGCGNCGGCGGCCGGCCGCGGCCGCGCGTGGGAGGCCCTGGCGGCGTCCATCTCGGCGGCGTCGTCGGCCGAGCCCGATGCCCCCGCTTGCTCGGCTCCGCCGGCTCCGGCGACGGCTGGCGAGCGCGCCGGGAGCCCTGGGAGCGGCGCCGACGAGGTGAATGGCGTCGAGGCCTTGGCCATTTCTGCACTGCCGGATGTGTCACAGTAGCCGGCCATGCCATCGCCACGCTGCCGTCACCATCTCGACGACATGGCAAGCTTCGAGCCGCTCAGCGCGGCGTCGCACGTCGAGGACAGCCAGAGCGTCGTCTCGGCGGCTTCTAACGTACGACGGCCTTGCTGCAGGCCGACCACGATTGGCTGCTGCTGAGCGCGCGGGAGGCCGAGAAGCGCGCCATGCGGGCCAGCCAGGAGCTCGCGGAGGAGCGGCAGCTCAGGTTCATCGCCGAGGACGGGACGCGGGTGAGCCGGTGGTGCACGCCATTCTGTTACCGCCGTGACAGCATGATCGGCGGACGCCCTCAACGACCACTGTTGGCAAGACTGTGTGCCTGATAGTCTGCAGGAGGCGGTACATGCAGCAGTTCGGCTGACGCTTTGAGCTACTCATCCTGTCCTTAGCAAGGGTCTTACTGGGTTGGCTGAGTAGCTGAAGGCACTGATTTGCCTGATCAACTATCATCTCGGTGCGCCACAACTCGGTCAGGTCTGCTTGATCTTGTACTGATGCATCGTGTCACCTTCTACTTGGTTAGGCACTGGAGCACGCGCTGAGGACATCCCATGAGGAGCTGCACAAGGAGAGGGCAGCCAGGAGCCAGCTTGAGAGGAAGGTGAGGCTAACCTTCGTGGTTCTCTATGCCTGCATTGGCGGGCTTACTCGCCCTCAGGATCCTGGTCATGTGTGTGAAGGTTGCCTCGGCAGGCATTTGCAGGTCTTGGAGAACCTGTCTGCCGAGGCACAGCTGCTTGCAGCTCTGGAAGATGAGCAGAGAGCAAGGGAGGCTGCCGAGACATCGCTTCTGACATTGGAAAGATTGGTTGCTGAGACCGGTTCTCACCTCAAACAGCTTCAGCACTCCTGTCAGCAGCAGCTTGTACAGGTCAGCATGTCATACATTGCCTTCAACCCGGATATAGGAATGGTCATTGGTATGTGGGGGTCATCTTTACTTTGGGGTCTAGCATCACGTTGTTGTTGGTGGACCCTCAGAGAGGTGCTTCTCCACTGCAGATACAGCAACTGCAGCGCAGGATGAGTGATGCACAGGGCCTTTCCTGTACACCTGGAAGTTTCATGCAGACTGGTGATCACTGGAATAGCAGACAGCAACATACCCATGATACTTCAGGTGTTGCTTTTGTGCCAATCGTCCCTTCTGATTGTAATCGCTCCTCTTGCAAGGTCTCGTTGTTTTAACATGCTCCTTTAGATTCATGTAAATGTGTTGGATTGTCATGTTGTCATATAGTTGTACTGTCATGCAGGTGCACTAGCGGAAGTATCCAGAGCTACAGGTGAGAAGGGGTGTGCATCGCAAGCCCCTCTTTTCCCGTCTACCGGCGCCGACGGAGCGTGGTCCTTTCCTCCAAGATGCCGTGGACAATCTAGCAACACGTGTCTTGTAAGAAACTCTGTGGCACAGGATACAGGCCGCTACGCTGAGGCTAGAAGTCTCTCTGTTCCCGCCAACTTCCAGCTGGGGCTCCTTGCAACAGCTGCAAGTGGCATTCCAAGCAGGCACCTTGGCCTTTCAGCAAAATCATGCAGGTCAAGCGAGAGGCCTTGTTGCACTAGCTGCACAGAAAGCCGCGGCGGCTTACCTTTGTGCAGTGACTCAAGGATATACGACAACTGCGGGACTGCCTATCTTGATGAGTTACCACGTTCAGGCATGATGGACACCACTCAGATGGATGCTCGTGAACCTGCAAACCACCAATCTGGCGACCGTCCAACTCATGGTGCAGCCTGTCCCCTTCTGAGACCAAATGACATCATGCCTGGCTTTCTTGTTTTGGGTAATTCACTCTTACACACGCCTCCTTGGTGCATTCACCATGCCCACCTGACTGCAAGCCAAAATCCTTGCTGCCGTATGCCAAGCCCCCACTCACCATCAGGCCACAAGTATCCAGCCATTCGCACACTGAGGCCCTCATATAAGGTGCCCAAAGTGCAATGGGCACGACGCCACTTGCAGCGGAGCAGTCGGAAGCTGTATGCTGGATCTCTTGTAGCATCTGATAAGAGTACTGCAACTGGCACTCAAGCACTTACAGAATGGTACAACTACATCAAGGCCTCAGCTAGACATTTCGCACATGCTTCCACGGCGTTGATGATTGCAGCTCTAAGAGCTGCACTTATGGCAGCCACCAAGGCAACAGATGGGCGAGTGCTGCTGGCAGGTGCCCTGATCTTCTCAGTCTTGTTAGCTATTGCAGTGCAGCCTTACAGATGAACAATTGTGACTGACATCAGCCTTCTGCAAGTCAGAAGCTTCCACTCATTCTTCCGAATGTCCACCAATTTGTGGATGCATCATCGATGACACTGGCATTTGCCGACATTTTGAGCTTTGAAGAGTACTAGCCCTTTCACCAAGATAATATTCTCAGCACTGGCTCTGAATCTTCTGAGCGATGCCATGGAGTCTCCGTATCATGACACAGAAGGACTCCAGAATGAATGAATAAGGGTCTATCCTTAAAAATAAGTGTAAAAGTGTAGATGTATCTGCTGACCTATGCACCAACATCAGAAACCTCTCAGCTTGTGACTCTTAGGCTACTCTATACCTCAGCAGATACACACATCATAGTTGCATGAGAAGGAGCTCTAAGAGAGATATATATTACATATGTACAAATCAGAAATCACTGGCATCTCCAGCACACCTGCATATTGTAAAGTGCAAGCTACTATATGTGCTGTACTTGTGCTGCTGTACTCCTGCAGTGGCAGCTCCATCTGCTGCATTTCCTCAGCGCCCAGTTTGAAGCCTACCTAACAGTCGCAGGTTATCCCAGGTAATACTCAGTAACCTGAAGTGCTCACTGTGAACCACAGGCAGCTGGAATAGCATGTCAATTTCCTGAGGATGAGATTCTTTCAGGAGCATTGCAAAGGCATGCAGAGCAACAGTATCTCAACCCGACTACCAATGATCAACATTGTTATAATCTTGCCCGCCTACTTCAAACAGACTGATCATGCAGACAGTCACTTGAGGAATGCTTGCCTTCAGAGCCGTCAATGCAGTTGCTCCCATGAGAGAGGTCCATCATTGATAGCAATAGATACTCGTACTGTTAAAGTGCCTGCCAATTAGCAACAGAAAGGTCATCACAGAACAGCCCAACATGGAGCATAAAGGCCATAATCGTTTTCAAGTATTCTCCAAGTAGCTGGCAAAACTTCTGGATGCAATCCTCATGCCTGTCACTCTAACATGGATGCACTTTCACACAGCCACAAGATTTTGTGTCATGTCCCAAGTCGAACATCCTACCTGTTGCAGCTTGTCAGCAAAGTCAACTCTTGTGGCAGGTATGCCTTGCTGGGCCATTATGCACAATGAAGACAGAAAGTCCAATACATTCAATTTTCACATCCTCATAGCTATTCGTAGGGCTGCTCCCCTTTCGGCCTCGGATGTGGGCTGTCGGCAAGGACAAGCAGGCCTTGGGTCTTGGGAGCCTGGAGCCAGGCCTTGACGGCGTCACCGGAGCTGGCCAAGGAGCCCGAGTTGGCGGCCATCTCCGTAAACGGGCTGCTCATGGCCCTCAACTCGGTCTCAACTGCGGCCTTCACTTGCGAGTCCCCTGTCTTGCTGTGCTTGCCCCACCCCGTGATCACGCGCACTTGGTCAGGAGTAGCGTCTGTCCACTGCACACGTACACACTCAGAGTTTGCTTGATTAACTTCATATCACATGTCAGTCCACATAAAACCTCAGTGGTGAGTAATTCCATCAAGAGCCACATGTGTGTCCAGCAAAAATAAGTGAACAAGTGCCCATTACAGATTTAAGCTAATATTGTAGCTCACCTGCCAACCAGCCTGCAGCTCTTCAAGCCAAGCATGGAGGAGAGACAAGGCAGCCCCCACAGAGAGGTCGTGCAGGTCCAACGACCACTCACTGCTGGAGTATGACAGCTGCTTCTCTGGGTAGATCGCATGAGCTCTAGCAGCCGCAAGCACTCGTACAGCCCTGCCCTTCTGCCCAAAGCTCCACAGTGCATCAATGAGAGCGTTGTAGAAGGAGAGCCGCGGCGCCCATGGCTGCATGTGCACAGTCTCCAGCATCCTTGCCGCGTTTTCCCAGAGGCCCTTCTCGCCAGATGAACCGATCATCAGGCGGCAGATGGCAAGCTCAAACTCGCTGCCGCTGTGCTGCAGGCAGTAGAGCAGAGTAAGCGCTTCATCCCACAGTGTGCACCGGCTGCACGCTGCGAGGAGCGCTGCGTATGTGATCAAGTTGGGCCGGCAGTTGCAGAGTCGCATCTGCTCGAATACGTGGGCTGCTTCCTTGTAGAGACTGCTCTTCCCATAAGCATCCAGAAGTGCAGAGAAAGTGTAGACGTTTGGGTCGCAGCCCCTCCCCTGCATGTCTTGGAAGATCACTTCGGCCCTCTGATGCAGGCCGAATTTGCCGCAGGAGTCGATGAGAGCGAGATACGTGACTTGGTTTGGCTCGATGCTGTGTGCTAGCATGTCTTGGGAAGAGCATGTCAGCTTTGTCATGCAGACCCACCTGCGCACTCACTATTTGTCTTAGTGCCATATACTAATAACAGTGTGAATGAATTGTCATCTGAAAGGAATATCTGCTCATACATGGAGCTCATGCCCAGAAAGCTAGCATGACCTTCATAGCCAGCCGTTCAAGTGCTCCCGTTTGCCAGTGCAACCCCAGGCTTCAACTTACCTTGCCATAAGCTGCGATTAACGCAGTATATGTCAGCACATCCCGATGGATGCCCTCAGCCTGCATGCTCAGGAATGTGGCTTCCGCCCTCTCATGGAGCCCTCCTTTGCCATACGCATCTATCAAGGCAGTGTAAGTGATTGTGTCACATGACATGCCATCAACATTCATCTCCTTGGCGAGAGTCTCAGCTTGCTGATAGAAACCCAGTTTCCCACAGGCATCAATGATTGTGTTGTAGGTCACCTGAATGCTCAACAAGGAAACAGAACTGTGAGATTGGGTCGTCCTCTCAGGAATGCCTGACATACCCACACGCCCCATCAGTATCCACCCTGGCAAGAGACACACCTCACACACTCTCCTCTACAAGCTCAGCATCTCCTCTTAGCATCAATTATTCTGTGGCTTGTTCCTAGTCAGAGGTGGATGGTGTTCACCAGGAAACAAGTCAGACTGCCTGGACTCTGAAGTTGCTGATTTATACTCACCACATTAGGCTGCACTTCTTCGTCGAGGCGCCCACTACGCATATCATGGAGGACATTGACAGCAGCCTCCACTTGGCCCTCCCGGCAAAGCGAGTCGATGAGGACGTTATATGTCACCACATTAGGCTGGCACTCTGGGCCAAGCCCATTCCTCTCCTTGCGCATGTCGAAGAAGACTTCAATAGCAGCATCATACAGTTGTCCTTTGCAAAGAGCACCTATGAGGGCGTTGCAAGTGACCTGGATGATATGCAAGGTTCTGTTATACAAAAGATGATCCAGATTACCAAAGCCTAATAGAGCCTGAACTCTAACCCTGAACCCTGACCTTCAACCCTGAATGCATGCTGACCCTCTAGGCATGAGGCCTGTTGAGTACCCGGAGCTGAGCAGCATTCCTGAAACTAAACCCCGATCCTATCATGATGAAGTAGCTTCACGGATCATGCAAGTGAACTCAAGAGAATGTCCGACCTACAACAACATCTCTGAATGGAGTGAGACTCTGTGCTGGAGACTGCAGACAAAGCTTTGGCCCGCTGCGATGAAACCTGCACAAGTGTCACTTACAGTGTTGGGTTGGCAATCTGGCTCCTTTGAGCTCTTCATATGCTCAAAAACGGCAAGCGCATCATCAAACCTCCTCGCTCTGCCATAAGCATTGATGAGCGCCGTGTATGTGTAGTGGTTGGGCTCACAGCGCTCCAGGAGCATCTCCTGGAAGAGCAGGGTCGCAAGATCTGGCTGCCGCTCTCGCCCCAAGAAGCCAATCAAGCTAGTGTACAGCCTCGAGTTGTGTACGTGCCAAGGCTGCTTCTTCATCCAGTGGAACACCTGCATGCATGCAGGCAGAGGACGTTCTTTCAGCAAGATGGTTGATGGGCGAGTTGCTGTGCATTGTCCCTCTCAAAGCTTATGCAGCTACACATCAGACGTACTTGCTCGTCAATTCTTCCTCAATGTCAGTATATGTCACTAAGTTCAAGTGTATGTCAATGTGTGTCAGACCAATAAATCTTGAATATCGCAGTTGCTGAATACCACAATGATGGTCCGGCATTATAGCAACCAAACCCAGTGGATGACCTGGACAGGAGTGGGATGCAACTGGGCTGCTCTTGGCGCCAGCGAGGACAGCGAGGCGAAGTAACCCACCTCCAGCGTGCGCCGCCAGTCGTGCCGCCGCTGGAGCTCGTTGAGCAGATCCACAATGTCATGGCGCGTGAGCTGGCCATGCAGCTCATCCAGCACCTCAGCAACGGTGCGCTTCACTGGCCATGGCTGCCGCAGCATGTCAAGGAAGACCTCGACTCTGGGGTTGTGGGAGGCTGGCCCAGCCAGAGCCGGCGTCCGGTGCCGGGCCTCTCTGGGCGCGTTCTCCCGCTTCAGGCCGGCCTTGGTCCCCGCCACCGCGGCCCTCGGCCGGCCATCAGTCCTCGGCCGTCCAGGCTTTGCGTCGGAGTCCAGCGCATTGAGTTGGGCGCTGCGGCTCTCCGCCACGCCTCGGTGGGCGCTGGCGCTCCGGCTCTGGTCCTGCCCTCTGCGCTGGCTGTGGGCCAGCAAGCCCCTCAGAGGCGCCTCGGCAGTGCCGCGGCCGGCTCTCTCGCCGTCCTCCCCGACCGCCACTCTCGGCTGCTTCTCCGGAAGGTCATCGAGTAATGGGCCTCCGACGGGCATCCCGTCGTACCCCGACGGCCGGCGCAGGGCCAGCCGCGGCGGCCTCGCGGCGGCCTTCCTGGAGGCCGCCGCAGGCTTCTCCTCCGCGGGCTGTGTGGCCGCCTCGCAGCACTCGCCCTCGACCACCGGGGGCCCGTCGAAGCAGACGATCGATGGCCGCAGACCCATGTCGCGGCCGCTGCCATGAGACGGAGCTGCCGCTGCCCTGCGCAGCCTGCTGGCGGCTGCGCCATGACCGGCGCCGGCCCACAGCGAGGCGGCGGTGCAAGGCGGCGCCAGGCAGCGCGCCGCCGCTGGCAGGCCCATGGCGCAGCCGCAGGCTGCTATAGGGCTCGCGCTTAACCCTAAGCCTCAAACCCTGAACCCTAGACCCTAACCCTAGCCGCGAGTCCGCGGCTCCGAAGACCATCCTCCACCCTGTTGCCTGTACGCCGAGGCCGCCGCTGCCGCCGCCGCGCAACGTCCTGGCGCCAGTGGCAGCTGGACTTATGGATCCTGGCGGATCCCGCCGCAACCTGCACGGCGTCTCCGGAGCGGCTCCTGTTGCTTGCAGACGGCGGCTGTCCGTCGCAGCCGGAGGCAAGGCCGCCGGGGCGCACTAAGAGAGACAGGGAGAAGGCGCGCGCTGCGCATGAAATTGGAAGGGAGGCCAATTCTAGCCTTACAGTTGTCCTGTTTACTGGGTAATGAGCCAGGGTAAAGGGGACACTACTGTCCCCGAGTGAGCACATGCATATCTGACAAGCTATATGGAGGAGCCAAACCACCACCACGGAAGCCACTAGCCTGGGCTAACGCACGCCCAGCACGCTGGTGAATCGCGAGTGCCTGGGAGCGCTGCAGACTCAATGATAGCCGCATTCTACTAGCATGCAACGGTGGCTTGCGGGACGCTAGGATGGCCTAAGCTACCCGCCCGACTACGTCGGCGAGCATCAACATGCAGTGCCAGGCGATGGAGGAGGGAAGATGAACAAGACAACTCTGTCAGGGCAACACAGCGACGAGTACAACGGCAGGGGGACTCGAGGACTCTGTTCATTCCTCGGCTTACAGTTTGTTCCCTGAAAGACTGATCGTTGTTCCGGAAGCGGGCTTCTCAGGTGGCTTCTCGCCGCTGCGATGCAGTCTAGTTTGTCATGGGGAGCGAGAAGCGCTGTTAGCGTTGTGAAGGGGCTTCTTCCGCCGATCACAGTCTCGGCTTGTCAATCCAACCTGTCAACCTGATTGTTACGGAGGCGTACCTAAGATCAGCTTCAACCCACCTTGCTGGCCAGGCTGTGGGTAGAGCAGCACTACTTCGACTGCCCCCGCTAATACTACCTCCTACCAGCCGCAACCGACCACTTTGGTTGCATATGGCATCGTCTGCATACCTACTCGAGCACTTCACTATGCTTTGTAAGAGATATACAATGGGAGAATAAGCTATTCGTTGACATGCGCTTGCTGCGAGCAATCTGTCGTTCTTGCGCCATGGTGTGTCAGCCAGTTGGCAGCGAGCTCAGTGCTCATGCTTTGCACTAGAGAGCAGGATACCTTTTAGCTGATGGCAGAAGGGCTTGAAACTTTCCGTCCTGTATTCGGTCAGTGTATGTATAAGAAATTTCTGCTTGCTAACCCGTGATGACTTCACGGGTCGACCTAGCAGCAGGTGATGTACATCTGTAGTTTTCCTTGTCTTTGAACCTGGCGGCCACTCAGGCCATCCATCACTCAAAACTCGCTTTCTTACCAGGCAATTCTGGTAGTCATGCCAACCCAGTCAACTCCCTACCTCTAGCCAGAGGACTGAGACTTGTTGAGCGCTGGTGATGTTCTTCTTCTTCCTCGTAAGCTGAGCTGAGGATCTCAGCTTGCCAGAAGCTTCGAGCCACTGATTAAAGTGCAGTACTACCGCATGGCTGACCCCCACAGCTGCAAGGCAATCTCAGACAGTCACCTCTCTCGATTGCAGCGGCTGACTGTCTGACTTGGGCCCCTAGTCGTTGATAGTTCCTACGCCTGTGCCACACTCCAAGTACAACCTACCAAACAGCACCAACTAGACCAGCCAGGAGCTTTCCGAGGACACCAGCTCACGTGACCTCGCGTTTCTAGAAACGGACTGCCTTGCTCTACCAGAAGACAATGAATATAAAATCAAATTTCAGAATGCAGAGAGCAATAGCACCCCTGGCTAGCTAATAGCTCGATGGGCATGGACTGCAACTGACTTATCGCAGACTGCAGCAGATTAACCACTCATCAATACTCCAACCTCCCCCACCTTGACAATGGGCAAAAATGTACATTCAAAGAGAATTATGTGCTCTCCTGTCTCTCCATGTAACAGGGGCCTCCCCCATGCAACCTCTCTAGGCGGTACAATTTTCATATGACACAGAAGATCAAGAAAGGGAACCCCAATCTCCCACTTTGGTGGCTGATGTGCTCACAGGAAGTGTATCCATGTAGCGATACCCTTGCATCATCCTCTCGACGTACTTGCCAACTATGTCAACCTCTGGTTGAGATGCAACACACAAACAGCTGTGAGCTTCTCTCACGCAGCATTATTCCGTGCAGCCAAGCTGGACATCTTGCAACACATTCCCACACAAAATATAGCGACTTTGGATAAACTCAAAGCAAGTACACAGATCCATTGCAACTGTTTTTTGGCGGGCTACTTACCAATGTTGACCTTGGCACCAACCTCTTTGGTAGGTATGACAATCTTCTGTTGGGTATATGCCACCAGCATAAAGCTGAAGCTACTGATCTGTCAACACCGCATCTGCAGAGCATGAGAAGCTAGGACCAGAGTACCATCTCAGCTAAATCAAGCTAGTGAACGAGTGTGGATGATAATCTACAAATGGCAGATAGTCAGAATAAAAGCTACAGTGACACATCCTACAGTGACACGTCCTACATGGTCCGCGCATGCTGGTACGCAAATATTTCATCCTGATGACTTGACATGGATAGTCAGAGCCCTCCACCATGTGCTGAAGGATGCAAGCTTACTACACAACGGCATCCAGGACCTACGAGGAGATACTTCACCACCCAAAGCTACTCTAGAGCTCCTCAGACCATGAAGCTTCCTGTGCAACATGCCAAGCTAAAACATGTGGTTCTCACCTCGTCCATCACATGGACAACCGTCAAACTGGTCCCATCAATAGCAACGTAGCCCTGTTTTCAACAGCGCAGACCAACTATATCATCAAAATCGCGTTCGGAGAGCACTTACTCTCACAAAAATCACATACGAAGAGCACTTACTCACACAAGGAGCAGCCCATTGAGCTCGGTAGATAATGCGTGAACTGTAGTCCGTTTCTACTACTACTGATTACAGCCTCATGCCTATTCCAAGTCATGTCTTGTCAAGCAAGGGGCTGACCTTGGGTACAATGTAGCGGAGTAACTGAGGACTAGTTTCTACTGTGACCCAGAGGGAATCTCCTTCTTCACGGAAATCGGAGATGGTGCCAGTCCCATCCACATGGCCCTAATGCATTGGGTTTTAGTCAGAGATGTAATGCATGCTCGGGGTCAGAGGATGATTTGAGGCACGCTTGTCAGTCTGCGCTGTTAGGTGCTGCAGCAGGTTAAGAGAACCTTTACCTGCACAAAATGGCCACCCATCCTCGAGTTTGGCTGGAGAGACCGTTCAAGGTTCACATTTGATCCAGGTGACAGCTCACTCAAAGATGTCTTTCTCAGAGTTTCGGGCGATAGGCCTGTGCCAAGGTACCCAATATTATAACGCGGTGACTTGAGGTGGGCAGGGGGCAGAGAGTCGGTGAACAGCAAGTTGTCATGGATAGCCATGTCGAACATGCACTGATCTTGAAGATATATGCTTAATGCTTGCCGCATGCATCTTCTTTGCACAACCATTGCCTGACCGAAGTGAAAACCTAAGTGTAAGGTCTCACCAACTGTGAATTGCTGACTGTCATATTCTGTTACAGTCAAGCAAGTGCCATTGATGGCGATGCTGTCTCCAAGCTGTGAACAGGGGAGAAGGCCCTGTTACTAGAGCTGCCAGAGTACAAGACTTCTTTCTGTGGCATATTGTCATCATGAATCGCACATCACTCTGCATCGGCTGTTGATGCAAAGACATGCATGTCAAGAAGTTAGCAAGCGGCAAATGTCGTTCTAATGGTAGACAGTTGCCGTAGTACCTTGACATCTGTAAGAACATCACTAGCTCTTACTGTCAGCTGCCAGCCACCATCTACCTCGACCAGCTCATTAACGGTCCCCATCTCCTCAACTATGCCTGGCAGACAACCAGGCTCCTGTAGGGGCTGAGTTGCTTTTGCTGCTCGTCAGCTGCACCGTTGCCACATCTCAAGTGCATACTACCTCAGTGAAGTGCCCTCCATCTAGCCCAATAGTATCGAGCAAGATACACAAGCAGTTGCTGATATTTAGATCCTGTCGGGGCCATGATGCAAGCACCTTGTGAAGATGCAGCTTACCAGTGAACAGGGCCCTAACTCCCAAGCCTTGAGCTCCGCCAGAGTGTCCAGACTGCCCAGCACTGTGAAGCTTTACCAGACTCCAAGCACCCTTCCTGAAGCTGCTGCTAACCCCTGAGAGAGATGCTCCCCCGTCCAGCCCCTCCTTGTTCTGTCTGTCCAGTGGTCACAGTTGTCCTCGCTACTTCAGCTCCATCACAGCACATTGAAAGAGCAGGATGAAAGTGCGGAAAACCCCTCAGATGTATTGAGGAATTGATGGCGCCTTTGCTTCTATTGCAGTGACGTGCTTCTTACATTGCAAATTCACCTGATGAGCTTGACCCCAAAAGCTGGTAACTGTCCATTGCCTGAAGGGTCCACACAGATAAACACACGGTGTCAGTCCCAGTCACGTCAAAAAGGTGCGGAACAGGCAAGCTGCTCCGCGACTGCAATTGGCACCAAAATTGGACGAGTTATGTTTTCAGTGCAGCCATATGCTAGAGAATTATCAGATCCATTCAACGCTGCTGGCCTGCTTGCAATTTTCTCACCCAGCTTCGCGTAGTACAGTAAGCACTTGCTGCGCTAGCTAGTGGGCCTCTTGGCAAGTTCCCACAACTTGCAGGCATGCCAGGGCACCTTACCAGCGAGCAGAAGAGCTTCACATGGGGGCTGACGGCGGAGGCAAGGAGCCGGTCGAGCCCGGCAGACGGCCTTCCGAGACGGAGGCACGGGTGCCAGTCGGTGCGCGCCGGCGAGGCGGCTGGCAAGGCAGCGCGGGCCCGCCGGCGCCGCCGCTGCCGCCATGGCCAGCGGCGTGCCGCGCCGGTGGCGACGGCCCGGCCGCGGCGGCAATGCTCAGCTGCCGGGGCGGCGCTTTTCTGCCCTCTAGCTCAAGCTTTGCATCAGAAAGCTGGTCGTGACTTAGCTCGTGGCAGAAGAGCTTGTCGATTGCCGTCCGCTATTCGGGCATCAGTTAGCGACCTCTATGTATGCGCCGCCGTCTTGGCTTGCCATCCCTGTGCTTGGCAGGGGTGACCCAATGTGAATGTGGGCTTATTGAGCATCATGCATTGCTCATGGGTGACCACATGCTCAGGTGTGCCAAAGGCAGTGAGCGCACGGGCTCCCACAACCTCCTACGTGACGCCATGTATGGCATCGTCAAGGAGGCGGGATATCAAGTGGCGTTGGAGAGCACTGGGGTGATGCCCATCCTCCTCCGCAATGGGGTCCCTCGGACGAGGCGTGTCGATCTGGTCGGCGTCCCCCTGGGAGGTGGCAAGCGGCTCCTCATGGACGTTGTCCTCACCGACAGCTTCCGGACGAAGGGCCCCATTACTTCTGAGACCGGCTACGCTGTGAAGAAAGCGGCTGCTGATATGAAAGAATCGGCTGTGAAATGCCAGCCAGATGCATACAGGTGTTCATGACGGAGCCAAAGGCTAGGCAGACAGGGCGCCCTCAATATCCCCGTGTCAGCAGTAGGAAGTCAGATGAGCTGAGGGGAGGAAGAGCAACCCCGCTGTGAAGGTGGCCGAACAGAAGAAGCTGCACAAGTACAAGGACCACCCGGCGGGTGATACCTTTTACCCCCTGGCCATGGACATCCATGGGTGTTACGGGGGTCGGTGGTCCTCGTTACTTTCGCTGCTGGCCTCTCAAGCTGACCAGCGGCGCCGGGAGCAAGGTGCTGCCCTTCCCGGTGGCTCGGTGCCTTTGGGTCTGGTGTCCTGCTACCGTATGCGATTGTCTATGTCCCTGCAGCGCTCCCAAGCGCTTGCTTTGCACCGCCGCGCTGGTCGCGCCCTTGCAGCAGCCTCTGGCTTGCGCAGCGGGGTTGCTCTTCCTCCCCTCAGCTCATCTGACTTCCTACTGCTGACACGGGGGTATTGAGGGCGCCCTGTCTGCCTAGCCTTTGGCTCCGTCATGAACACCTGTGTGCGTCTGGCTGGCATTTCACAGCCGATTCTTTCATATCAGCAGCCGCTTTCTTCTATGTGCCTCAGACCTTGTCCATTCCTTTGGGCTGGCCTCTCACAAAGAGCCTCTCACAGCCACCAGTCAATCTGGCCGCGCCTTCTCCATGTGCTGACTCGTGGTTACTGAGCGGGTCAGCTGCTATTCTATGTGCTGACTCGTGGTTACTGAGCGGGTCAGCTTAGTAGCAGGTGATGTCCATTTGTCAGTGTGCTTGCCTTCGTACTTGGCCACACAGGCCCTCCATCACTTGAGATACACAATGCATTCTCCTCTAGCTATTCCGACGTTCCCCGGCTCATACAGTGCACTTGCGGGCAGGCCGCGCTTTGGCTTTTATTCTTGGGCTGCTGCTTCTGGGTCACGTCGGGGTGCCTCTTTTCCAGCTGCAAGTTACTCCGACTTGCGGCTGCTGACTCGGGGTTACTAAGCTCCCCTTCGCCGTAGTCTCTTGCATAGCTGTGTGCTTTTGGCGCCTTCCTGCCCTTTCGGGCCTTGTACATTCCTTTGGGCTGGCCTCTCACAGCCATTGCTTTACATTGAAGAGCTGTTTCTTTGTTCCTGTGTTCAGCTGGCTTGAGGGGTCGTGTGTTGGGACATGTGAGTCCGCCGACAAAGCATTCTGTCAATACAATGTTCAATTCAGTGGCCATCGAAGTGCATGGCGCTTTCGAGTCTCAGTGGCTAGACCCAGCTTGCGCGCTGCGCTGTGTCCCGTACGTGGAGTGAGCAGGCCAACTTCAACGCCGCTGGCTCGCTAGCGGTGGTTTGTATGCGCCTGTCCATAGTCTTCCAGCGGTCCATGGCCCGCGCCTTGCATCTGCGTGCTGTTGGTGCTCTAGCTGCAGCCTCTGACTTTCGTCAAGGGGACTGCATTCTGGCGGCTAGTCTTTCTGACTTTGAGGCTGCTGAATAGAGGTTACTATGTGGTTATCCTACATGGTTCTTGCTTAATATATTTATCAGCTCATTTCGGCCCCTTCGGAACTTGTCACTTCTTTCGGGCTGGCTTTTCACAGCCCTCGCCCCCTTCGGAAGAGCTCACTTGACAAGGGAAAAGAACCTCATCTATATGGAAGTCTGGCTGTGAGAGGCCAGCCCAAGAAGGAATGGACATGGGGCCGGAAAGTGCAACCCACGAAGCTACACGAGCTTATGAAGACGGTAACAGTGCGATAATAGTACCCATAGGTGAGAGCACGTACAGGCTAACTGGGAGCCGGAGCGCCGCCATTGGAACCAGTGTCCTGACGTACCAGCACGCTGATGATGAGACGAGTACGTAAGCCCCCTGTGACAAAATGGGCTTTTCGGCAGATTCTTCTCCACCAGCAGACTCCACGGGAGGCGATGAGTGCCACGTGGCAGCCCGGGAGCGCCAGGCAAACGCTGTTGCCGCAGCTGCTGCCGCGAGCTCCCGCTCCGCCGCGACGCGCGGCGCCAGTTGCGGCGCAGAGGGCCGCCGCGGCATGCGCCGNCTGCCCTTGGCACAGGACCGACGGCGATGACGCTATCGTCGTGGCCGATGATGGCTTTGAGCACATCTAGTTGGCAGCAGCCAGTGCCGACGCGCGACTTGCTCGATGAGACGCGATCGCAGCAAGTCGAGCCTATGAGAGTCTGGCGCGCGATCGTCCGGCCTTCTCCTTACCAGTGCGCGCTGCGACGCTGTCTCTTCAGCTCGTTTTCATCGTCTTCCTGCCCTCGCTGGTCTTCTTCAACCTGGGGAGCGCCGTGACGCTTCAGAAGGTCGTGGACTGGTGAGCGTAGCTCAGTGCCTTCTGTAAGGCCTTAGACAGCTTGCTAGGCAGAAATCGTGGGCAAGTTGCTGACCTGCAATACGGCCCTCTTTGGCTGCACTGGCCTAACTCACATCCATTTATTTACGGTGGCCATCACCTTCTGTGCCATTTGTCTATGCTAGCAGTGCTAGGTGCTGAAGGATAAAGCTAGTGGAAATGCTTGTGACCATCTCACCGGACGGCCTTTGCCCAACCTCAACTATATGCGGCTCATTTTTTCTG
This sequence comes from Spirogloea muscicola, assembly GCA_009602725.1. Classification (NCBI taxonomy): domain Eukaryota; kingdom Viridiplantae; phylum Streptophyta; class Zygnematophyceae; order Spirogloeales; family Spirogloeaceae; genus Spirogloea; species Spirogloea muscicola. The sequence continues at coordinate 29,254 of WELB01000051.1, forward strand.
CTGCTCAGAAACACACCTAGCTATTTGCTGCAGGTGGTACATGCCGCTGAATGTGCTCATCTGCTGCCTGGTAGGGTCAGCCCTTGGCTGGCTAGTGACCTTCATCTGCGGCACACCGAGGCAGCACCGCAGCCTCACAATCGCCTGCTGCTGCATTGGTAGGTGAGATTGAGTGGACAACTTTCCATTCAATTTGAGCTCTTTCCTGGGACCTGCTTAAGTTGTGCATATGGACCCCGAGTACTGATAAGTAGATGGAATTGTTCTAGTCAATAATTTATGGCAGAAGTAGCAAAGAGCAATCAAAAGTGCACTGACACATGATTAATGTTGTGTATGTGCTCAAGGTAATGTTGGCAACCTCCCTCTGGTATTAGTTGCCACTGTTTGCAGCGAGGCAAAGAATCCCTTTGCTCCTCCTGCCGAGTGTCATAAGCAAGGCATAGCTTATGTCTCGTATGGCATGTGGGTAAGTACGCTACACGTGAATACTACTAGGTACATGCATCATGCATTCGTCGCCAATGGAGACAGATTTGAGAGGATAGAAGAAGACAAAAATGTCCACCAGTTTAGTCAGTTGTAATTGCAAGTTTTTCAATGTCTCTCCTGGCATGGAAATGCTTCCTAGCATTAGGCAAAATGGCAGACAAGAAGGAAGGTTTTCTGAACAGGACAAGGAGTTGATCAGAGCTTCCTCCTATACCTGCCTGCAGATGGCTGTGGTTGTGATGTGGACCTTCGTATACAATCTCTTGAAACCTTCAGAGTGCGACCTGAGTCTTCCTGACACTGTACAGCAGTTGGAAGTCACAAAGAACAATTTTGAGCGCACCCTGGAGAACGTCAAACTTGCTGAAGAGGCTGAAGTGGTCACTCCTGGTGCTGTTGGTGCATCATATAACAAAGAAGCAGGGCCACTGCATCTGCCCCTTCAGACTGTCAAGGCACTGGGTGCTGAAGAAGACCAAGCCTTGCTGCCAGCCAACGCAAAGAGCTCTATGTTGATACCACAATTTGAGCTAGAGCAAGAACGACATGCTTTCAATAACGACTGCATCGTCAGTCTCATCCAAGGCCCATTGACATACTACAATTGGATCAGCCGTTACTGCCGGTGGCAAGACATCTTCACACCTCCCACATGTGCCGCCGTACGCTCATTGCAATTCATGCGCCTTTGTAGTGTTGTGGACACTCTTTCGTTTTGTAGGCATCACAAAGCACACACTCCAAGCATCAAGTACTGTACAATCTTCATGCACCTTAGCTTATGAAGGAGACTGCATTGGCATTGACTTGCAAAAAATTTACCTGCCTTGAATGCCTTGATGAGCTTGTCTGAGCATGTTTTGGCTGCTGCGTGATGTGGCTGGGCCACATGTCTGCTGATGTGCTCATGCAGGCTGTTGTACTGTTGACAGCAGCTCCTTGCCCTTATAGTTGGTGTCATTCCGTCTTTAAAGAGCGTATTCTTTGGCCAGGCGGCTCAACTAAGCCTTCTCACTGATACATTGAATGTGCTAGGGTAAGTTGCTTCCAGTCGAGTTCAATATACGTGGAGCACTTTTGCCAGACAGTCCTGGACTGCTGGGAATTTCATTCAGTGACTGTTAGCAGCATGTTCATGGTCTGACCACTGACCTTGCTGCTTGTCAAGCTAAGGTTGTCAACTGCTTCTGACACTGAAGACTCAACCCTCACTGCAGGATGGCGATGATCCCATCAATGATGCTCGTTCTTGGTGGAAATCTAACAAAAGGTAGAGAGTATCTCTAGGATACCCTACATTCCCCATACTATTGTTTTCATGAAGACGTGCCAGTGCACTTATGTGTGTCCCACATGCTTAAGCTAAAACCTTTGCTAAGCTAAAGCGTGTGTACTTGAGGTTGACAAGTCCGTTATCTGTTCCAGGCCCAGGTGATTCAAACTTGGGATGGAGAACAGTAGTCGGCATCACTATCACAAGACTAGTACTATTACCCATTGTTGGGATAGGAATCATATTTTTGGTGGACAGGCTGGGCTTGTTGCCCTTAAATGACCCCCTCTTTCGCTTCGTATTGCTTCTGCAGTTTGCCATGCCAACTGCCATCAATGTTGGTGAGTGCAGGATCATCTACCCACCTCTTTCTGCTATGAGCTTCTGGTGATTGATGACCAGCAAGAGATCAGCAGGCACAGAAATTCTGTAGCATCCCATTTCCCAAGTGTGTTGTGAGCTGCAGTAAGCCCTCAAAGCATAACAACTTTCAACTGCTTATGTGGCATGACATTTGCATCAGACGTGGATGTCTTACACATTGAGTTCCTTGCTTGTAGGTACTGTTAGTGCATTGCATGGAACTGGTGAACGGGAGGCGTCCATTATCCTCTTCTGGCAATATAGCTCAGCTGTACTATCCATGACAGTGTGGATCATGGTCTTCTTTTCGATTCTTTCCGCCTAAAGCCGAAGTGTTTGGTTGTTGCAGATTATCCTCTGGCAGATGGACGCAAATCAATCCTTGCCCATGTAAGCAGATACTACAGATACGTTGCAGAGAGGTTCTGTTAGAGATGTCCTGCTTTTTGTCGTGCACTTGATGTGAGCAAAGCTTATGCCAAACAAGGTCAAACGGAGTTGCGTCACTTCTAATAAGCTGTATTTGCACTCCTTAACTGAGACCTTTTGATTTTGATTGTTGGCATCTAAAAGCAATTGCATTTTCACTGGAGCACTGATGCGTGTGCAATTGCACTGTGAGTGCAGTGTCGAAATGCAGGATTCTGGTTGCCAAGGTCGCTCTTGTAAATGAGATGGATGGCATGACATTGCAAGATCAAATTGAGTAGTACATCTCTCAAATGTGACTCAGTAATGTGGTTCGGTAGATGGAAGCCAGTCATCGGCTAGCCCCCCAGTACGCCCCAAGCTAAAAGATGCACGTGCAGTCCAACTAGTCAAGTAGAGCCAGGTGAATTAAGAGCACTGGATGAAGTAAGGTTGCTTAAGAAAATCTGCTCTTTGATGGGCTAATGCTGATGAAGAGGAATGAGTGAGATAAGGGCATGCGTGTATGCAACTTAGGGATTATGAGCTGCTTGCAGATTAGGATGTGTAGACTGACACTGATGCTGGATGCAATGGTATGAGTATAAGGTCGCTGAGCCATGATGCTCCTCATTGTTGCTGGATGCGAGCTCACGAAGCATACAACTTGTGGGGCTATCTGTGGCCATGTCGAGGCATGCAGTGAGTCCCAGCAATTCATTGGTACCAGTAAGATGTGTGGATCCAACTTGTAAATCTCAAGCCCCCCACGTTGTTCAACTTTTTCTTTCCTACTTACTTCAAGTACAAATTTGACAAAGCCCAACACCTCCACCAAAGTGGCATTGGTCGGGGCCTGCACAGTGGACGCCAAGTTACTGTTGGGGCCAGAAGGCTCTAATGAGTGGCAGGCTCGATCAGCTGACTAGGGCTGCCCTACTTGACATTGTCCGGACTGTCGCCTCATGTCTCATCTACATTGACTATTGAGCTACTTCTCCTGCGCATAAGTCACTCTGCTTTGTTACCGCACCCCAGGCTTTCGATTTGAATCTGCGTGCTAGCCGTGCCTTGGCTGCCGCCTCAGCATTTTGTGGGGTGACTTCTTTCCTGCAGCAACTCATGTCAAAATAGCAGCTGTTCACAAGTGGTCAGAGGGTGGCCATTGGCAGTAGCCAGTAGTCCTGGCCAGTCGAGTAAACTGTGCTTCCATGGTGGCATCGCCCTAGGGCATATTGGGAGAATGTTTTCTTTCTTCGCTTTCGAACTTTGCTCATTCCCTTTTTCTGGGCAGGCCAATCACAGCCATTGAGAAAGTGCTCGCCCATTGAGGAAGAAGAGATTCCGTGTATTTGAAACAAACGTAGGCCAATTGAGGATAGGGGCTGGAAAAAACCAGCCCAACAAAGCATGGACAAAGCACGAGAAGGTGGCCAGGGGAAGCGCTAAGAAAAATAAGCACAAACAGAAACAAAGCAGCAACGAATCACTCAGTAACCCCTGCTAACAAGCAGCCGCAGATCAGAGATGCTAGGCTCCTGCAAGTGGGTCCCCTGGCCACAGCCATCAGAAGAAGAAAGAGCTCGCCCATTGAGGATAGGGGCTGGAACAGCCAGCCCAAAAAAGAATGAGCAGAGTACAAGAAGCCCAAGAAGAAGGGGGCCAGGCGAAGCACTAAGGGGAAGCACTAAGAAAGAAGCACACAAGAAGAAAAGCAGCTACTAACTACTCAGCCATCGCCCTCTACCGGAAGAGTCTTTCATCTGGTGATGGAGCTACTTCTCTTCGGAGGCGGCCGCCCCGCCAAGGTGCCGCCGTCGGCGCCGCCTCGCTTGGCGCCGCTTCCGAGGCGCTCGCCCCACCAGGGCCGCCGTCAGGCCGCGCCGCTGCCAGACGGCGACAAGTGGATGCGTGAATGGGGCTCCACAGCCGCCCGATTCGCTCCATCGACGGCGCAAGGGCACCACGTGGCGGCGCCCCCAGGAGCTGGGAGGGGGCTCCGCCACTCGGCCATGTGGCGGGGAGGGGTCGGACCGGCGGTGCTGCCCGGAGAGAAATTTTCTCGGCGGGCAGCTGCCCGGCTGGCTGGTGCTCGGAAAGAACCATCGCCAATACGGTCACGCCGTCGTCACTCCATCATTGGCGCCCTCCCGCCGATCGCCTTGCCCGCCGCCGCCGCCGCCGCCGCCGCCGCCGCCGGAGGCGCCTGATCCGCAGTCCAGCCAGCTCTCCGCTGCTGGGACAAGCCATGACGGTCACCATGACCGCCGCCGTCGGCACACCCTCGCGCCTTGGCTCGCAGGCTGCGGGCAAGCTGGCTACGACGGCCACCTGCACCTCGCCTGCATCCGTGGGGGTAAACAAAGTACCATTTTGTGCTCCGTGTTCTCAAGCCCTCCAGATATTACTCGTGGTCTTCGAGAGTTGCTGCACTATATGCTGAATATTCTTTGCCGTGATTCATGTCCGGCCTCTGTCGTCTTAAACAAGTAGCTGAACTCTGAGACTGCAGTGCCAAGACAACTTCCACAGTGTTCGCTTTCACCTCAATCGACCATTCTAAATTCCTCTTACGTACGATGATCGTCACTTGGGACGACAAGCAACTACTGGCAACTACCTTATGTAAGCTCTTACCTGCCACTGATACCCGGTGCTGCATTTTGCTTCTGCAGACTCTCAGCTTAAGAACGACGGTACTCAGCCCTACCTTCTCCAGCAAGTCAGCTTTTGTCGCTCGTTGCCCCGCTTTGTCGAGAAGAGCCGCTGTACACCGGGCTGCAGAAAAGCATCCGCGTCTATTGTAAGATGGCAAAGCCCTCACTTCCAGGAGCAAGAGTGATATCTACTAGCTACTGCAGGCCAAGCATTTTGCTAATTTGGTGTATTGACAGGAGCTTCTGAATAGCACCTACTAGCGACTACTAAAAGCTAAAAGCCTTCAAGTAAAAGCTACTGACTCACGTGCACGGACGTCCATTTGCCTTCCAGTCTCTCCCCTCGAAGTGTGGCTACAGATCTTCCACCAACCATGATGAAGCAGGCCACTGGGCCAAGGCCAAGAATTGGCATCAACGGCTTTGGCAGGAATGGCAGGCTTGTCATGCGCATTGCCCAAGATAGGGGTGATGTTGACGTCATTGCTGTCAATGACCCCTTCATCCCGCCAGACTACATGGTAGGATGCCAAATGTCAACCTGGTACATTAGCCCTAAGCTTGGCATTGTCCAGGCTATGTGCACTACCCTGTTTTCAAGGCCAGCAAGTTGTTATCCCTCTGCCTGCTGTATACATGGATGCAATGCAGAGACTGCAGAGTGGAATGCTTGCTGATCGAGCCCGAATTACTTCAATGAGAGGCTTATGCTATTTTTACCTTGTTGTGTACCTGCAGGCTTACATGTTTAAATACGACTCTACACATGGCATGTATGACGGAGAGGTCTACGCAGAAGGAAACAAGCTGGTGATCAATGGCCATCAAATATCCGTTTTCAACAGCAAGTACGATATGGCAAAACATCTCTGGCATGTGCAGTGCCAAGACACAGAATGAAGCTGCACTACCTGTGGGTTGGTTGTATGGTAAAGTGAGTAAAACATCATGGTGATGGTAGAGCACTTTGCTCCATAAGCGGCAATCGTTGAGATGAGTTTGTGCCTTTTGGTGCAGAGATCCCGCTGAGATTCCTTGGGGAGACACAGGCGTTGATTTTGTTGTGGAATCCACCGGTGTTTTCACCACCAAAGAGAAGGCAGAAGCGCACTTGAAGGTGCATGTTAGCGTAGAAGCATGGTTCGAAGTAGCAACAGAGCAGTTTTGTTGACCCTCAGAACTTCGATTGTGATTTGGCATAGATCATCCTCCCTTTATGACCCCAAAGTGGGAGTCACCAATCGTCTCGTAATATCTCTGTGAGCAGGCAGGAGCTAAGAAGGTCATCATCACAGCCCCTTCAAAAGATGCTCCAATGTTCGTGATGGGAGTGAATGAAGACAAGTATCAGCCTGATATGAATATAATATCCAATGCCAGCTGTACAACCAATTGTCTTGCTCCTCTGGCCAAGGTACGCAGTCCTCAGAAGCTAGTATCTGGGACTTCCACCGCTACTACGACGTAGACAGCAAGTGGTGGAGCTTAGGATGTGTTATCCAGCGCTCTTACTACTTGAGTCATATAACTGCTGCTTGTGGTCACTGCCCTTTGTATTGCCAATGATTTTCTGCAACTATATTTGACACTGTATTTTGTCATCAAATGTGCTAATTTCCCAGATTGTGCACCAAAACTTTGGTATTGTTGAAGGGTTGATGACGACTGTGCATGCGACCACAGGTGAGAAAGAGAAAACACCTTGTTTACCTTTTTGAGAGTCTTGATCTGTTGTCATGTGTGCCTGCCTAGGGCTGCCCACCATCAGGCTTCTGAAGCATCTCTTACTGTGTAGCTTTGGGACAAGCAAGCAGAGGAGTACTAGAGATTCATGTTTGAAAGTTTTCCTGTAGCGCAGCTACTCAGAAGACCGTTGATGGGCCATCATCCAAGGACTGGAGGGGTGGTCGTGGGGCTGGCCAGAACATTATCCCAAGCTCCACTGGGGCTGCAAAGGTCAGTATGCTGTTCTGTTAGTGTCACCATGCAGTCGGAACTGTTGCCTTAAAAGGGCCAGCAATATGACCGAGATAAGTATTACTGATCCTTTGCTGTGGGGGCATGTTGGAATCTTGAAGGCTGTTGGCAAAGTCCTTCCTGAGCTGGATGGGAAGCTGACGGGGATGGCCTTCCGTGTCCCAACTTTGGATGTTTCGGTGGTAGACTTGACCTGTCGCCTTGAGAAGGATGCCACGTATGAGGATGTGAAAGCTGCCATCAAGTACGTGGGCTTCTGCCTCAGCCATTGTATGCTCATTGCCCAGTAGGTTTGGCGCAGTCCGATAGTAGAGGTGCAATCGTGCAATGCTTGATCCAGTGCTACTCTCACTCCTTCCAGCATGCATACGAGTTCAGACCTCACTGATCGTGGGGTTCAATGTAAGTTTGGGGGGGTGCGGGGGGGGGAGGAGAAGTGGGGGAAGGGATTGGGCTCTTCTCTACGTTGTCAACAATCTCATAGGGTTGCCAGATGGCTCTTGACTTGACATGCAGGAGTGCCTCGGAAGGTGCTCTGAAAGGTGTGATGGGTTACACTGAGGATGCTATTGTTTCCTCCGATTTTATTGGAGACAGCAGGTATGCAGACCTACATTGTGGCTGCAGTTACGTGCATGGGCTATGTAGGTCAGAATGGGCTCATTGATGTGCATCCAGTGGAAGTAGGATGTAAGCTGGCTCACCTGAGCTGCACTATGTCATCTGCTTGTCGGCAGGTCAAGCATTTTCGATGCTGCTGCTGGAATTGCTCTGAGCAGAAACTTCATGAAGTTGGTTTCTTGGTATGACAATGAGTGGGGCTACAGGTGAGCCACTGTCTCGAGTTGTTTGCAACAAAACTTATGAGATGTATCAAGTGACCATTGTTCGTACATTTCGAGATTCGAAAGTAATTTTCCTGATTCTGCTGACACTCGTCGTCCTTGGCAGCTGTCGTGTGGTGGATCTCCTGGCGCATGTGTCCTCTGTGGTAGCTGCTAATAAGAGCAACTAAGCTTGAGCAAACAGCCTGAAAGGACAATGATAGCAGGCAATCTGTTTGGCGGAGCGCTTGGGACATGCAACACACCTTTAGTCGTTGCTTGTAACATTAAGTTGCCATATTTGGAAACTGTTATCCCAATCGGGACCAGCATCCTTTACATGTCTGGAGCAATCATACGTAGAAGCAAAGTCGCTCTCTTATCTCCTTATCACTTCATGCAACATGGATCCAGCAATCATCTGCAATCAATGTCAGGGCTATTAAAATTGAGTCAGTGCTTATGTAAACAGCAGACCAAGTTTACTACCTTCAAAGATGAGACCGAGGGCTTAGGTCAATGGGGTCATCCGTGTCTTCAACTGGAGCTAATACGGATTCTATGCAACTCTAGAAAGGCTCCAGGATAGGCAAGGGTGACTTTCGAATGGACAATCGTGGAACTACATCGTAACAAATGAGGTACAATCTCGCCCATCTCCTGAAAAAGATTATTGACCTCGATGATGTCTACTGAATATTGGTTCGTCATTGCTGCTGCAACATCATCAGAAAGATCTTGCAAAGATGGTGACAATGGCTGTGGAAGGCCAGCCCATAAAGATTGGAGAATACTCCGAGGCGTTGGAAGTGCTAAACCACACAGCTATGCAAGTGCCTTATACAAGTAGCTGCTCATGTGTTTCTAAGTTCACCTTGTGTGCACCGCGCCATTTCTCTCCAAGTCGCAGCTGCAAATTTGCAGCCAGAAAGTTGTCACCACCCTAAAGTTGCCCTCAGAAGCACAGCCAAAGCGCAGCGTGCCAGCGAGTGCACTCGAGTTGCCTAGGTATGCTGCAGTGCAAGTGATAGATGCATGCGGAACATCTGAGCGAGCGAGCAGTAGTCCAGTGGAAATATGGACACGGCGGAGTACTTAGCTCAGGTTACGAATACTGCACTAATCTCATGGAAGCATTCCTAGCTTCTGCTTCTGTGCACACACAAGCCTCCCTTGGCCTCCCTTTCATGTCATGCCCACGGCGCACCTTTTCTCTTCTCTGGACAGGAGAGCTTCTTATCCTCTTGGAAGAGAGAAGGCGCGCGGGGCGCATGAAATGAAAGGGAGGCCAATTCAAGCCAACACATTGTTCAGGCAAAGCGAAGATAGGAAGCCAAGGTACTTACGAAGAAAGTCGCTTCCACTAGTGGGCGATGGCTGTGAGTGGCCAGGCCAGAGTGAAAATAGAGGACTCTTATAGGACTTATAGAATAGGATCAGCTCTCCCAGAATCAGCTCTTCCAAATTGACAGCAATGACTGTGAGAGGCCAGCCCAAAGAACTGGACAAGGTCTGAAAGGGCCGTATAGAAGAAGTGGCTCTCCCAATGGGCTCCAGGGCTGAGAGAAGAAAGAGAAGATATACGGAGGACTCTTTACTGGCAATGAGAAACAGAGGCTCCCAAGCTCGTGGGGTGACAGCACTTTGCTGCAGGCAAGGCCGTTGCAGTGCGACGATGCAGTGCTTCGCATCTCGCGGCTGGACGTCTGGACGCCTTGCAGCAGCTGGCGGCGGGGCCGCTGGCCGTCGTGGCGAGACGGGCCGCGCTCAGCCGACGCTCGTTAGCTTGCCAGCATGCTAACGAGCACAGCGCGATGAGAGCCGCCACTATGCAAACGCCGAGGGCTGCACGGCGGCGGAGGCCATCCTGCCACTGCTAGCCAACGTCGCTGAGCCTGCGGAGGCGCTTGGCTTACCGACGCCGCGTGACGAGCCTCGCGGCCTCAGCATGGGCGAGCAGACGGACCACGCCCTCGACGGCTTCGAGTCGCAGGAGGAAGACGACGACGAGGTATGCTGCTACCAGCACGGCTTACATGGACAGCTTAGCCCTTGACGTCCCTCCTGGACTCTGTGCCCAGTTTGACGTATCTCTCAAACCTGCACTCTAGATGACGGACGTGCAGCGGCCGTCATGGTATAAGCACGTTATATGATCATTTTCCACAGCTTCTGTGGAGCTACCCAGGCGGGCTAATGCTGGGAACACCGGTACTAATACACTGTGTTAGTACCTAACACAGGCACCAATTCCGTCTGTGGTTGTATCTGCAGGTGGAAGGATTTGAGGACTACACCCTGGCCTCCCCTTGGGAAAGGTCAGCACACGCTCAATCAAAGTAGCAGCTATCTATCATTCTCCTTGCCTGCCTGCTGCAGAGGTTGTTCACTGTATAAGCCTAATTCGAAAACGTAAAGATGCGCACAAGCTACACATGAATTACTGCATGTCTGCAGTCTACGCACTTTCCAATGCTATGCCTGCTTCTGTCATGAACAGGTTCATTGCCATTGTTGAGGGAGCCTGCAGACAGTGGCAGGTGGACAGAGAGTCCAGCATGGCATCCCAATGTCTGGAAGGCGCCTCTGAGATGAGGTACTTCAGCCAAGTCTGCATCTACTGCAGCACAGAATACACGCTCACGTACTACTTCTCCACGGAGTCCAGTCACAACTCCAACAGCCGCTTTGGCGCACTCGACTTCGAAGGAGCTAGCAAGGGTGATCACAATGACCATAACTGGAGCATGTGAACATATCATATTCCTCATATTGGCTACTCTAAATTTGCAGACCTGTGGAGCAGCTCAGAAGCCATCATGATGCCTGTGACTTCGCAAAGAATTGACGCTGTAGCAACTTACCAGGGGCATGTGCACAGGCCCATATTATCCTGAGCACCGTGTCAAGACCCTACAGCTGCTGTTCGGCGTGAAAGACCTTGTGGTGACTATCGCCTGTTGGCTTTGCACTTGCCTCATGGGTGTCCCCCTTGACATGCAAGATTGCTCATTTGCTACAAAGAAGTCCTAGACAAGCTGTTGTAGCCTTCAAAAGCCCGTAACATCTTGATGGCTTGTGATTTAAGTGCAGCTCTGCCAAAGACTGCCGAGTGACTGTACTTCGTAACCTGGTTACTCACAGATTCCTGAGTGCCTCTTTCTCTGCTAGGTTCTTGAACCGCCCAACTCAACAAAACCTGCAGCTGATCAGATGCAGAGTGAAGCCACTTTCCTGCTCAGCACACTGACAGTGGCGCTCTGCAACTGTAACAGGTCTACTCTTGACTCTCCCTCACAGAGAAAGATCAAAAGTTCATCATCAGCTAGTGTGTAGTATGTTCAACGCCCTCACAACGGCTGAACCTCCAATGCATGACATTCCTCGGGTTTAGAGTGTGTGTTGCTCCATGCAGTAGGGAGGCTGTACTTGACACCAGGTTTGACAGAGTTTCAGGTTTGACAAAGTTGAGGAGGCAGTCTTCTGTAAGTATCTGCTGCATGCCTGAAGCATGATGGAACCCACAGTCCATGTCTTGCTTGATTGCAGTGACTGGCCTGCATTTGTATCAACAGCCAGTCCTGACACCCGGTACGAAGGAGTCAAAACAGCAGGCAGTTATTCGTACCATTACAAGAGTGACCTTGCCAGGAAGAAGTATGCCAGTGACCTGCTAACCTTCCCTGGCCTCTTCAACCAATTCATAGAATCGGTGAGCCACTGCTTTCATCAAGCAGGGCATATTCGCTGACTGGACTGCAGCAACGAGCTTGCAAGCCAATTGCAAAAAGCAAGGCCAATCTGCAATAGACTTGGTTGAGGTCTGCTATTGAGAGGATGCATCTGTGTGGGTGGTTAGCATCCCTTGACCCAAACGTGGTCTGATTATGTATATTAACTCCTGCCAGAAGTACCACGACACCTCGACAAGCGGTCAAGATACAGTGGCCCTGCGCCTCACCTACCGGACACCTCTAAGAGGCTCCGAGTACGGGGAAGATGGCAGCTGCAAGGCCCTCCCAAGCAACCAAGCCGAGCTCTCTGAGGAGATATGGGGCCCGGAACCGCCTTGGGACTCGGAGTGCCCGTGGGCCGATTGGCACTCCATGGACGACCCTGTGAAAGGTTGTCCAACTGGAGCTTGATGGTCACCAAATGTCTCATGACATGTGCTTCTTAGTACTCGGTGTTGAAGATGAATGCGTAGCACAACTACAAATGAACAGTAAGCTAACAATAACAATAACAATAACAATAACAATAACAATAACAATAACATTCCCCCCACTTTTCAGTACCAGCTTCAGCGAAAGAGGTTTGTGGGCTGCACTTTGATGAAGGTGAAGAGGAGCAGGCATACTCCTAATTGAGCTGGACCAAGTCATATGCTTACACCACAGTGGTGCATGCTTTGAAGGCTTTGAAGTAGTGGCCACCTGGCGAAATCGAAGACTCTCAGATGCTACTGATGCTGCCATGTTGGAGAACTCGTCCGCCCTTGAAGCTGACAAGTGGCATTTACGTGTAGTGCAAGCGCCTATATGGTCAGCAATCGTAGGCCAGCAACAATAACAATTATTGACCCTCCTTAGATTCTTCAAGGCATCAATCCAATATTTGCCTGTTCTGTTGGCTGCTTGTCAAACTCACTGCGCTGCACATGCTTGCATACTGTACCTTAAAGCAGTTGCTTTGTCAATCATTTGCGCAGGACGGAGGATGCAACGGATGAGGCAAACATGCCCGGCTTCGCTGGGCGACTGCAGGCAATGTCAGCAGCTCTTGGAGTGGCAGATGCTCATCCATTCATGGAGGACTACATAACAGGTCAGAGTGCAGTGAGGTTGCAGATTAATTGCAGAGGCCATCTAATCTGCAGACTCAGAAGTCAAGGTCTTGGAAGAATGGGCTGTAGTCCTTCATAAGATTAAGCTCCAGGACTTGGAGTATCAGTCTCATCAGTAATTCTGAATCTAAGAAAGGCTGAGTGACTGCTTCTCTTGTGTCAGTCTTTGGCAAGTTGGGCTGCGTGGGCAGAAGTTGCCTTCCATGCAACTTGCCATCGGCATCTGCCTGTGGTCCTTGGGAGGACGGCACTGATTGACCCTCTTGCATCCATGACAGCAAGCTTGCCTGGCGACGGATCAGGGCTTACAGTTCCACCACCTGCAGTGCTTGAGAGAGTTCTCAAAGATCTGTTCGAGTCTGGTATGCCTTACCCACTTGCACAACGACAACTGCTGCTGCTGTTGCTGGCAGTAGTCCATGCATTGAGAAGTGTGGCTCTGCAGTGACAATACTTGCCTTGCCCATGGCTAAATTGCAAATATAGCCATGTCAAACCACTTGCTAGGCTACTTGCATATACCATTCGTAAAAGTAGCACACAAGGCAATTTCTTGCCACATCCTTTTGTACGTGGGCAGGACAAGACAAAGAGGACAACAATTCTGGTGCGCAGAGATTGCTGCTGGGCAAGACTGCTCCGCCAGACTCTCTACTGAGCCGACTGGCTCTGCATGCCTTACGTTTTGGAACTTGCAACATACGGGGTGTGTGCCTTCGGCTTTCGGGCTTGCGCTATTGAACGAGGCTGGTAGAAGGCAAACCAACAAACATGCTGCAGCCACCGTGTCACTAGGAACTCCTCCTTAATCTGCACATTTAGTTGTCCATTCTTACCGAGATGTCTGGCGAATCTTGTGCAGCAATTGCAGTCCTATGGACAGAGTTTGTGAGGGAGGTGAGGTGGCACTGGGATGAAGGACTACCACTGCCGCGAGTGCAAGCTTCCACTCCTGATTTTTGCTGTTGCCTCCTGCATCAGAAATTGCAAATGGTCATTACCTGCTTCTCTTATCCTTCTTACTTATCCTGTCTTTGACAGAGGCAGCATTGAATAGAGTGCATCAGCTGCACTGCCTGATCAGATTGCAAGGTCATTCTCTCCTTCAATTAGACCGGCCTTTCAGTTAGGCCACAGCACTGGGTTCCTTCTGATGCTGTGGTGCTTACTGCAATTTATCAGCTGGCTATCTGCATAAGAATGAAGATCGCAGGAGCGACAGAAGGGCCTGAGCCTGAAAGAGAGCACAATAACCTGGACGACAAGGAGGAGTCGGAATATTTGCATGCTCAAGCTAGCAACAGAAGATCCTCGGAGCCGGTAACTTTGATTCCTGATTAGTAGCATAAGTGCTGCTGAGCCCTTCCCAATGCGCAGAGATTTGCGTTCCGCACAACAAAGACACAGCCAGAAATGTTCGTTTAGTGGTCTAGGTCCCTGCTGCGACTCTGTTTCATCACAATCCAGCGACTGTGTGGCAAACTTGACAATCATACTCAACTGCCCAGCAGGACACTTTGACTGCTCACGGCATTGTCAAAAGCGAGGCTGACGACGACCTCATGGACACAGAGAGCAACGAAACCACTTATGAAAGCTGTTCTGATCCTGACAGGTTTGGTGCTATATTCTGACTAGGATTCAGGCCCATGCCAATACCATCATGGGCCTTCAGGTCTAGGATCCAGGATTAGCATTCGGCATTCAGGGAAACTACATAATGGTCAGGCAGTGTACTAAATAGCTATCGCTGGCACTTTCTGACATCCGGTCCTCTATTGCCATCACAGTGCTGGATTTGCGCAGCCAGGCGATGCTGCTTCTGCATCAGACCAGGGAGCTGGGGAGAAAGCTTCGCCTTCTCCTAAGAGGAGTGGAACCTGGCAGCCTTTTGGCAACGAGATGCTTCTTGAAGTACGCCATCGCATGTTTGCTCCCCTGACGCAGGTAAAGTAAGACCTGTCTCAAATTCATGTCTGCTGGAATTTCGAGCCATTCTTGGTGACTATTAGCGGCTCCTGGCATAGCTGCCCATATATATTACATTGATGTTACAACGTCCTTTGACAGGAGGCTCCCTACATGACCGAAGACATGCTCGAGGAGCGGGAGCAAGCACTTGCTGGGCTGGGCAACTCGACTTCGGTCAGTCACTTCCAGTCAAATAGTTGTGTTTGAATGTGCACGGCAGCACATCTGCAGTCAAATACTCAATGAAAGACCCGTCACAGAGACATATGAATGTTAGTTGGTCCATCAAGCTGCAGGGAAAGTGTTGTGATCTGGTGGTGGAATATTGCAGGCCAAGGAGACAAGAGCCAGAATGCAAAGCGGAATGCTTGCATCAGGTGCAAAAAGAGGAATAAAATTCTACTGTATTGACTGCCATGTTGATTAGATGTGAATATAATCTGAGAGCAACTGAGCTGGCTCATTCCTTGATTTGATCATTAGAATTCTGTCATGTGACAGATATGGCAGCCTTCAAAGCCGCCAACCCAGGCGCAGTGCTGGCTGACTTTGTGAGATGGCACTCGCCTCGAGACCGGGTGGTCAGAGAGGATGAGGTGCATGGCCAGTCCGAGGCACCAAGCTCTGCTGCAGATCATGCGGCATGGCCGCCAGCGGGTCAGCTCTTTGCACGAATGGAAGAAAGCGGCAACCTGTGGAGGGAGGTGTGGGACAAGGCAGAAGCTGCCCCAGCTTTCAAGCAGAGGCCTCTCTTTGACCACACAAGGGAAGCGGAGAAGGTAGGCTTCAATGAGATAAGCATGATTGTAAGAGCCATCAAGGCTCTCTAATGTTGTGTTTACATTAGCGGGCAGACTTTTGAGACGTCTGATTCATGTGCTGTGACAGCAAACACGGCAGATTGACCTGAAGGTGCAAGCGCAGATGGTCTGATGCTCTTCTTATGACTTGCAAATATTTAAGCACTTGTGGTCTTCATTAACATTGACAGGTGATGCACTACCTGGAGACAATCAATCCCCAAGACCTGATAGGTCAGCTACTGGACATTGCCGCGGCGTCCGCTGCGCACGTCCTCACACAGCCTGGCTCTCTCGAGGACAACCCAGTCCTTCGTGCGGCCGAAGGCCGACTGGAAGCCCTGCTAACGACCATCATTCCCAGCCTGGGTCACACTAAGCAGGAGCAATGTAGGTGTTCTCAGCTGGTGAAATATGTGTTTGTCAATTTCTGTCAAGGTCCACCTCTCTGTTGCACATGCATAAAAGCTATCTTACTGCTCCAAGTCGTATATTAGCTGTATGACTGTTGCTGCACTCAACGTTGTGGTCAGCTATTTGAGCGTCGCTGCCATTGTCAAGTGCAGCTGCTACAGCGCAGTAAAAGTCCACCAATCTGGCCACTGCAGTCAAATACAGGGACTTGAGCCGGAGGTTTGGCCACGAGGAAAGGTGGCTCGTGGCAGCTGCTTCCCTGCTGCAGAAGCTTCCCACTCTGCCGGCACTGGTGGAGTCGCTTTTGGATGAGGACGGACTGAAGCGCTCACTCGTGCTCCTTTCAGACAAGGTGAGACACGGGACAAGCTTGAACTGCAAAAATTCAAGGTTTTGTCAGTGTCAGTAACTAACTCCATCATGCTATGTGTTTGGATCAGGGGATGGGCGCCGAGAGAGCAACACTTGCTGACGTCTTCTCCAACATGCACCAAAGTAGTAGTAGCTCTGATCTGAACTTGCCGGGACCTCTCCTTGGTGACAAAGGGCCAACTATTAAGGAGGTCATCATGTCGTGCCCATACCCCAGTAAAGGGGACAGCAGCGCTGTTGACTCTGCCGACAGCCAGCTCCGTGAGCGCATGTACGCCCTCGCTGCACCCAGACTGCTCCATGTTGCTACAGCGTTCGTCACAGAGGACTAGGACAAGCCTAGGACAACATATGGAGACTTGCTTGACATTTATCACGCGATGAAGCCATGCAACCTCACTGACGTCTTCATTCCCTAAAAGAAATGCTGCATTGAATCAAGTGTTCAGCTTTTACATATACACAGCTATTGCAACACCTTAATGGTCACTGTACAAGGGGAGTCTGATGTGGCTTCAAATTGAGGCTCTCACATGCTTCCTTTAAGAGCATAGGCTAAAGCCTAGTCATCCGGCACAGCTCAGTCACAGTTCAAGGACTTTCTGGGGGCGAGGGGAGGATGGGAAGTGGAAGAGAGAGGAGGGGTGTCATCTCATATGCATCCTGCACAAAGACAAAATGCTTTACATAGTCAAGGGAAGTTGCACCATAAGGGACCATGAACTGGCAAGCGATCAAGCACGGAAGATCCCGAGTCCAGGCTACAAACTTGCAGTCAGCTACAAGGAGGTGCACTGCCGCAGTCAGGTGCGGTCACAAAGCCCACCTCAACACGTCACGGGTTGCTTGACGCGCGCGGCACTTGATGGTGGGCAGCCCGAGGCGCTGGTGAGCTTCATAGCGATGACAGCCGGAGAAACCTGCGGTTGGCATCGCGCGTATGTGACAAAATCAGGTGCAACGAGAACGGAGGCAATTACCACATGCGCTCTACTGTGGCCCTCACTGGAATCAAACGTACTCCAATCGGTTGGTAAACTCAGCATGGCCTCTCATTGAGCACTGAGGGCTATTGTAGAATGACAGCTGATGTCACATTCTGCTCACCGTAGTACTTGCCCTCCACCTCAAGGACATCAATCTGGAGCAAACGAAACAGCACCAGGTGGGGCCTGAGTACCTTCACGAGGCATCAACGTGGCTAGCCCCGGGCTATGACAGTGGCACTCGCTTAGTCGATGTAATGGAGTGCAGTGCATGAAAGTGCAATGAACGACAATGGAACTGGCATAACAATGAGTGCAGTGCGCAGAATCTGAAGCCAGAAAAGAGTATACATAGCAATAGCTAAGTACCCAATACTCAATAATTGTCTCTTAGGAGGCGGCTTGGAAAGCCAAGCGGTGGCGGTGGAGGCGCAGACCGGCTCTTGGAGGCCGATCTCGGCGATGCTCTGGGCGAGCGCCGCCACCTTGGCCTGGTCGTTCACCCGCGTCCGCAGCAGCGGCCGCCGGATGTTGCCCAGCGGCAGCTCCACCACGCGAGGGCCCCGCGCCCCTGCGCCGCCCGGCGCTCTCAGCCGCGCGCCGGCTCTCAGTACCGCTCCTGGCGGCCGTGCCAGAAGCCCTGCCGGCCGGGCGGGCCCCCGCCATCGCCGCC
>WELB01000051.1:47642-67326 GCA_009602725.1 Spirogloea muscicola
CAGCGCCATGGCGCTGCTGTGAGCGCGAGTTGGCGGCGGCGGCGGCGGCGGCGGCGGCGGCGGCGGCAGCGGCGGCGGGCCTGGGGACGCCACGTGGATGCTCCGAGAGGCCCTCAGTCAGGGCGCCTCTTGAAGCGCCACGTGGCGGCGCGGCCGGAGGAGGAGGTGGGGGAGGCTTAGGGGTTAGGGCTTAGATCTGCCACTTGGCCGCGCTTTCCTTTCGATTGCCGTTCGGTTTTCGGGCACCAGTTAGCGACCTCTGTTGTGCTGACTCGTGGTTACTGAGCGGGTCAGCTTGGCAGCAGGTGATGTGCGTCTGTCCATGTGCTTGCCTCCGTGCCTAGCCTCTCAGGTCCTCCATAACTTGATACCCACTCCGTCCTTCAATAGCTGGTGGATGACGTGGAGATGAGGAAAAAGAATGAGTCGTCCAAAGTACGTCACACGGAGATGGTGACTTACGTCCAAGCATCCTGAAGTCGTGAGGTTTGACGGCGGATTGCTGAGTCGAGGGGTGTCTGTGTTGTGGAGGGGAGAAGGTGACTTGAAGCTCCAACAGGAGTTTGAGAGCCTCAAGGTCGTGTGGCGCCTCATCGTGCAGTCGCGTGACAGGACTTTCCCCAACCAGACGCCAAATGAACGAGGTTATGAACACTGCTGGGAAGCTTGATTAATGGATGAACAGACGCCTGCTATCCATCAGCAGCTCCCCGCTTGAGCCTTTCAAGCGGGAGCTGGAGCTGCTGATTACTGGAGTGACAGTACGGGCACGGGAGCGTGACTGCTACCTGTGGAGGCCCTTCCCATCCAACAGTGAGCGCAAGGCGTCAGTCAATAGTAGGCTGTTTGCTCTCGTGGGAGAAGCAGATTCCTCGCCCCAACATGCACTCTTGCACTGTTGAGCATTCTAGCCGGCCAACTCCTCCAGCTGGTCATTGGCAGGCATCCCTCAATGACCCCATTGCGGCCAGCTACCGCTTAGTCCGCCATTAGAACATGCTTGTCAACCGCTCAAATTCACAGCACATGCACGATCACATCTAAGAATGGTCCTCAAGTCATTGCAAGCGCACTACTGCACTTCCCAGAGCTCCAACGCACCCCGTCGCCATGTTATGCGCTTCGCGCAGCATGGTCTCTTCCAAAGTGCCAATGTGCAATAGCACAGAGAAACTTGTTACTTCGACCAGGCCTTGAGGACGAAGAATGCTAAGACCTTTGGGGGGCATGATCAGGAGTTGCCCGCCTTTCCCCCGTTGTAAGCCCGCCAAGCCCTGATGTGGGCTATGAAAGTACACTACTTGTGGAATACTTCACTTGTGGTTTGCACCTAAGGCCGCGGCCAGCCGAGCAGCTTGTAGTAGCATCAATGCGAGACAATAAAAGCCCACCTATCAGTTTCAAGTAAAAACGTCAAGAATCTGAGAACAATGTGTAAATGGTTCAGCAAGGTAGGCATCATATCTTGCCAGCCAAATTTCCCTATCTTCTCCTGTCGGCCACCGTTCGCTTGCGATGTGCACGGCGGCGCCGTAGCAACAGCATGACCAGCAGCGCCAGGAGAGCTGCCAGAGCCCACCCCCAAAGCCCTCTCGCCTTCTCCAGAGGCCAGACAAAAGCACGCATCTGTGACCACCAGGTCGCCGTGGCCTCATCAGAAAGTGCGTGCTGGTCATGGCTGCCTGCACTGCTGAGCAGTTGACCACCTCCGAGCTTCCGGACTTGGTTCGACCTGCCCTCCTCTTCGCTCCTCTGCTTTGGCCTCCCAGCCCGGTGCACCTTCACGTTCGTCAGCTTGTCCACAAGTTCCTGCAGCGCCTCGTCGCTCTCCAGGTCGGCTGTCGCAATCACACCCTCACCACCTTCGAGCCCGCCCATCTGGCACAACCCCACTGAGCATGAGTAACAAAATCTGCAGGTATACTTTTGCAGAAGTGCAGTCCTGGATTTAGAGCATCCTGGTCAAAGTAGGACACATATGCTGCTGCTCACCTTGCTCCTTGTCCCTTGGTCATGGCTGTCAGTGGCACTCAGGTCGTCTGGTGCAAACGTACCCTCTGACGAACCTCTGATGCGCTTCTGCCTGGCCAAGCGAGTGCTATTGACCTTGTTTCCTCTGCCGACCACATCGAGCTCCATCTCTCCCAGACTGACGATCGCCTGATCTCCATTGCCGTTCCCCCTCTCTGTCCATTTCCCCTCTGCTTTGCCCTCAGTTGCCACAGAGATAGGCAGACGTTCCTGCACAGCCCTTTCCTCCGCTTCTCTGTCCTTGCTTTGACGCCCCAAGCCAGAGTCTCCATGTGTGGCCTGCATCCACGCTCCTGTGGCGTCCTGGACCGTCTTGGGGATGTCCATGATGGTCTGCTGTAAATTGGACCTACTTGGCCTCTCCTTGCGCTCCTTCTGATGCCGCTTGCCCCAGAGGCGCGATGCTGCCGAGAGCTGCGGCCCCCCTCTGGCCTCTGGTTCCAAGGCAAAGTGCAACCCAGTAGGCGCAGTGGCGAGGACCATTACAACTGTGGAGGCCGCCTTGTAACCGCTCATGCTGACTGTCACTGCACAGCCACCTCGAATAGCAAATCAAATTGCAGCAGACCACTTAGAGACCTGCAGAGTATGTGACTCTCTCTCAGGTAGCTCTTGGGTCTGAAGATGGAAGGCAAACGAGGGACTACCTTCATATACTCCAGGTGGCAGGATGCGATAGAAGTCTCCAAAGAGGCCCCTTGCTTGCACCTACACCAGAACCGGGTGAGCATAAAGTGATTATAAATCATTGGTATCCAGTTTTTTAAGCAGCTTGGACATTGAATGTTACTTATTGCAATATGCATGTGTAATTTAGCATGGCATCTGTGTATCTTCGGAAAATGCTACGAACTGTGTGATTGATGCCCTTCACGTCCACATACGCCGGAAGTGGCTTATGCGAGGCTGCACAGACCACCTTCCCATGGACGCCTGACTGATATCACAAGGCAGTGGATTACCAGCTCAAGAGCCAGCCATCTTTGCCCGAACATTGCTGCAATCTGATTGACAATCCCTGAAAGAAGTTATAAGGTTCCCAGGCCTTTCCTACTTCAAACTTCTCTGACCTCTGACCTAACGAGTTGCAAAGGCAACTTGCTTATTGCGAATGACTTGCTTTAGGTGGGACAGAGAGCCTTTGCTGCAGTGAACGTTGAGCATGCCTGCCTTTGCCAAGATCAGGGGAACGCCAAGGAATGACGCCCGATGCTCCTGCCACAACTTCGACAACTGCGCAATACATGATGGAAGGACGTCAAAGGCACGCAATCAAAGACCTTGCAGAGGCACGCGAATACACCTGCAGCTGGAACTGCAACGGCTGTGGATCCAGACTGGCCGAGGGAGCTGGTCAGCGCAGCGAGCAGTTTACCTCATCCTCGTCCGGCCACTTCTTGTCGTTCATCTCCACCGTCACCAACATGCAGCTGTTGACAATGTAGTCCCAGTCCTGATATCCTCCATACAGCACATACCTGTGAGTCCATCAGCAAAGGTGACAAGGGACTCCAATTAGTACACCGCCATGACAACGAGTAGCAGACAGGAGAAGATGGCTTGGAACGCACTTGCAAGGACAAGGACAAAGAGACGACCATGCTGCTCCATTGGTGATACCATTCTTGAACTCCGTGCTGGCAGCCATGGTGGGGTGTGCTTGAGCATATGCCGAGGCCAGCATCCGAAATGAGGCGTCATCTGGACACCCCGAGTACACATTGCTGCAGAGTGCCACTATGGTCAAGCTCAGGTGCGTTGCAACCTGCTTGCATAGAGGTCAGCAGAGGGCTGTGCTTTGAGTTGCCTGTTTGGAGCAAGTAAAGACGAAGCTTGGAAAACCTGGAGCAACTTTATTCTGGTCATCTTAAGCCCACAGAAGCCCTGTTCAAGAACCTTTGGGCGTCTTGTTGCGTGTGTACATAATGCTCAGACTTCACTAGAAATGTAAGGTGTATAGCAATCACTACTTGTCGAGACATTTCAGAAAGTGGAACAAAGTTGGCAAGGCATGGCTTGCCTACAGTTTCTCTTTGTTGCCGTCCCAGGGATAGTTGGCAACCAGTGCACCCTGCAAGATGACAAGTATACAACCTGTCATCTCAACGACGTTGACAAGGGTTGTCAAGTTGGTCGTGTCGCCCTTCTTTAAAGAGCAAGTGGACGGAATACACAACTTCCTCTCACAATTCGAGTGTAGGTACGAAGGAGGATAAGAAGAGTCATGGGAAGCGCATGAACTTCAAACACACAACATGTCACTATATCTTGCTAGTTGAAAGTAGTCAAGTACATCCACATAGTGGTCCTTGACCAGCAACTAGTGAACGACAAGGTAATACAGGCCTAGACAGCAAATCACCTTCCTGTATGCAAACATTCTTAGGGCTTAGGTTTGGTGTGTAGGAGTAGATTCTTCGGTACAAGGGGTTTAGAAGTTTAGGGTTTCGGGGTTAAAATTTTAGGTTCAGGGTTTAGGTTTCAGGGGTTGTGAATTTGGGGAATTAGGGAGGACATGCCAGAGCTGATGGTCCATGTAAGTACCTCATGGAAGCCAAGACCAGCGATGAAGTTGTGCATGCGTGACCACTTCATCACAGCCTGCACCTCTGGCTGCCTTTCTCTCTCGTCGTTGTTCTTCTCTACAAACTGCAGGTGAGTGTTAGCACCTGATTTCGCTGTGTGCTCATTTGCATATTTGCAGTGACAAAGACAGAGAAGGTCAGCCAGCACAAAGAGTGCCTCTGATGTAATTCTTGAATGCCTTTCACTTTGCGAAGCGCCGCGACAAGGCCTTCCAATGTAGTACAATTTGAGAGTAACGTCTGAATAGGTGTATTGGAAACTTGTTCTTCATTGACTTAACAAGGGCGGGGAACAAGTGAAGATGGAGTCTGCTGTTTGTATGCTGCACTGTGGACATTAAGTTGCACACTGGTTGGTCTTCACGGCACCTGATCTGGGAAATCTCTGTTCAGATCGACCTTGTTGTAGTTATTCCGCTTGTGATACTGGAAGCCGTCGGGATTTATGGATGGCACAAGATGCAAGCGCACGTTCTGCACCAAGTACGTGACCTGGGGTGCACCACATAAAGAATAAGTCTCAAATATAGCGAATTCGCATGAGATCAGTGCCCTCATCTGCAGCTGCTCAAGTGCCAGGCTGACTGTGGCCTCCTGCACACCTCGGCGTCCTTCAGGTAGTGCAGGCAGAGCCACTCTGCGAAATAGAGCAGCAGCTGCCGGCCGACAGGCTCATCGCCATGCATGTTGGCAACATACTGCAGGAAAGAGGAACGAGTGCTGAGCAAGTGATCCTTCAACACATTCTTATAACAAGTCTTGGAGTAACCGACACAGCAGCAATCCATTGAGCAGCTTCTTTCTGCACCCTGCAAGCACATGGTCCTGTGCTAAATCCCTAAACCCCTGCAGCATAGTGGAGCAGAGAGTATCAAGCTTATGAAAAACAATCCTTCCTTCCTTCCTTCTTTCCAGCTTCTTAGGTTGTATTGCAGGTAAGGCTTGCACCTTAAAGGCCGGCTCCGCCTCCGGCTCATTTGGCTTGTCAGATATCTCGACAGCCCACTGCTCGCTCAAAAGGGCGTCTAAGATTAGTCACCTGGCCGTCGTCAGGCCACATTCTGTGCTGAAGATCGCCGAGTCATACTGTCGTTCTAATTGTCCTTCGCTATTAGCTAACAGAGCTCTCTGACCCCTTGCACCGAATACCGTCAATTTCCGTCACTAATTGCAGCTCACTCTTCTGCGCTCGATTGGTGAGAGTCCTTGTAACCTTTGGGTAGTTAGCTACTCAGCCCATCCTCTCTCCAGTCAGCCAGCTGGGAGGTGAAGGGGCAAACCACATTGCTGTAATAGCAGCTTTGGAGCTCACCATGGGCACTCCGAGGGAGCTCTCGCCAATGCTGTCGCGGCAAGGTGGAAGCAGCGATAGATGAGCTGCTGATTGTCACCAGCGAATTGTCCTGCTTCATCATGCATGATGAACTGGTCAATTGCTGCCGCAGCGGGCGACGCAGCTCACCTGTAGACGCGCGAGATGTGGCCGCAGCGCCTGCTGAAGTCGAGCAGGTATGCCTCCAGCTGCTGGTTGCTGTGGTAGAAGGGCTGGATCACCTCGGTCCCACTGGCGGCGCCAACGACGCCCGCAGCCACGTGCAGGCAGGCCACAAGTGAGACGAGCTCGACTAGCAGCCAGAAGGCAATAAGATTAACAAATATTCAACGGTAGAGCTTTTGTCGGAGGAAGCCTTCACGACGGCGCTGCCGCCGCAGAAGGTCCTGCAGGCATGCGCTTCGGTGGCGGTCAGCCGCAAGGTGGAGAGCGCCCCGGCTCACTTGAAGCGCGGCCGCAAGTCCCGCTGGAGGAGGAGCCGGCGCCCGCCGGCGACGGCCTCCGCCGACGCGCCGCCGCCGGACGCGGCGCGGCCGCCGCCGCCGCCGCCGCCGCGCCCGCCGGCGGCGGCGGCGGGGGTGGCGGGATGGTCAAGGCCTGACCGGAGCCGGACTTGCCATAACGCCACCAACTTCCATTGGGGAAGCTAACGGAGCAATGGCAGCTAACAAGCCCAGCCCGACGTCAGAATGGACAGTGAACGACGGGGGCCGGAAAGCCATTGGGGCTCTCGACCTTGACCAGCCCCCTGCCACAGCCACAGCCTTCCCTTTCGGGCTGGCTGTTCGTCACAGCCCCTGTCCCCTGCTGACTCGCTCGCGCAGGTGTTTCGAATGCGCCTTGCCTCCAGCGGTACTTGGCCCGTCAGCTTGGCAAGCTGGCTGAGCTCTAGCTGCTGCCTTTTCCATGTTCTAGCTGCTGCCTCTGGCTTCGCCAAGGGGAGTGCTTGCCGGCAACTAGTCATTCAGACTTACAGCTGCTTACTAGGGGTTACGAAGTGACCATCCTTCGTGGCACTTGCTTAGCTTTCTAAACACTTTGCTTTAGCGCTTTCTGCTCCTTCGAACCTTGTCAGTGCATTTCGGCATGGCTTT
Organism: Spirogloea muscicola; assembly: GCA_009602725.1. Lineage (NCBI taxonomy): Eukaryota > Viridiplantae > Streptophyta > Zygnematophyceae > Spirogloeales > Spirogloeaceae > Spirogloea > Spirogloea muscicola. The sequence continues at coordinate 54,686 of WELB01000051.1, forward strand.
CACACCCCTCGCCCCCTGTGAATGAGCTTAATCCTCTCACAGCCATTGCCTTACATTGGAAGTGCTCTTTCTTCCTACAACCTAGTAGAGACGCAATGTTTGGATATGTTCGCGAGGAGGGTATCCTCCGGCGATGGAAGTACGGGTATCAGGCCCATCACCCATGAACGTGGCAAGCCGTACGTGAGGCGTCTGGATGTTGTTGCCACCCCCCCGGAGCGGCGGCGGCGGGCATCCCCTCCTACAGATACATTTGTTTGTCTTACACACGGTTTACTGGCTTGCTTTAGCCTCCCTCTCATTCCACGCGCACCACGCGCCTACTCTCCTCAAATTTGTATAGATTGATGCTTTCCAATCAGGGTCGCAGAAGCGGGCTGAACTCTTCACCTTGGCTGGCGCTTCCCCAGCTGCTGCTGACTTGGTCGCAGCGCTTCAGTTACCATCTGTGAGGTCGAGGCCCTTACATCATCTGCGCGTAGGATGAACGCGTTGAACGCGATCAATGACATACTTGTGGCTAGCGGCCAGCCTCACGAACTGCTTCACAATTGCTTCTCAGACCATCGCATTGTCTTGCTTCGCTGCGCCAAAGCAAGACATCGTCTTTTGTAAGGTCGCCGCCACGATGACTGCCATCAGCGGGAAAGCAGGCCGGCCAGCGCCATGTTTAGGCTCTTAAAGGCACTCGGCTCCTTGGAGGCTAAACAATGGGCAACCCTCTGATTATGAGGCTTGTTCTTGTCAATCTGCATCCATCCAGCTTGCAAGAGTCTACCTCTGTGGAGGTGAAGGTGCATGGGTGCACTACTATGTAAAGGTGAGGCAAAGTCGGCTCAAAACAGCCACTTGACCTACATCTAGCACACGACACTGTTGTGTACAATGCTTTGCAAGACTCAACCTGAAATAGTGAAGCTTGACTCAGCCAAGTAGGTTCTCTGAGATAAGCTGGCACAACCATGCAGACACTTAACTCGTCGGATATGAAGGAGACAGACCTGGAAGAAGAGAGCGACTGCAGTCAACAAGACAGACGCTGGCAAAGCTGGAGTTGCCAGATCTTGAACCAAGCATTGAAGAGACCTGCTCTGGGCCTAAATCAGGCGGCCCTCACAAGAGAATGCTAGGTACTTGTGGCGGCTTGGCTTGTGCCAACTGATGACGTGTCCTCCACAGCCATCCGAAAGCTAGCTTCGTCTTCCAACCAACCAGCGGCGGCTCTGGAAGACGAGGCACAATCCAAGTGGTCACCATTCCGCTGCCATACAGTTTTGTCCTCATCGGCGCTGTGATTGTCTCCCCCGAACATCTGGACGCGCTCCTCCGCTTTCTCCATCTCCAGCTCCCTCAGCGCGCGCCTGCCATACACTGTCGCCGTGATGGCCACACTGACTGCCACCAGTAGTCCGACGCACTCATACACAATCTCCACTGGCGTCATCTTCCGCCCACTGCGCTGGGTGAGGTCCGCGAGGAGCTTTCCACTGCCACCAAGAAGCAGCGGGACAAAGATGAGACTGGAATGACTTGATGGTTGCTTTGAGCTGAGCAAGAGCTCAATAAAACAAGCACCTCCATAACCAGCTTGCTCACCAGTACAAGGTCAAAAAGGCCTCAGGGACCATGCCGAGCATGGAGCCGGCGATGTAGGGACCGTAGGGGATGCGTGTCGCAGTGACGGCGTAATTGAAGAGCGGGTAAGGGAACGGGGAGACGCGCAGGATGGCTATGAAGCGGAACTGCTGCCACCACCCGCCAGCCTCGGCGAGGCGAAGCACTGCGGCCTCCTTGGGCCGCTTGGCCAGCCACGCCTGAACGCGGGTGTGGAGGAAGTGGCGGCCGAAGTAGAAAGGCAGCGTCTGGCCGGCCAGCGTGCCGAGCATGATGAGGGGGAAGCCGCCGGCGTAGCCAAACGTGGCGCCGAGGAGCCACATGACGGGTGTCGACGGCACGAGGAACGCCGGGAAGAGCGCCAAGCAGAGCACGCCGACCGCCGCCTGCCATGGCCGGCTCAGCACCCGCGCCTCCCAGTCGAGCAGCGGGATCACGACCTACGCCCATTGCAACCCCACAATAAATCGGTGCTTGATAAATGAGTGGCGTCAAGTCCCTGCTCAGTCATATGGTAAAGATGGCGCTTTGGCAACTGTGGGAGCAGACCCAGTTCGTCACCTGCTGCAGGAAGATAGGGCCGACGACGAGGACGAGTGCCGCGGCGGCGAGGAGGAGCAGGGCGGCGAGGAGCGAGTAGCCGGCGCAGCGCCAGAGCTGCCACAGGGCCGGCGGCGGGCGGACGGGCTCGAGGAGCTCGAAGGCCACGAGCGCGGGGTCGCCAACGGGACCGCCGGGCATCTCTGGCAGGAGCGGCGGCGCCCGCGGAGCGCTGCTGCCTGCCTGTGCTGCAAGCTCATGAGCCCAACTGACATCAAAAACCCTAACTCCTAAACCCTGAACATAACCAGAGTCATGCCAGCTTGCAGAGCTCTGTGATGGCGCAGCGCCCACTCGGGTCGTCTCGGACAAGACGTTGGTCGAGAGCTCGGGCCCCGGCTACTGCGACCACCGTGGGCTGCGGCGGAGGCCGCAGTGACGGCAAGCCCGAGTCTGCACGACGAAGCTGCCAGCCCGCCCTGGGCTGTGAGTCAGGCGGGGCGATGGAGGCGAGGATGGAGGGACTGGGGTGTGAGAGAGTGAGAAAGCGAAGGTGAGGTCGAGGCAAAGAAGAAAGCGGCTGCTGATATGAAAGAATCGGCTGTGAAATGCCAGCCAGATGCATACAGGTGTTCATGACGGAGCCAAAGGCTAGGCAGACAGGGCGCCCTCAATACCCCCGTGTCAGCAGTAGGAAGTCAGATGAGCTGAGGGGAGGAAGAGCAACCCCGCTGCGCAAGCCAGAGGCTGCTGCAAGGGCGCGACCAGCGCGGCGGTGCAAAGCAAGCGCTTGGGAGCGCTGCAGGGACATAGACAGTCGCATACGGTAGCAGGACACCAGACCCAAAGGCACCGAGCCACCGGGAAGGGCAGCACCCTGCTCCCGGCGCCGCTGGTCAGCTTGAGAGGCCAGCAGCGAAAGTAACGAGGACCACCGACCCCCGTAACACCCATGGATGTCCATGGCCAGGGGGTAAAAGGTATCACCCGCCGGGTGGTCCTTGTACTTGTGCAGCTTCTTCCGTTCGGCTACCTTCACAGCGTAGCCGGTCTCAGAAGTAATGGGGCCCTTCGTCCGGAAGCTGTCGGTGAGGACAACGTCCATGAGGAGCCGCTTGCCACCTCCCAGGGGGACGCCGACCAGATCGACACGCCTCGTCCGAGGGACCCCATTGCGGAGGAGGATGGGCATCACCCCAGTGCTCTCCAACGCCACTTGATATCCCGCCTCCTTGACGATGCCATACATGGCGTCACGTAGGAGGTTGTGGGAGCCCGTGCGCTCACTGCCTTTGGCACACCTGAGCATGTGGTCACCCATGAGCAATGCATCATGCTCAATAAGCCCACATTCACATTGGGTCACCCCTGCCAAGCACAGGGATGGCAAGCCAAGACGGCGGCGCATAGCATCGCAAAACAAAGCATTCTCCATCCGCAAGCCCGCATGCAAAGGCAAAGCGCGGAGCCACTCAGACGCTCCCAGAGACGAAACAGATAGGAGCCGAGCCTGGCCTCGAGCATCTCCTTGGAGGAGACTCCGGAGATGCTCCAGTGGTTGCTCGTCTGCAGCACGGGTAAACCGCGATTGAGCCTTGACATCAGAAACGTCAGCCCAGGCAGCAAAACTAACAGGCTCATTTACCAGAGGCGGGTATGCGGCAAAGAGGTCCTGTTGGCATGCTTTGAGAGTCACTTGGAAAGGCAGACTCCCCTGAACCACGGTACTGATGTGAGGCGCCAACACACGTTGTTGCCCAAGGAGGAATCGTCCAGATATGGACGAAGCCACCTGGGCCCAGCAGCCAAGGTACGCTGGTCTGCACAAGCGGACCAAGGGGCGACAACCAAGCCCACCGAGACGGATGGGCAGCGTACATTGCACCAGTGCTGCTGGGGACTGCTCTAGAAGTGGGTGAGCAATCATGTCAGCTAGGCATCGTTGGAGCCTGACATCTATGGATGCATAGACCTCATCCATGGTAACCGAAGGTGGGACCGTTCTTAAGAGGTAACACGGCCGCTGTGCCACACTCCTGGTCAAAATGGCCACTGCCAACTGAGAGTCCCCGAGGGTGGGGAGCTCTGGCAGGACCTGCATATATCCTTGGAGACGAGCAAGGACAGCACCCTCCGAGAAAGACGGGTCCCCTACAGGCACTCCCAAGATCTTCAAACCGCCCTCTGGTGTCTGACAAGATGTAGGCAACGAGGGAAGGAGGGAAAGAGGGATGCCATTGGGGGACCAGGCAGAGCACTTGGCAGTACTTATCCCAAGCCCGATGAGCTGGAGCTGGTGCTGAAGCGTGCCAAAAGCTCGCAGCACCTCCTCTGGGGGGCCGAGGAGCGTAGTATCATCCGCGTAACTCGGGAGGAGAACGCCAGGGTGAGCGCTCGCCGTGTTGCGCAAAGCACGGTGATGCGCCAGAGCAAAGAGAAAACCACCCATGGGATCACCTTGACGTGTCCCCGTCTTTGACTGCAAAACAGCCAAAGAAGTCCCTGCCCCCCACAACAATGCAGATGGCGAGCCATACATGCAGCGGAAGTGAGGGAGGAGGGTGGGAAAGTACTGCCTTAGCTCCTCGGCGATAACCTGCCGATCCACGGAGTTGAAGGCGTTCTGTACGTCCACGCTCAGGGCCAGCCAATGGGGGTTTACATCCAGTGCCGCTCGTACCCCGTGCACCAGGGTCTCAGCGCCAGCACGCATCCCAGCCCCAAACTGGTGGGGATGGAAGTGCGCCTGGGCATCGTCCTGGATCTGCATGATTAGGGTGCGCCCCACAAGGCGCGCCAGAACCTCCCCCATCGAGATAGGACGCACTCCGCCGTTGTCCTTCTGCAAAGCAATGAGATTGCTTGTGCAGAGGACTGCGCCTACACGATGGGTGAGGTGCCCACGCGCAACATGTTGCGCGACCCTATGCAACAGATCGAAATCCTCCGAGTCCTCCTCCCCATATAACTCCCGCAAGTGCTCAAAGAGCATGCCAGATGGACCCCCGGCGACTGCCTTGCGGCTACTCACAATCGCCCGACGGAAGACAGCCGGGTCCAGGTCCACCGGTTCAGCAGGCATGAAGCTCTCCATCCATGTATCTAATCTTCGCGGGGCCGAAGGATGGAGCTGCTCGAGTGCGGCCAAGGTTGCCGCATCATGCGGTGCTGGTGTTGAGGGCTCCAAGGCTTGGGCAGCCCTGCCAAGGTCGCCGGCTCGCCCATATCGGATGGCACGTCGTTTGCCCGCCTCCTTAATATCGGATTCCGACGTGGTGGGCCGATAGTTGGCTTGCGCAAGTTGCGCAGCCGCTTGGTGCTTTGCAAGTAGCAGCTGCCACTCTCCACCTTCAAACAGGTGGAGGCGCAACAGCAGCTCCGTGCGACCTGCCTTCCCCTGCGGCAGGCGACCAAGCAAGAGTCGCGGAAACAACACAAACACAGCCCATGCAGCCTCATCCTCGCTGTCACGAGCCAGACGTGTCAGGAGGGGCCGAAGGGCTCTCCGTATGTGGGGCCGGGCCCAATACGGGATGTGTCGTAGGAGCTGCGCGTTGGTCGTCCGCAGGATCTCGGAGACGTCCACGCTCTCCGCCCACCGCCAGTGTTCTGCCGTAGGCCCTGGTGGTGGTGGTGGCATCGCCCCTCTTGTAGGGGCTCTGCGAGCCCGAGCGGTGGCGGATGCCTCTGCCTGCTGCGCCTCTCTGTTAGCCAAACGCACGCAGGCCCGCTCGTGCGAGCTCAAACCCACCTTGTTGGCACATCGCCGCCGGCAGAGCCGGCAGCGGAGCTCAACAGGCGGGCAAGAGGTTGCCTCCGCAGGGGGCCGGAGGTCCTCTTGGCCCTGCTCCCCTTCCCCAGGTGCAGCTGATACAGCGGCATCGCCAGCCACGGGCCCGTCAGCATCACCAGCGCCACTGCCACCACTCGCCGAACCCATGGCGACAACCACTTCCAAGCGCCGCCTGGCTCCTCCGCTGCGGCGACCTCCCCTCCAAGATGCAGGGGGGTTTGCGGAAGCCGCCTGCCCTGCAGACGCGGGAGAGGTGCACGGCGTTGGTTGTGGGTGGGGCTCGAAGCCCGTGAGTAGAGCAGCATGAGAAGCAGTGGGAGAGGATACTGGGGGAGGGGGTCCTGTGCCCCTCTCCATGTTGTCCTCCTCCATGGCAATCTCGGATGATGTTGGGGCCGTGGTTGGGACAGCCGTCTCGTCCATCCCTGGGCCTGGTGGGGCCTGGAATGAGCGCGTAGCGCAGCAGCTCCTGGAGCTCCGGTGCACTGCTCTCGCAATGGCCGCCAGTGCGGTTGCCTCCCCGGCACAAGTGAGCCGAGGGTTTGATCGCAGCCGGCCGCGCCAGCTTGTGGGCTGGGCAGCCGGACCCATGTCCCCCGCACGAGGCTGTGCAAAGGAGGTATGTCCGGAGGGTGCGATGACTTCTTGCGTGGCATGTTGCAGAAAGCGAACTTTCGCTAAGCTTGAGCGCTCCCGACCGCTCTGACTACACTTCTAGCGGTCACCTCCTACCATCCGCCATTGACACCTTTGCAGCTTTGTTTCTGTTACTTAGCGCTTCCCCTGGCCCCCTTCTCGTACTCTGTTCATTCTTTTTCGGGCTGGTTGTTCCAGCCCCTATTCTCAATGGGCGAGCACTTTCTTCTTTGGCTAGTCTTTCTCAGCGCTTCCCCTGGCACCCTTCTCGTACTTTGTTCATTCTTTTTTGGGCTGGCCTCCGGGTCTCGGCGGAGCGCCTCCTTCCCCTTTTTCTACCGTGCAGTCGTGGAAGTCAACGATGTCATGCCTATCACCACGGACGCCCAGGGACGTCATCATCGCTGCACACTTGACATTGTGGGCGTGCAACCTGGTGGAGGACCACGGGCCCTGGTCGACGTTGTGGTAACGGAGGCGTACAAGGGACCAGCTTCCACACACATCGCTGGTCACGCAGTGGGCGTTGCAGAACAAAGAAAGCTGCAGCATTACTCCGACTACCCTCAATGCGATCAGCTCCTGCCAGCGGCAATCGACGTCTTTGGTTGTCTGGGTCCTCATTTCCACACCCTCCTCCAAAACATTGCCAATCTAGGCTACACACGTCGTGCAGATGTGTTTACGGTTGAGTTGGGCTTGCCAGCTGCATATCTGTCTTTCTTGCGACGACGTGTTTCGGCCTGTTTGCAGTGTGCTCAGGCTAATGCCTTGCACCAGAAAGCTGGCCGAGCTCTAGTTGGTGGCAGAAGGGCTTCGTATCTGACATCTAGTATTCAGGCATCGATTAGCGACCTTTATGTTTTGACCCGTGGTTACTGAGCGGGTCACTTTGCTGTAGATTATGTAGGTCTTTAGATCTGCTTGCCTTTGTACTTGGCCTTTGGCCTTCGTTTGCTTCAAATACACGAAATTTCTTTTTAGTCTGCAGTAGACTTCGCCTGAACAATGTACTGGCTTGAATTGGCCTCCCTTTCATTTCATGCGCCCCGCGCGCCTTCTCTCTCTTTCTCAACAATGTCTCTGAACAATCCTCTCTGAACGATGTATTGGCTTGAATTGGCCTCCCTTTCAATTCATGCGCCCCGCGCGCCTTCTCTCAATGGGCGAGCCCCCTTCCCCGCATCGAGCTATTCTGACCTGCTGTTGCTCACTCGTGGGTATTGAGCTTCCCTAGTGTGATTTTGTGTTTGGAAGAGTAGTCCTTCGGCATCTCTTTCTTTGGCTTTGGACATTGTCCATTCTTTTTGGGCTGGCTTTAGCCAGCCCCTCTTCTCTATGGGCGAGCCCTTTCCTCTTTTCCAGCCCCTATCCTCAATGAGCGAGCACTTTTTTCTCTGGCTGCATGGGTCCTCCATTCCATACCCTACTTGAGGTCATCGCAAGTTTAGGATATGCGCGACGTTAGGGTGTGCTGCCAGCCCAGATGGGCATGCCGGCAGCCTGTCTGTCGTTTATTTGCGACGTCGTATGTCAACCTGTTTGCAGCGAGCTCGGGCTCATGCTTTGCACCAGAAAGCTGGTCGAGCCTTAGCTGGTGGCACAAGGGCCTTGTGCTGGTCGATTGGTGTTTGGGCATCACTCTGCGACCTCTATGTCATGTGGACTCCAACATTTGAGCAACATTGCATTTAGCGACTGGCACTAAATTCATATTCAAATCAATGGCACGTGTGCATGACGGGCATTACCACGTGCATGGCTAAGTGTCAGTCTTCCCCCTATCATTCCTCTTCAACAACTACAAAGTGGCAGCACGGCATCTCAATTTGAGGCGGCCTGCCGTCGGGCATTGTATACCTTGTACGCAATAATGCCAGCCGCCAAGACTGCAATACCTAATGTCGCCAGGGTCACCGATCTGGCCATCATTCGCTTGTACTGCTTGGCTGCCTTGCCTGTCGTGGTCTCGGGGATATTCAGGTGCGGCTTCAGAGCAGCCTGTATGGCACAGCAACAATAGCCACTCGCAACCGGTTGGTCATTTCCATTTATGTAGTAAGCAAAGCAAATGTCCATCACCACAAACGAAATAAATGCGACAGATTGAACAGCACCACCATCCAAGGCCAATGCTGCCAAGAACTGCCTGCTAAACTATATCCGTACTCAACATTAGCTCAATGAAAGTAGTAGAACCTATGTATGACCAACTATGACCCAGTATGACGATTTATTACAGAACGTTGATGACCACGCGAGTACACTGATGACTACGACAAGCAAGAAGCAAGCCACAGGGCTTCCCACGATGAGCGGTGCAAGGAGTAATAAGCCGCCATTGTCAAAGTGATGACAAAGTTGTACCTGAACAACGCGGATGTGTACGTCGGACCCAGAGTCTCCAGATCTCATGCTGACAGAAGTCGGTGCCTGACAGAATGACACCATGGATCTGCAGCGTTAGTCACAGCCCAGCTTCCACCCGATCTGTACCACATTCCATATGTACGGGATGACCCACTGATCTTAGCAGCTCCTCATCTCCTCAAATATGGACCTTGCAAATGGGCACCCACACAAAGAGGTGGAGGAAAGACTAGCACAAAATGCTCAACAAAAGGCAAATGCGTTACAGCAGGTGAAGAGACAGGACGCATTGCACAGAAGGTAGAAAGTATAGGTCATTACGACCTGAAGTCCTAGCTCAGCACAAACTTGAGCGCTCCGCTGAATGACCTCCGCATCATGCTGGCATTCAGAAGTTGTGCACTGTGAGCTTCATAGACGTAGCATCAAAGTAAATGGCAGATCTTGATAGCTTCTGCAATTCCTTGAGTGAGTTACCAGTGTCATGCAAATTCATCTCCTGCGAAGCACTAAAAATTTCTGCAGACACTATCTTTCAAAGCAGGACTAAGGGCGAGATAACATACGTCAAGGTCATCTTTGGCTGCAACAAATAGACAGGGCATCTCTTGTTCCTCGTCCTCTGCCCGGGCTGCAACGGCTTCTAACAACTCGCGGGCACGATCCCACGACTCCACCGAGGAGCTGCACAAAGATTGTCATGTCTGTAAGCAGCCCAGCTCGTACTCCTGGCAGAAAATGTCACACAGCAACCTGCACTAGCTGTGCAGCTGAAGCAACGCTGAATATGACCTTATGTCATTTAACTTGCCATCTAGCTCTGACTTCACCAGGTCAAATACCTGTCATACAGGAAAACACTGACATCACAGGGTGCCAAGCAATCTTGCCGATCCAGGAACTCCGGCATGCTCTGCTCTGAGATATCTCTCATCACCAAGAACTTGGTTCCTGCAGCAGGGACCTGGATACTGTTTATTGCATATCGCTCCTCGCTCGCTTGCTTGTGGCTCCCGCCAACAGGCTGCCCAATTAGGCCATCCAGGAGGGCGTCCTTCTCCGGCTGCTCCTTGCCAAAGACAAAGCACTGCAGGACATTCCTCGTGGAGCTCTGCTTCTTCCTGTCCAAACGCCTCCGCCTGGGAGCAAGTTGCATTGTACGAGGTATCAGCTGCAATAACACTTGTGGTAATAGCACCGAAGTCGTACAAATTTGGAAGTAAATAGATCACAAGCTTGGTCCTACATACGTTAATCTTTCAATTAGAGCTCAACCTCCTCAGAGAAAGCTCGACTGACTGAAACAGCAAGCAGGCACTGAGTAGCAGGTTGCTAGCTGTCACCTAGTTATCCTGAAAGCAGAAGCAGGGTCACCCGGGTACCCAAGGTACAGGAGGTGGGCCAGGCTCTTCACAGGCTCTAGCAGTGTCATGAGCACCCACTGCGACAGGAAGCCATTCAATGTCATGGCCCCCATCTCGTTGGTCTCTGCCGCGTCCGCATGTGGTGGCTGCTGCCACGGATAGGAAGCCGCAGTCGAGAATAATTCTTCCAGCTCCTGCGCGCGAAGGGCCTCGTCGCTGTCTGCGTCGAAGCTTCTGAAGGCGGCTTCGAGGAACTGCAGCGCCTGCTCTGTCAGCTCCACGGACTGGTCACTCATGCGCTTGAAGGACGGAACCAGCAGAAGGTCGGCCCTAAGCTGCACATTGCAAACCGCCAATCCTGTGAGTAATGACTGAAGCATATCAAAGCATCCTCGGTTCAGGTAATATGTGCACAGGTAGCAAGATAACCCAGTGGCTCTAAAACAACGCCTTCCTGATACTTACTCACGGTTAGTAGGTGGATGAACTTGGCAAAAAAGACACTGATATTCTTCTCACGACTTGCCAAACCATGCTCACCCTGCATGCTAATGTTGGACATTGCTAGATAGCAAGCACTGCCAGACGACAAAGGCCTACATTGCAGGTTCTAAGCTCTGAATTCTGTGTTCCACATCTACCTCAGTGTCGTGTTTACTACATGGACAATTATTGATGAAAATGCAGACCAATCCTAGAATTGATTCAAGCAAACTAGCTTGAACGTCTCACCTGCAGGTCCTGGCCATAACCAAAGTGGCGCAGCACCGTCCAGGTCGTCTCAAGCCGGCCACGCTCAATGAAAAGGGCGTGCAAGAAGAGGAAGCCGCTGAGCGTAAGACCCTTGTCATTCACGCCTTCCGACATCTTGTCCTGCACCACTCGCTTGACACCAGCGAGCTCCGCAGCCTGAACGGCACACATTACGGAACGAGCTACTGAGCTACTGAGCTAAATCATAAAAGGTGCGCAACATAGCAGATGGCGTCTAGCAGTGGACTGCAGATAGCACTGCAAACACTTCCAGTACGGCAATGTCCTTGGGATATTTATTTGTGCACATTGCAATCGCAATCGCATTCGCAATCTAACAAAAGCTGACAGCAGACAAGCACTCTTGTACCTGCAGCGGTGCACCAAAGCACTGCACTTGAAAGTCATTTAGCTCCACATCGTTGAGGGCACCGTCCTTATCATGGTCACAAAGCGTGAAGATGCGCTTGAGCGCACGCACGCAGCGAGGCTTCAGCGTCTGGGTCTGCTGGTCAAATAGAGGCGCGGTCGGGTACAGCACAGCCTTCTGCGCATAGTAAAACACCTCCACGACCTGCGGAGCAGCTCGAAGTCAATCGCACCGCGCTCAAGGGGGACGGTGTCCTACAATAAGACTCAAGCAATCACAGTCGAGCCCATTGCCAATCCCGAGGTCTTATCTGCCGACGACGGCTCGTACTGAGAGCAACTTGATGAGTAGACAGTACTGGGGCCCCACCTGGATGTTTCTGAGGGCCGAGCACTCGAGGCAGCTCTCGATCTCGCGGAACTGGTGCATCACCGGCCCCATCACGTCCTCCAGGCTCGGCTGCCGCTCGCTGCGGAGGTCGAGCCGGCACCCCACGACGACGATCGGCGCCTGCAACACGGGCCCCAGCATCGAGAGCAGCTTTGAGCTGGCCCAAAGCGAAGCCCACGCACGAGCTGCACTGCTGTAGCAGCGCTGCAGTGCTATAGCACCTAGAGCTGCTGAGAGACTCAGTCCCATGGCTGCTCCTGGAAGGTCTTACGCTGCAGAGCTTGCAGACGCCGGCGCTCCATGAGGCAGCGGCGGCTAAAAGGCAGCGGCAGCCCAGCAGCGGCAGGGATGACAGGGATTCGAACCCGTGTCTCCAGATTCACAATTTGTCAGTGCGGCGAGAGCTGCTCACCATGACCTGGAGGCGGCGAAGCTCGGGGAGCCAGTAGCCGGGGAGGTGGTCGAGGGTGGCGGGGCGGTCGCAGGCGTAGGTGAGGACCACGACGTCGGCGCGGCCGAGCTCGGCCTCGGTCTTGGCCTGGTCCTCGGGCCGCGACGACGTGTCGACGATGGTGATGGGGACGTTGTCGGGGTACGCGTTCGGCGGCAGCCGCAGCGGCGGCAGCAGCGGCGCCACCTTCTCCGGGAACGACTCGGTGGCCGCCGCCAGGATGAGCGACGACTTGCCGGTGCCGCCGTCGCCCAGCACCACGATGCGCACGCTCGACGGCACCGCCGCCGCCGCCGCCGCCGCGGTCGCCGCCGCCGACGGCGATGACGACGACGACATCTCTCGTTCGGGGCGGCGCCC
>WELB01000051.1:90152-101702 GCA_009602725.1 Spirogloea muscicola
GCGGCGGCGGCGGCGGCGGCGACGGGGGCGGCAGCGGCGGCGGCCATGGCGGCGGCGGGCTACGACCCCGTGAAGCACGAGCTGCAGAAGAACCTGTCGCAGTTCCTGACGCGGCACGTCGTGTCGCACCCCTGGCACGACCTCGAGATCGGTGAGCCTCCGCCGCCTCCGCCGCCGCCGCCGCGCCGCCGCCGCCGCCGGAAGCCATCGCCCAGTGGTCGCTCCATGCCGTCTATGCTCCATGTGGGTAGTGGGCACCCCTGCCGGCCGACGGCGGTACCGCTGGCTGACGATCTGTAGCTACAAGTCGTGGGCTTATGTGATTATGGGTCCGCTAAAGCAACTCACAGTGGCGTACCCATCGTGGACTTTGCCTTACGGACGTCGAGCCGTCGGTGCTGTGTCCAGGCCCTGATGCGCCGCTCGTCTGCAACACGGTGGGCCTCTCGCGGCAGCCGCCGGCCTCCTCCTGTGGCGCCCTGGCCTGCGGCCTTGGCCGCAACCAGCAGTCGCCGACTACTCAGCATATCTACCACTTACTGCATATTTAGCATGAGCAAGCTCTATAATCATGTCTTCAAAGGAAACCCCAATTAAGAGAAGGAAATCCTCCACATCTTGCTGACCTCTTGCGTAGCCGCTATGGGCTGTGCTCCTGCCTGCCGTGCAGATTGTTGAGATCCCCAAGGGCTCCAAGGTGAAGTATGAGCTCGACAAGAAGAGCGGCCTCATCAAGGTACGGCGCGCTTTGTGGAGGCCTCTACCCCATGCTGTCAACCTGCTGCAAGGCCGAAGCAAAGGTTGTGGCCTGCTTTGGCTTGTTGCGGTTGCACACTGTCCTTGACTCACGGCATGACCCATTACCCTCGCCAGGTGGACCGCGTCCTGTACTCATCGGTCGTGTACCCGCACAACTACGGCTTCATGCCTCGCACGCTCTGCGAGGACGACGACCCCATGGACGTCCTCGTGCTCATGCAGGCGCGACATGCCACCTCCATTGCTGCTGACTAGCCGGCCTTCAATGCATGTGCATGAGGAAGATCGTCTTGAAGATCCCTCCGTAGTACTATAAGCAGGATGTCACGTACATGTGTATGAGCGATATTGCTCAAGGTGTTACTACTCTTGGTGGCTGGTAACCTCTCAGAGCATCCGAAGGTGCTGCCACTGGACATAACCAGGCTGTGCTTCTGCTGTACTAAGAGTCAGGATGCTGCAAGACAGATGCAAGGATTATGGGGTTTTACTAATAACCGTGAAGCATTCTCACTGCCCGCGACTTTTTCAGCAGCTACTATACATATGATTGTGATATATTACCAGATTTTGGGTTTTTGCTAGTGCAGGAGCCTGTGGTGCCGGGCTGCTTTTTGAGAGCGCGGGCGATTGGGCTCATGCCCATGATTGACCAGGGCGAGAAGGACGACAAAATCATTGCCGTGTGCGCTGACGACCCTGAGTTCCGCCACTTCTCAGACATCAAGCAGCTCCCGCCTCACCGCTTGGCGGAAATCCGCCGATTCTTCGAGGACTACAAGAAGAACGAGAACAAGGAGGTGGCGGTGAATGACTTCCTGGGGCCAGATGACGCCATTGAGGCAATTGTTGGCTCACAGTAAGCCCCCTTCCCAAGCCTTCCCCTTAGCACAGGCAGCCCTCAAAGCAGCTAGAATCGTGCTATGCTGAGGGTCCGTTTCTAGCTCCAAACCAGGAGTTTATCGTTGTTAGCACAGGACTGACAGAGCGGTCAGTGTGCAGGCAAAGATGGGCACAGTACGTTCGGGACGGGCTGAAGGAGCAGAATTACAGTGCCGAGGAGATCACGGCCATCTTTAATGGCTTCCACCTCCAGATTCCCCCGGAGCAGTAGCAGCTACGCTCACAAAGCGTTGGCTTGTGTCATGAAGACTGGGGCTGCCTTGTTGAGCTGCGTGAGAACTGTAATGTCAGTGTCACTTTATATAATGTGACATAGTGTAATGAGTAGCGGCTGTCCCCCTGATTTCATGCTACTCAGAACCTTGTTGAGTGAAACCTGAAGCAAAGGCCTGCATGCAACAGTTCAAAGCAGGCGCCGTGCAACAATCTCTTATAGAGGTCCTTACCCTGTTGAAGGAAAGTGGCCAAGTGTCTGCGCTTGATACAAAGAGACCCATGTGTTACTAAAACCTGATGCATTGACAAAGGTTTGCGTAACTCAAATGTGACACTTAGTATAAGAAAGGTACTTACACTGGGAAAGTTACTGTAAGAGAGTGCTCGAGTAGAAGTCGAGTGCTTACAATTGGATCTTGCAGCTGGTTGAGTGTGAATCGACATGGTGGTTTTGATGACCTAAGTGAGCTACTCGAGTCTGTGAAGTGAGCTACTCTCAACTGAAACTGGAATACACCTTAAAAAGGACATCTCAGGAGTTGACTTGTGAAACTTGAAAAGAAGCTTGCCTCTTCAACCACCAGCGACATCATGGGTGCAACCTCTTCCCAGCTAAAGCATCGCTCTTGTGACCGAAAATCACAACAGATGCTTGACAACCTCGGTACTCACAGCAGTAAGCATGACTTGGCGGAGACCCTTTGCATTTCTTTCAATTGGACATCTTCAACAGTAGCCATCAACACTAGGCTTCCACTGCACAGCATAGAGATCTGCTACAAATGTCTCAACGTATGGCTGCAACCATCGCTTGGCATTAACTCTTCACATTTCTTTCACCTTTCGGAAATTAAACTCTCAACAGTAGCCATCTCATAAGGCCTCTGCTGCAAACAATGGGGGACTGATACAACATCCTGACCCTATATGGCAACTACACCCCTGCTGCCAGACACTCTCCAATGAGTGGTTGGATAAGCACACACCCAACAGGCCAGGAGTCATGTAAGCCTAAAGTTCCTCGTCATGAAGTCTTGGCAGCCAATAGGCCACCCAACAATCAGCCAACTGCCCAGTCATTTGGGCAAACTTATGGGAGCCTACTCCACTTCTCAAGCAGCTGTCTTGAGGATGCCCTGCTGCAACTCCAAATCGAAATGGAAGACACCTGTACAGAGGTAGAACATATCAGATACATCCTGCCTTGCACAACGACCTTTGTTATATAGGTCAGGGTCGAAAATTGCTCAGGTACTTTATGTGTGATGAATGTCACAGATTGCTAAATGCATGTCGGCTAGACATGCCTGCATGGCCTGCATATATACCAAGAATGCCACAGTGCAGCTACATGCAGATTGCAGGCTTCATATAGACGGTTCTTTGTGGTCATACCATGACCCTTGCCGACCCTCCTCAACTGCGAGACATACTCTGAGACCTGCTTGATTGCTTCAACCTGTAACGGTAGCACAAATCTCAGGGTTTACTCATAGATTAATCCCCGACTGCAATGTGTTGATGATTGTCCTAAAATTGATTACAGATCATTTTGCAAACAAGTGCTCAGAAGCTTCCTCACATACCTGCTCATTCAGGAATGTCCCTTCGACAAAGTCCTGCATCTGTGGATCATCTTCGTCTTCTGCAACCTGAATGCATCAGACCAAGAACCTCCTGCTATCAATAATGATATGCACACTTTCTAGCCATAACTACAAAACCAGGCTGCGCCACTCTGACTGGTCATTTCAGGCTTGAGATGAGCAACACAAGACTGAATTTAAGCAATCCTTTGGGTAGCTTGTCTAATACTTTAGGGCTTCAGCCTGCAGCAAGTCGCTTCTGCAAAACAGGCCTCAGGAGGAGCAGTGACCTTGTGAAGAGCCAACAGCTTTTCGAAGTTCAACTTCTCAAGAGCCAAAGCCATCTCCATGGCTGCAGACATAAGAAGAGCCAACGAGTGTGTGGCTGGAGTTAGAGAAATAAAGGCTATGCCAATATAAAAAGCACGTTTCTCCTCCTGAGGCCACAGCCTCAAGAGCTCAATGAACGAATGTGAAGCTACTACACCTTGCAACAGAAATCACTTGCAAGATGGCTATCCTACTACTTTTCTGCCACTTACCGTAGAGCGCATCTCCCTTCTCAGGGTGGTCAAACTCCATGACTGGCATGAGGATGGATTGTAGCTTCACTCTGCCACCCCTCTTATTCTGTGTGGCCAGATAACGTTGTTCAGTCTATCAATAATACTAAGGGTTGGGCAGATGACCTAGATGACAACAAGTAGATCATCCACTGACAGGCTAGGTGCATGCAGACCTGATACTCAATCAGTAGCTCAGCATGACCCCTCTCCTCGTCGCTGGCCTCCTTGAAGTACCTGCATGGCAAGGACATAGCCGAAAGCTGTGAGAACAGCCATCTTTGCCCACTTGATGAGGATATTAGTACATCGTCAGAGCTGCTCATCCATTGTGCAACTGCAGCATGACGTGCAGTCTTGAAAGGATGCACAACACAGCCAAAAATCTGTCTAACTCTTTTTATTAAAAATCTGTCTAACTCTTTTAAAAGACTCAATACACCTGACAAGCAAAGGTGTACCAGTATGCCTTCTGTCGAACACAAGCCAGCACTTGCAGCACTTCAACAAAGATGCACGGCAAAGGAAGGCTGGCCATGCTTACTTCGCAAAGCCTGGTAAGGCTACGTTGTCGCGGTCAAAGTAGGAAAAAAGCGCGTGATAGATGTAAGACACGTTGTACTCCACACTGAGAGCATTTTACATGCACATGACTCATTGTAAGCTCACAAGGTCTTTTACTGTAGAAGAAGGTCAGGGCTGAACGAGTTCCAGATGTCATCAAGCTGGTCAATGACAAGCTGTGACTTCGTTTGCTTCAACGAAAATGCTTGAACTGTATTCATTAGATTGACAGAGCCTAGCTCATCCTCGAGGACAGCGTTCTCAACTGTCACTAGCTTCAGTGAGTGGGACTGCAGTATCCCCAGTGACATAGCCCTTCTGCTGTAAGTACGATGCATGAAGCAGAGCTGGTAAATGGATGTAGCACCTTAAAGTAAGCCATACAGCAAGCAACCTTAGTACTTGTCTACACAACCATATTGATGCTGATCACGTCCAGGTGGCGCCTAAGAAGGCAAGGAGAAGTGTTCTCACTTGATCTGCTCGTTGATGGCAGCCTCGCTAGCTGGGCTAAACCTCAGCCGAGCAAAGGACTGGTTGGACTTGGCCGGGACCTGTGTCAGCTGGTTCTGCACCTCGGCGAACGGCTCAAAGACGACGCCTGTGAGGGTGGCCTCGTCCTGGCTGGCCTCCAGGGAGGCGCGGACGCCCACGGGGCCGACAGCCTGCCTGCAGGTCCTCCCGCAGCGGCTGGAGCGCCGCAGAGCCCGGGAGGACGGAGCCGCCGAGCTGCAGAGCTCCTGCGGCGCGGCCCTGGCGCGCGGCCGGAGCTGCGCCACGCCGGTGCTCAGGGGGACCCCGACGGCCATGTGCGCTGCGACTGCCATGCCGGAAGCCCGGCGTCGAGCCGAGAGACGAGCAGGCGAGAGCAAGAGGCGCGGGGCCTTCAGGCGAGCAGCGCAGCGGCGACGGCGGCGGCGGCGGCGGCGGCGGCGGCGGCGGGAAGACGTGCTTCTCACGGGTCGTCTGATGCTGGTTCTGCCTAACAGCCGGGGAGCTGGCCGTGAGCTGGGGGCGGCCGTGAGCCGTCCGATGAACCAGGCGACGCTTTCGGCGGTCCCGATTTTCCGGCTCTGTAACCAGCTCCCAGTCTGTGCGGTCCCACGGGGGGGGGGGTGCCTACGTGCCACGTGGCATAGGAGCTCAATGTTCAGACTAAGTGTTGGCCGGCAGAGCGCCGATGTGACGGCGGGCTTTTGCCGTCAAAGCCCCCCGTTTGGCCATGCCCGTTAAGATCCCGTCTCGGTGACTCGTGTGCCAGGCCCGGCTTCTGGCCATGGCCGCAGCCGCCGGCGGCGCCGGCGCCGGCGGAGGCGGCGCTGCGCGCGCCGACGGCTCGCTCATCGCCATGATAGCCGACGAGGTCTCGGGCCCCAGCCGGAGCTCCTCTCCGCCTCCGCTCTCGGGCCAGCCGGGCCCGCCGCCGCCCTGCGCCCCGCCGTCTCGTGGCAGTGGCTCGGTCGTGTGATGCGGGCCAGCCGCAAGATTCCGCGGCTAACGCCGCCGCCGCCGCCGCCGCCGCCGCGCTGCAGGACACCATCACGGGCTTCCTGCTGGCCGGCGTCGGCAACGTGGACCTGCGCCGCAAGACCAANCGGCGGCGGCGGCGGCGGGCCCTGCGCACTGGCAGCGCGCCGTCCGGGCGCTGCAGCCAGGCCGCTGCGACGGCCAGCGGCTCGGCAGAGCCGCCAGGGAGAGCTTGGTCGCCGTGTCCGGTCGGGGGCTGGCTGGTGGCGCATGGCATCGGCAGTGCAGTGCACGGGCAACCTACTCGCCGTCGCCGCCTGCCGTGCTGCCGCCAGAGCCGAAGCTGCGCAGCTCGGAGGTGTGTCTAGCTTCTCATTCAGAACCATGTCCTTGTACGTTTACAAAGGTTCGGGGATGCGTTGATCGCTGTGCAGAAGCAGTTGATTCTGGAGGTAAATGTCACAGTCACGGCTGTAACATGTCGTACGACGAGTCGGCTATATGACAGGACAATCAATGTTGACGTTGTGCTGTGCGATCGCTGGCCCTTGTTTTTAGTAGGCAGCGTCAGGGCGAGAGGCAGCTATGTTGCCTTTAGCTTACTGCAGCAATCTCGACCATATCATTGCCATCGCCTGCAGGAGAGGACATTGGAGGCTTCTCAGGCTGCAGGTCAAGAGGATGAAGAGGCAGAGGTACTCATCGAGTGTCGGGACGTGTACAAGTCCTTTGGCTCCAAGCACATCCTACGAGGCGCCAGCTTCAAGGTTTCCTCATAGCAGCCCCTTACGATTACCCCTCATAATCACGCTGGTTACTGCAAGCCAATATGGACCACGGACACCTCGCAGAGGTTCACAGAGAGCTCCTCCTGGAGTGACGAGTCATATCAGATTACAGAAATTCGAATGCTGCCATTTGAAAGTATCGTGCATATGTGCAGATTCGGCAAGGCGAAGCTGTTGGTATAATTGGTCCATCTGGCACGGGAAAGTCCACAGTCTTGCGAATTATGGCTGGCCTGCTTAATCCTGACGAGGTGGGAATCTTGGACTCCCTCATGTACTTTGGACTGCTTTCAGTGACATGAAGCGATTATGCATGACAGGATAGACTTATGATGATTAGCTTGTCTTCTGCTCTGGCAGGGAGAAGTCTACATTCTTGGGAAGAAGCGTACAGGTCTCATAAGCGACGGAGAAATTCCAGGTCTGCGTGTGGGCATGGTAAGCAGAGTAGCTGCTTCAGACATGCTTTTGGATTGTGCTGTCTTGGTAGCCGCTCTTGTCAGTGCTCTCAGTGCAACCAGTCTGCGATTAGCTGTGTAGCTGATGTGAAATACATTTGGATGCACCTTGGCCCTGCTTCGAAAACGTCAATGTCTCATGATGTGCCCTTACCTACTGACAGAAGAGTTGCGCTATGCAGGTGTTTCAAAGTGCAGCCCTTTTTGACTCCTTGACCGTCCGAGAGAACGTAGGATTCATGCTGTGAGGACCTCATCTGCTTGTTGAGCTGCACAAAGTGCTGTTTCTGCAAGCTATTGCTTCAGGTGCTGGATGGCAGTGCTTTGTGTTTCACATACCTGACATAGCGGAACTGACTTTTGTGACGACCTTTTCTCCCCTGGTAACAGTTATGAGCATTCGAGTCTACCAAATACAAGGATAGCAGAGCTTGTCAAGGAAAGCCTGGCCGCTGTCGGGCTTAAGGTAGGAGAGTCACGGTGGTCTGCATCGGCTGTTGTGGCTGCTTTGAGCAGCCAGCATCTCAGTAGCATCCACCTTGTGATAACCTGCTTGTGACATCTCTCAATCTGTTTTGTGCCTTGGCTTAGGGCGTGGAGGAAAGGCTTCCATCTGAGTTATCAGGAGGCATGAAGAAGCGGGTTGCCCTGGCCCGAGCAATTATCTCTGATGACTCTTCAAACAGCAAGGAGCGGGAGGTGACTGCTTTGAGAGCTTGTGGCATGCTCATCACATGCTCTCACTTGAATGGCAATGCCAATCTCAAGGTTCAGGTTGCACGTCTGTAGTAAACAGGAAGTGATACCTCCTGACATACAATATATTTTGCAGGTTGTGATGTATGATGAGCCCACAGCTGGCTTAGATCCAATTGCCTCCACAGTGGTTGAGGACTTGATACGTTCCCTTCACATAAGCAAGTTGCAAGAAACAGGCGCATCAATTGGCAAGATAGCATCTTACATTGTTGTCACGCACCAACACAGCACCATACGCAGAGCAGTTGACAGGTTGTGCTGTTCCGACCCAGCCTGATTGTGGACCACAAGCATCCTTTTGCAAAGCGTTGCACACTGACACCTGGCTATTGTCTGTGGGTCTCAATTTTACCACTGAAACTGCAGAACTAACCCTTCTTGTTTAGCAATCTACACTTCACAGCTCTCAAATAGGGCATTGTTTGAATTCTAGACTGTACTTGAGTAAATTTTAGCAAATTTGCTTCATTGTCATTACTGAATCTTCTGACATCAAATTATCATCTGTGCAGGATTCTTTTTCTCCATGAGGGCAAGGTGGTCTGGGAGGGAAAGACCGAAGAATTTGATTCAACCACCAACGCCATAGTTCGTCAGGTCAGTCTAGCAATGGCACAGCAGGCATGCTTGAGGCTGCATCCCTGTGAAGCTTCTTGTACTTGTTATGCTGTTTTGTAACTTCTCATGTCTCTTCACCACTCCTATCATGACATACTGCTCGCCATTACATGCAGTTTGCTGAAGGCAGCTTGGATGGGCCTATCAAATACTAGACAATTACAGCAGGCCTCTCCTACCTTAGCCAGCTCCTTCGCTGCATGCATGCCAGCGGACTCTGTACAGAGCTTTGCCTGCTTTTGTTGCAGTTGACATTATTCTAGGACAGCCAATTAGATGGACATCTTGTGAACGATTGATTATTCTTCCTTCATATCATCTTACCTTGTTCTCATCAGTTGCTTCAACACAGTTATGATCAATCGCTTCATGTGTTGATAAAGAAATTAGTCAAAATGGGGATCTGTCAAATTCAAGCAAGCTCTTGTCGCTGCCCAGTCCTAATCTGGCAGACACGGGAGGATCCCATTGTCAAGGAGGACTGAAATGCCAGGCTTGTCATGAACTCCTCGCTTGGATCACTTCCAGCGCCGGAGATCGTGGGGGCATTAGCTGAGCAGCCGAGTCATATCCTGTCTTAGCATGAAAGCGAAAAATGCAGGTATTACTTTCTAATGTTGAACGCAGGACTTGTGAATGTGAGGACTTGTGAAAGAGATCTTGTCATCTCAACCTAGTGGTCATTGGCAACATGGTGATTGCAAGGTGCTAGGCGAGCAGCAGGACATCAGGTATGCCAGGCGTACCTAAGAAAGCCTGACAGGCTGTCCATGACAAGTGGAATGGAGATGGTAAGCCTGCTGACTCCTTTTTCAAACCTTTACATTACCTTAAGCACATGTGGAAAAAGTCGTAGAATCTGAGCAGTTGGGAGGATGCGAGCACAAGGTGAACAATCCACGTTGTCTATGCTGGCTACTTAAGTCCAACATGTATCGTTGTAGCACGTTACTTGGTCAAGAGGGAAAGATAGAATGTGTGGCACTGATACATCAGGTGTATCACTATTGAACGCCTCATGATTCACGAGACCTTTAAAAAACTGCAGAGCAACAGGTGAGTGCATCTAGCAGCCATAAGATGTGCTTGAAGAGCGTTGCTCTCTTCAAGAGCTGGCAACCCTTCCAATTGCTTCTCTTGTTCGTTCTCGAGAGCTGCCGCTGTCGCTACCCCTCCCACTCCGAGTACCCAGCTGTCCGTGCCCTTATTGATGGGACCAGCAGACCGCCCCCATTTTGACGAAACATGCACAGACCTCACTTATGCAGCAGACACAGATCAGACAGCACAGGCACAGCAGCACCAGGTTGGGTGGCAGCCCTGGTAGGTCTCAGGAGCAGGCCAGGTCGCCTCAGGTTTTAAAGTAGGCCTGGTGTGCCGAGGCACCCTTCCACATAGAGGGCTACCACGGCCCACCAGGCTGATCAAACGCTATCGCGATCAAGTTGCTGGTTCACCACTTTATGATAAGTATTGACAAACAATCAATGGCCCACACTCCAGAAGAAAAAGCTTTCCCCAAAGGGACGATGCTGTAGAAGGCTAGCCCAAAGTAGAGTAGACAAGGTCGCAGGGGCCCGGAAAGCTGCTGCACTTAGCTACGCAAGTGGCTACTACAATTGGGTGCTCCCGCAGCAGCAGCCACAAGTCAGAGTAGCTTGCAGCTGAAAAGTGTCACCATGGTAATCCTGAAAGCAGCAGCCAACAGGTCAATCTGGCATTGGATAGTATACCACGCAGGCAAGAGACCAGGATGGCTGCTGAGAGGCCAGCCCAGATCAGAATGGAGACTGCGGCTGCTGATATTGGAAAGAAGTGGCTATGAAAGCCAGCCGGTATGGAAATGGGTTGGCTGCTGATATTGGAAAGAAGTGGCCAGCCGGAATGGACAAGGGGTCAACGAGAGAAGGCGCGCGGTGCGCATGAGAATGAAAGGGAGGCCAATTTAGCCTTACAGATGTCCTGTTAACTGGGTAATGAGCTGGCTAAGGGGGACACTAATATCCCCGAGTAAGCACATGCATATTTGACAAGCTATACTGAGGAGCCGAACGGCAGCGCTCCCAAACTCCACTTAGCTCCAATGGACGGAATGTAGATCATGTGGGGGCTGGCCTTTACACCATCGCCCCCGTTTGGGAGTAGCTTCTCGTCATTCTCCGCAGCCCACTCCGCTGGTAGTTCTGGGCTGGCCTTTCACAGCCCTTGCCCCCGTTGGGAGAGCCACTTCTTCAAAGCCTTGGCCTTGCAGTGGAATACCCGTTTCCAATTTCGTCTGGTTCGCCATACTTGGCCATATTCAAACAGGGGACTAGGGGAAGCCTCGCCTGCGAGAGCCGTCCATCGCTCCGCATCTGGAGCTTGGCGGGGCCCTCTTCTCCGTCCGATGCGGCGTCTACATCTACGCATGAGCCTTTCTCCGATCTCAGCCCCCCCCGACCGACCGACCCAACGGCTCCCTAGCTCGCCGCCGGCGCCGCCGCCCCCCCAGGCGCTGCGGCGCCTTGCCAACCCCCCGGGGCGCTCGAGCGCCTGAGCGCCGCCGGGCGCGCATGCCGCCGCCTGCCAAGGCACGGCGCGCACCTGCGCGGCGCGCTCCTCGGAGCTCGCCGCGCACAGTGCCGTCCGCAGCGCAGCCCCCAGCTGGCGGGGTCCCTCATGCCACGCCGTGCGCCGCGGCGGCCACGGCGGTGGCGAGGGAGGATACGGCACCTAGGCAGCTTGCACAGCCTCGTGCGGGGAACATGGGTCCGGCTGCCCAGCCCACAAGCTGGCTCGGCCGGCTGCGATCAAACCCTCGGCTCACTTGTGCCGGGGAGGCAACCGCACTGGCGGCCAGCGCGAGAGCAGTGCACCGGAGCTCCAGGAG
>WELB01000051.1:116100-126191 GCA_009602725.1 Spirogloea muscicola
TTTTTTTTTTTTTTTTTTTTTTTTTTTTTTTTTTTTTTTTTTTTTTTTTTTTTTTTTTTTTTTTTTTTTTTTTTTTTTTTTTTTTTTTTTTTTTTTTTTTTTTTTTTTTTTTTTTTTTTTTTTCCACTCCGCCGCCGTCTCCGCCGCCGCCGCCGCCGCCGCCGCCCGCGGTCGTTATCCAGGCAGAGGAGGCCACCGTCGCCGCTGTCGAGGCAGCAGACGAGGAGGAGCGGTGGTCGTCGGCGTGCCCGAGCGAGTGGTTCGTGTGCGACGATGTGGGCAGCGGGACGCGGTACATCGCCATCCAGGGCTCGGTGTCGCTGGCGTCGTGGCAGGCGAACCTGTCGTTCGACCCCGTTACGTTCGAGGACCCGGCGCTGGGCGTCATGGTGCACCGCGGCACGTATGAGGCCGCCAAGGCGCTGTATGCGCAGGTCCTGCCTGCGGTGCAGGCGCACGTGGCAAGCCGCGGCGCTGCCGGCGCGCGCCTCCGGCTGACGGGCCACTCGCTCGGCGGCTCGCTGGCCACGCTGCTGGGCCTGATGCTGGAGCTCCGTGGGGGGGTGCCAGCCGGAGTCGTGCAGCCCGTCCTGGCGTTCGGCGCGCCGTCGGTCATGTGCGGCGGCGACGCGCTGCTGGCGCGCCTCGGCCTCCCGCGGTCGCACGTGCAGTCGGTCGTGATGGCGGGCGACATTGTGCCGCGCGCCTTCGCCTGCGACTACCCCGACCACGTCGCCGAGGTCCTGCGTCGCATCAACGGCGCCTTCCGCTCCCACTCCTGCCTCTCTCATCAGAAGCACATGTACGCGCCGGTGGGGACGCTCGTCGTGCTGCAGCCCGAGGAGCGGCTCGGCGGCGGGCCGCCGCCGCACCCGCTGCTGCCCGAGGGGGCTGGCCTGTACCACCTGCGCCACCCCGACAACGTCGCCAATGCTCCGGCGTCGACGTCGCCGGCAGCTCGGGAGCTGCGCACTGTGCAGCGCGCCTTTCTGAATCGACCGCACCCTCTGGAGATATTGGCCGATCGGTCGGCGTATGGCCACGGCGGGGCCATCGCTCGCAGCCACGATCCTTGCAGCTACATCCAGGCTGTCACCGCCGTGCTGCGGCAGGAGATGCGGAGGTGGCGACGCCTCCAGCGCGAGCAGCGTCGGCAGCTCTGGTGGCCACTCGTGGGCGCGGAGGTGGCGCCTGCCGCGAGCACTGCCGCGGCCGCGGGCGGCACCTCTGACAGCCCCCGCCCTGGCGGCACTGCCACATCCCGCATCGGGGGGCGGTCACGGTTAATGCGCTCTTCGTCGTCCATGAGCACGGTCGCGGCAGGAGCGGCGCTGCCGGCCTCCGGACTCACTGCCGTCCACGGCTGCACCAAGCGCACCACGAGCCGCTACCATTCAGTCATTGCGTCACAGCACGTGCAGCTCGGCCTTCTTGCGGTGCTCACCTCGCCGCTCTTCTTCGCCGAGGGCCTCTCCTCGCTGCTCATCTGACATCGCTGACACAATCTGCTGGTGGTCCTCCTCATCCCTCGCCCCTCAAGGTGCTCGTCCATACAGAAGAGTACTTTGTGGGCAGCGTAGCGCTTGTGCACTAGTTTGATTGTCTCAATCACACATTGGCCTGCCTTTGCTAAGAGGCAGGCAGTACTACGCCCATGTAGCCGCTTTAGGGCCCCTAGTCGATTGGTTTGTGACAAGATTTGTAGAATGCGGGAAGCGAGATACACCTCTCTTCTTGTCCGCCCATTCTTGCCCTGCAAGCTTGCAGCACGTCGCGCGTGCATGCACTTGTGAGGGCCTAGTGCGTAGTCCTCAGAGACAAGCACTGCATGGAGCTTGGTCAAATTTGACCTAGCACTCCTCGCTGCACTTACATGATTGCTAGCTGTACAAAATTTTGATATAGCTTCTAGCATGCCGAGCGGTGTGGGAACATTGAACTCAACCACATGGCATATTATGGCCATATTGTTTTGATTTCACAATTGCGACAATGTACAGAGCCGATTTGCCCACACGCTTGGTAATCTGTCATGCTCAGCCATGAAACAATGGCAGCAGATTGGAGTACCGTTTGTCCACGAGCGCTACACACACTGCTATACAATCTGTCCCGGGCTTTGCACTTCCATAGGACGCATAGAGGCCTCCAATCCTCAAGAACAAATGCTGCTAGTCTTTGATGAAGGTAGTATAGATACTGGAGGCAGGGGGCTGTGTGCCACCTCCTCCACAATATATATATGTTCAATTTTGAACATTCTGAGGGCCAAGGAGTCATGACCATTACTAGCCCACTGCATGACAATCATGTGCTTAACGATGATTGCTTGCCTGAAGAGATTCAAGTTGTGGTGCATCGTACGACTTCAACACCTGCACCTCAGGCGGCCTTCCATATGTCGTTGTCCGTTGCACCGGTATCCGGCCCACACCTCGTATGAGCTCCTCCATGGCCACTGGGCACAGCTCCTCCCCTGGAAAGTATAGCTCCTTTGTCAGTCGAGCTCGCCAGCAGTGCACGCCATGCATCACTCTTGCCGTTGGCAAATCATGGCAATTGAGCCAACGCCTGGCAACTCATCAACCTTTGGCAACTCATTGACAACATGTCTGACCAGCGGCTCTCCTGCAAGCTGCTCAAGCACTTCTTCGCTGAAGCATGCTGCTGCTTTCTTTTGTGAGAGCATTGAGAGATGGAGACAGGCATGCAAGCGACGACCTCAGACAGATTGGACACACCGTGCGAGGCTCCTGCTGCTCGTGTGATGGACTCGTTCATGAGGGAGCCACCCATGTCATTGCAACCAGTGGCCAGCAGCGCCGCCGCTCCACCAGGGCCCATCTTCACCCATGACGCCTGGAAAGAGGAGAAGCTAAATAAGGAGAAGCCATTGTTGCCGATGCTTAGCCCAGGACTTAAAAATCTTGTCAAAGAGGCCCTGTAAAGCTCGTGCAATGGGTACTCTGGCACTATCTATTTAGTCAAAGAGCTACAATGTCTACTTATCATTGCCTAAACCAGAGTTCCTCTAGTGTGCCGAGTCGAACACTTTGGATATCAGTTCGACCTGAATATTGGTGATATAGGGGTGGAGCACGATGCGAGCGACTGCATGCATCAGGACACTCTCCCGAAACGTGGGGCCCCTTCTAGCCTTGCCCTTGATGAAGACAGGGGCCTGTCATCAGCGAGGCTCACAGTCAGTTCCTCGTAAGGGCTGCCATACGAGAATGACTGAGAATCAGCAGTATGTGACGTAGTCTGCTTTGAAAGCCCTCGGCTTTTCTCTGCCAAGGCAACAGTCTGCTCTCTCATATCTACAGGTAACTCGATTTCTACTTGATTCACACCATCCCAAGGCATCCAAGGCTGATCATGTGCCATCTGCTTCGGAATGTTTTCTTTAACAACCCACGTGGATATTGTGATGATTACGACTTTGAAGCCATCTTCAGATGGCAATTGTGAGGTGGTATGGGACATGCCTGCATGTGTACAAAGGGGAGAGGCACAAACTCAGTGAAGCCGCCTGTTCTTTCTTGTAACCTCCTGAGCTGGACTAGATGGGCCGCCCTGACGAGGCACACAGACCATGTAAGATGATGGTGATAAAACGCGACAGACAACTCCGTGGTAGGCCACCCTGGCATGAGACACTGACGTAATCAACCACAAGGTGAGATGTGGGTACAACTCTTGAATCTATCTTCCACCTCAGCCACACTGCTTACCAATGACGAGGATTTTCTAGGTGGCCAAACATAATGGTAGATGTGGTCTTCAGCCCAACGTGATGGGCAGTCTCCATCACCTTCAGGGCAAGCAGTGTTCCCATCAAGGCAACCCAAAGTCAGAATCCATCACTCATGGAACAGCACCTGCTGCAGTGCTAGCCGGTCTGTCACATACAGACGACGCCCATAGGTAACTATATCACTGGATGATAGGATTGCTGTATGAGCGAAGTATTTGGTGCATTATATCGAATTCTACTGTGCAGCTTTGCCTCACCTGGAGCCACTCTTGAGTGTTGAGCTTGTCAGGGCAAAGCTCTTGACGAACATCATCATGCAGCACCTGATGCAAGAGTATGCAGGTTCAGGTTGTGATTTGTGCTTCACATCAGTCACAGCCTCTTCACGTTGCCGATGATTGTAGGTTCAGATTGTCCTTCACAATGGTGAATATAGGGTCAGATTGTGCTTCACAAACAATGACAGCCTCTTCACTGTTGACAGTAATTGTTCACTAGGACTAACATTGTCTGCCAAAGCTGCAAAACTTGAAGAGCCCATGGGCTCTGCCTGTACCTCAGCTGCTGTTCCAGGAAGGGATCCGAGACCAGCATCCTTCAGTTGCCTCAGGAATTCCGCCACGCTGTGAGACACGTCTTTGATTTTACTGCTAAGCACTCAACCGAGGCCAACAGAAGGAGACAGGTCTACTAGAAGAGACAAAAACCTCAGAAGCACAAATCCTCACTCTCATACTAAGTCCAGTCATGGATATAGTGTCTGCAGTGATTCAGATGTTACTCATATGTGAGACATAGCAAAGATTCTGTGATGCCCTTTCCCTTTGTGTATCCTGCCTGTCTACATGCTGCGAGTGACCAGAGTAAGTTGGACCAACAGGAATAAGTTGCACCTGACATTTAGTGTCTCCGCACCATGATGAACTTCCAGAGGTGAGAAGGCATGAACGTGAATGTCAGGAACAGCCTCCTTCACAGTCTGAAGGATCTCCAGATATGTCCGACCCGAAAAGCTTGGATGAATTCCTCCCTGCAGAAGTCAAAAGCCTTGTCAGCATATGCTTGCAAGCGCATGCAGAATGTAATAATGACCTCTCTGAAACTCCGGCTTGATCAAACAGTCAACAGAGATGGAAGACTCCCCTTAACTACCGCTCCCATATCCTGCCGAACATGGCAGGATAGAAGGCAGTCCTCATAGCAAATACCCCATCAGACGGTCTCCAGAGGTCAGACATCCAGTCACCTGACCTCAACCCTACATCTCAAAGCCCCAAAGCCTGATCCTCATTGCTCCACCAAGAAACACTACAACGATGATCTTTCACCTGCATGCACACTTCTGTGGCCCCTCTTTCCCACGCCTCAGCCGCCCTCCTGCTGATCTCCGCCATGGGCAACCTGCCGGTCACTGGGCATGTCATTAGCAACGTTTTACTATGACCTCCTTGACAATCATCAGAATATTTTATAAATGTAGCAGCGGGCCTGAGCGCTACTTCGAAGCCATTGCGCGAGTTCACCAAATGGTCCTAAGCCATAGTCTTCATTGTCCAGTACGCAACCCATACTTAAACTCAAGGCGTACGAATCTTACAGGTAAGGTAAACCTCGCAGGCTGTCACTCATGCTTCCTTTGCTGCATGCATGACTCCAATTACAGGTAAGTGACATGCTCATCAAGTACCACACACACACACACATGAGGAGGCTGACCTATTGAGATAAGCAGGGCAACTTGCTAGCAGCCTGCCCATCTTCTTGGATATCGAGAGTCAAGCAATGTCTGTCACTAAAGAAAGCGCGGAAGGGATGTTTCTCCAAAGTGAAGATGGATCAGGTATCTATACCTGAAAGCACAGAACTGGCACCGGTAGGTACAAATGTTTGTGTAGTTGATGTTGCGGTTGACTACATATGTCACCTGGTCAGCAAGACAAGCGGGTCGGGTATGTAGAGCTTGCTTGGGAGGCTCAGCTCCAGAGTACATGAATGAGGTACTGAACGAGGGAGACAACAAAACTTCAGCGCACGAAGAGCGACAGGGATGTGGGCCCCTTTGGCCTTTCTTTCTCCGCCAGTGAATTTGCGGACGCATCAGAACATGATGTCTTGCTTGCCCAGCATGTACATCAACAGCAGGGCCCACGACCAGCAGTCGTATGTGCAAAAAGCAACTCCTTGCCTCAAAAAGCAACTCCTTGCTCCAGATAAGTCTATTCATGCCTATCTGCCGAGCCTGCAACGCATCTGATAGTGGTTCTGACTGGTAGGGAGTAGTTGCCACGCAGAATCCAGGGGAACTCAGGGGAACTAGACAATTTGGAAACTAGCCACCTGTCAGACCCCATGAAGCTGCGGACTCATCAAGCTGCCACTTCAATATTTCGTTATCACTATAGTGCTCGGAGCTGCCGCTAGTACAGCTACCATCTTCCTGTATTTGTAGGAGACTGCCAGCAAGCAGACCTCTTCCAGACTCTGAGCACCGCACTGACCACGATACAGCAGAGGGGCCGACCGAGATACCCAGCTTCATGGGGCTTCCAGACTATCTACTAGATTACTTGACCCCAACTTCTGGACTGGACATGAGCTACTGCCAATTAGCTCCAGGATCAGATCACCACCAAGACTGTCGCGGGCAGACTCAGAAAGAGCTGGCAAGAAAGCACCTACTGTAAGGGACAGCCTTCGGCTGCTAGGCCCATCGATATTGACCATTGAAGCATGTATCATAACTGTATTATCACCACATCATGACCCGGCTACTTGTAGTGTATGACGTCAAGATGAGTATTGCAGCTCATGTACGACGAGCAAGGACTGTACTGACTGTGCTGTAGTACTGACCTCATCTCCACTGACTCGCGCCCGTAAATCATTTGCAGCTTGGCAGACAGCCCTGAAGTCACCTCCACGCGCTCGAAATAAGCTGATGATATCTTCCTATAGTGGACAACATGAGGCTTGGAACTGATTCAATTGAAGTAATAACCACCCTACATACAAACTTGTGAACGGGGAACAAGAAAGTGATGCAGTACTGGAGCTTATCACTACCTTCACGTGTCAACTGAGCTGTGTGCTAACCTCATTGAGCTCCTGTCCTTCCTCTGCTCTCCTAAGTACGTCAGCGATGGCAGGAGAAGCTTGTGTCCCTGCAGGCTTGCCAATGTGCATATATGTAGGAATGCACATGTATAGTAATGTACACTACACAAGATGCCTAAACATACTGCAAACTCTACACCTCTATCATACAGAGCATGATGCAGCAGAATAAACAGGAGCTCGGCTGCCTAAGGGCAAGTTTCTCATAAGCACAGTAATACGCCACAGTAATACGCCATTGTGCGCACTGAAGTTCTTAGAAACTCACCTCCATGAACTTGACATCCAGACAGAGTCCCATCAGCTTGCAGCTGCACAGTGAATGTAGAACTCGGCAATGCCTCTGGCACATCCATGTCCTCATCTACATGCAGCGTCTGCAAAAAATTGCTGGTGGAGCGGTGCATGAGGTGCTTCTGCAGTGAGGGAGTCCGCATTGCCAGCCCCGGTGACCAGTTCTCTCCTCTGGCATAGCCCCACGAATCTGCATGGAAGTGGACTCTGCGAGCGACCTCGGGGTCCTGAGATTATAAAAGAACAATGTCAGCTTATCATTCGATGGTGACCCTAGACTTGTCATCTTAAGCCCTGGATCCCAAACCTTGAGCTCTGGGTCCTAAACTTTGAAGATCCATCCCAATACACTGAGTCAGACAAGTTCTAGCGCTACATTCTCTTGTAGGGTGTGTAGCTTTATGCAACAAAGCAAGAGCATCTGACTGAGAGGTCACCAGCCACTCCTTTTGCTTCTCAACAAAGCTTGGATAGATTGGTAGCCTTGGAGTAAGGATCTTTCCAACACCAGCGACATAGTCTGCCAGTGTGTTCAGATGTGGCCAGGGTGCCTGGAAATGGTCAAGGCGCGAGTTTGACGAAGATCATGATTTCGTGGACGACATGGGACTGACAGAAGCAGCTTCCTCGCAAAATCTGGTGGAAATATAGGAGGCTAGAGCAGCCTGCCATGTGTCCTGTGACTCAACTGCTACAATGGAGAGAATGCCAACTTAGCTCCTTAACAATGACTGGCGAGCTTCTATGACCTGACTCAACCAAGCCAGGCAGCTCTCAGCACCCTCAGCTTGCACCACAAGCCTTGGGAGGTGGTCGGGTTTGGGGGTGGTTGATTTCTGAAAGTATGGACAGGTCATAGCAAAAGCAACATTCCCATAGCAAGGTCTTCATCAGTCATTGACCTCTGGATTCACCCAGTCCTTGGTGAGAGGCGAGATGCCGCCAAAGTCATTCATGCCCGCAGCCAGCAATGCTCCCCACTCGCAATTTTGAGATATTGAGCCTGAACTGCACATACAAATGGTGCGAGCTTACATGAACAAGCTCATTTTGCTCTCATGGACAACCCACCTCTGATGCATCAAGAACCATGCTTGACTGCAGTGACTGGCAGATACACAACACTTCCTCTGAAAGACAAGTATGTGAAGGGATGTTAGATCACGGACGACTAGGAGCAGGTCATGGACAACAGGGATGAGGAAGCATCTTACGCCGGAGGGGTGAGGTTTGGAGGAGCCTGTATGCTCATACGAGGGCCGAACGTAAGGCGAGCCATGGCAACTGTCCACTGAAGCTCTTCCAAGGACGGCTCACTTGCTGCCTCCATTAACGTCCCCTTCTTCGCTCGGAAGTTTTGTATGATGAGCTCTTGGATGTGGCCATGTCTGAGATGCAAATCTCGCAGGGCCAACAAGTCGGTCACCCTGTCCTCCCTTGATTCACCAATGCCAATAAGGAGCCCGGACGTGAAGGGGACTCGCTCCTCCCCTACAGGAGTAGAAGCAAGAGCTTATCAGGTATGCAATGGTCAGTCATGCATCCATGAACTGATGTCTGTGCAACACCAGCACTCAGCATTCTCCGACTCGAGAGGCTGTACCAGCAGCTGCAATCGTCGCCATCCTCGCCAAGGGAGCTTTGTCAGGGCACTGGTGATGCGGGCCCCCCGGAGCTGTGAGGCTGGGCGCAGAGGACTCCAGCATGAGGCCCTGAGATGCTGACACCTTGCGCAGCCTAGCGACCTCGGCTCTGTCGCACACCACACGACATCAAAGAGGCGAGTCGTCATGGCAGGTGCACGTCTACTTCCCCTGCTACGTCCTCACCCCAGTCTCCCCATTGTCAGGGCTAGAGGTTGCAACATCAGAGGTATCAGGTCTTGAGTAGAGCAGGAGCTTGACAGCGTACTCATTGCAAAATACACCAGACTTCAGCTGGAGGCTTTCCAGCGCTTGTCAGAGGGTGCTCATAATTGGTAACTGGTGGCACTACCTGGACATGACTCCGGCATTCACGTGGGGCAGCAAGCCGGTCTCCTGCAGCACAGCTGTCGCAGCCTCCGACACATACCCCAGCGTAGTCGTGTGGCCCAGGGCGGCCAGCTGGCCAAGCAAGGGCCACAGCTTGAGCTCAGGGATCTCATTTTCTGCAGATTTCCTTTTCGAGGGCTCCAGCCATTGTTCTCTCCATTCAGACAAGCTGTCAGCTCTCCCCGTTGCATGGCATTTGCGCCTTGATGCTCCTGTTTGTGAAGCTTGGACTCCGGCGCACATCAACAGCGGCAGTGCCTGCAAAGTGGCCGGGCTAAGCATGCCGGTTGGGGTTGTGGTAACTAGGGGTTTGCGAGATTTGAGACTTGCCTCCTGCCTGGCCTGGGGGTAGCGCAGCTCCGGCTTGTCACCGAGAGTGAAGAGGGCCTCGGTACAGCCCGCGGCGGCGCCGGCCTTGGCTACCGCCAGGACCTCCGCAATCGTCATGTACGCGCGCTGGCCTGGACGTGGCCCCGTGGCGAAGGTGCAGTAGCCGCAGGTATCACGGCACAGCCGCGTCAACGGAATGAAGACCTGAGGGAGCAGCACCCAAGCTTTCAAAGTCAAGTCCTAGGAATACATGATCGAATGTCAATACATGCACTCCAACTTGTGAGATAATTGGCTAATTTGAGCTTCTGACATTGGTGTGTCAATGAAGACAGCCGGGCCAGGTAGCGCCCAACGAGGCACTGGCACTCGGCCGCAGCGACGACGCTGGCGCTGGCAAGAGAGCTCGGGGCCGCCACGGCAGGCACCTTGGGCGAGAAGGTGACGAGGGCGGCGTCCGGCCGCCGGTCCCGCACGGCGCCAGCCGCCGCCACCAGGGCCTGCAGCGGCGCGACGCGCCCGACCAGGCGCAGGTCCGCCTCGCCGGGGAGCTCCCCGCCGCC
>WELB01000051.1:131300-193900 GCA_009602725.1 Spirogloea muscicola
CGCTTCCATGGGGAGCCGGTGGACTTCCCCGCCGCCGGGTCGTTGGCCCAGGTGTATCGCATGCGCCTGGCCGTCTCGCTGCAGAGGTCCATGGCCCGTGCGCTGCACCTGCGTGCTGGCCGAGCCCTTGCTGCTGCCTCTGGCTCTGGCCAGGGGACATACTTCCAGAAGCATAGCCTCTCCGACCTGCGCCTGCTTAGCAGGGGTTACTGAGTGGTTAGTAGCTGCTTTGTTTTCTCTTGTGTGCTTGTCATTTCTGCTGCTTCGCCTTAGGGCTTCGCCTGGCTTCCCCTCCCCTCTTCTTGTACTCTGTTCATTCTTTTTTGGGCTGGCTGTTCCAGCCCATATTCTCAATGGGCGAGCCCTTCTTTCTTCGGTATTCGGTATTTTTTCTTCGGTATTGAGGGCGCCCTGTCTGCCTAGACCTAGCCTTTGGCTCCGTCATGAACACCTGTATGCATCTGGCTGGCATTTCACAGCCGATTCTTTCATATCAGCAGCCGCTTTGTTTTCTTCCCCCTTATCCCTGATTCATCAGCGTGCTGGGCGCGCGCGCTCAGTCAGGCCGCCGGCTTCCCTGGCGGCGCTCCGGTTCCCCAAGTTAAGCTTGTCGGCTCCACATGAGCTGTTCCGTTGCTTCTTCTCCTCAAGGCGCGGCAAGCCATACGTGCGGCGTCTGGACGTGGTCGCTACCCCGCGGGGCGGTGGGCCTCGTCTGCCAAAGCACACCTCGTCTGCTCTTGGACGTGGTACTGATCGACGCATACAAGGCTGGCGCACCCACGTCAACCGTGTCTGGCTGGGCCACGTTCAGCGCGGAGCGCAGGAAGGAGCGGCACTACCATGATCATCCTCGAGGGGACCATCTGTACCCGTGTGCCATGGATATCTACGGAGGCTACGGCGTGAAATGGTCCTCCCTGATCCAGCATCTGGCCCGGCTGGTTGATGCGCGTCGTCAAAGTCGGGGGGGCAGCTTGGGCCACTCCAGCATTCCGCAGGCCTTAGTTGCATATTATAGAATGCGGCTTCTCGCTTAGTTTGCAGCGCTCGCAAGCATTGGCTCTTCATCAACGTGCAGGGCGCGCTCTAAGTCAGGCCTCCGGCTTTCGCGGCGGCGCTCCAGCACCCCCAAGTCAGCTTGTCAGATTTGTTTGTGCTCACCCGTGGGTACTAAATGTCACCTTAGGTACCTTAGATTAGGTCTCCGTGTTATGTAGCCTTGTTTAGTCTGCACTCGACTCTGCCTAGACCAATGTGTTGGCTTGAATTGGCCTCCCTTTCAATTCATGCGCCCCGCGCGCCTTCTCTCTTCCTGCGTAAGAGAGAAGGCGCACCGCCAATTCTAGCCTTACAAATGTCTTCTTAACTGGATAATGAGCTGGCTAAGGGACACTAATATCCCCGAGTGAGCACATGCATATCTGACAAGCTGTACTGAGGAGCCAAACCACCCCCACGGAAGCCATTAGCCTGGGCTAATGCACGACCAGCACGCTGGTGGATCGCGAGTGCCTGAGAGCGCTGCAGACTCAACGATAACCGCATTCTAAAGCATGCAACTATGGCTTGCGGGACGCTAGAATGGCCTAAGCTACCCGCCCGACCACGTCGGCGGGCATCGACATGCAGTGCCAGGCGATGGAGGAGGGCAGACCACTTCGTTCTGTAGCCGCCGTAGATGTCCATGGCGCATGGGAAGAAGTGGTCGCCCAGGGGGTGGTCACTATAGTGCCTCTCCGCATGATGTGTCGCCCAACCTGGCACAGTCGGTGTGCGTGCCCCTGGTTGCGTAAAGAAAGAGGCTCTTTCCACTCGACGCAGCGATGAAAGAAGGCCAGCCCCACGAGAGGGCACAGCCGCCGCCAACATCGCCAGCGGCGTCTCGCCCGCCCCGCCCCGCCGGCCGCCCTCTCCTCGGGGTCAGACTCACTGCGGCCCGCGTGGGGGCCCTGGCGCCGGCGCGCAGCCATCTCAGGCCTCGCCTCGCAGCGGCAGCCGCCTCTCACCTGCCCACGTAGGGTTTAGGGTTCAGGCGTAGAGGAATCTAGGGTCTGGCGCGCCGCCGCGGCCCAGGTCATGGCCTCATGAGCAGCGCCGAGTCCGGGCCCGGCTCCGACGCCCGCCGCCGCTGCGCGCCCTCGGGGCTGGACGCGTACGCCGTCCTGGGCGTCCCGCCCAGCGCCTCTCCCGAGGAGGTCAAGCGGGCCTACCGCAAGCTTGCCCTCCAATGGTCTCAGCAGCAAAGCCCGCTCTTTCTGCCCCGTCTCACCCCACCTCTTCGTGAAGACGTGCCTTTGCCCTGCGGGCCGTGTTGGGCTTGGCCACGCTGCAAGCTCGGCGGCACCCTGTTGCCTCCTGTCAGCTACTCTTACTCACACGTGCTGGGCCTCCTCGCTTGGTCACGCGATCACAGCCACCGTGATGTGAAGCCCGACGGCGAGCTGGACTTCAGGCAAGTCACAGAGGCGTACAGTCACATTCAAAGAGCCAAGGCACGTCCAACTGGTACCTATGCACGACAGCGACGCCCCC
This sequence comes from Spirogloea muscicola, assembly GCA_009602725.1. Taxonomy (NCBI): domain Eukaryota; kingdom Viridiplantae; phylum Streptophyta; class Zygnematophyceae; order Spirogloeales; family Spirogloeaceae; genus Spirogloea; species Spirogloea muscicola. The sequence continues at coordinate 133,836 of WELB01000051.1, forward strand.
GGGTTAGTGAAGCTAATACCCTCTCCCTAGTGACCTGCAGGCAGTGTCGCACACTTAGTCCATCTCCAGTCCAATGCCATACCCGTTACCTCAGCTTCCCCCACCCCAGTGGTCTGCCCCAATACTTGCAGTTGCTCAAATTAGCCCAGAAATCGTTGCCATTGTATAGCATCGAATCTCTTGGGGAGCTGAGATGCAACAAGCGAGCAGCCGGATGTTATTTCGACGGTTACGAGTGACCTTCCTTGGTTTACAAATTTGCTGCTGAGAACGTGTTGTGCCAAACACGTGTTGTGCGAGATTCTTAAAGTCCCCTTGTTGCTTGAGCCATGACTCACAAGCATGGTAGCCTTCTGAATGTTGCCGGTTACATGGACCACTCAATGTGCTAATTGCGTCTTTCCAACTCTCGATTACACAGGCTGATGGCGTGCAGCCCGGGAACTACATGAGAAGATCAGCCTCTTCGACCCTGGCAATCAGAGTCTGGGGCCTAGGGCTATTCCTAGGAGGCACACTGTTTGGAGGAGCGCTTTTGCTCGGTAGGACAGAGATGTACAATCATAACATGTATCGTCGCGGCCAGGACCACGATATGCCTCCCACGAGGGTGATTGAGCCAAGCTCTGACGACATTAAAAGAGAGCGCATTGCTCGTATATTGACTGAAAGGTCTAGACAAAAGACTCCAGACTGCTCATAGACTTTCTCAGACCAAGCAAATGTCTGTCTGTATTTTCCACTCTTGTATAGTGGTGGGTGATCTTCGCCGACATTTAGTTGGTGAGCAACATAGACACATGGTGGTTATGAGGAGTATGTACTGTCTCATGTCGTGCCGCTAAAGGTCGGCCTCCACGGTCACGAGCACCCATTCAGCTTGTGGTAGCCTCCAGCCTTGACGGCCGCTGCTTGCTGTGCTTTATAAGGTCCAGAATATGACCTGCTTAACAGCAACATAGGCAACGGCCTCCTTTCTCTAGTGTCCTGTACCCTTATACCTTGCTCTTGAATAGCTCAATCCACCAGTCTCCGGCGTAGATTTCCATTTGGTAGGTCGTCTGAGGCGACTTATGATTATCTTAGGACAATCATTGTGACATCTGGAGCAATATCGCTCACTTTGTTTAAAGAAAACAATGTACACCGTGCTCCTCACCAACGCCACAATCAATGTGATCACCCTTCATTTGTCTACGCTGCAGGGAAAGGCTTGACAGTCTTCTGGAGAGTGCACCTCGCCAGGCTGACGACTTTTGGATTGTCAGTGCCACAGGGGAAGGCTCGTCGGATGCCTCGAGACTATGCACCTCACCGGGTTGACGATCATTGGAAGTGTCTTCGCTTCAAGCGAGCAGAGAATGACGCCAGTCGGAAGTCTTGGCGCGGAACAGTATGGCGCTGGCGCTCAAACTACGACCTGCAGTGTCCGCTGTGGACAAGTCTTAATGGGGAGGGGCAATAAGTCGTCACATGGGTTGACATTGACGACCAGTGAAAACATATCGTCAGTAGTAGACTCTCAGTGACCTTCGAGGGGCCAATGACGGGTTGAGAAAGCTGGACAGCTTCAGAACCAGTTTTGAGAGATTGATGGGATGGGATACACTGTCGTGGCTATTGACGGCCTGTGGCGGGGTCGTTCAAGGGAAAGCGTTGGTGATGCAAAGCCATGAGCCTTGGAAGGGCCCGTGATGTGGGGAAGACCTCGAGCACATCAGCTGTACAGGGTATTATTTGAATGGTTTCACGAGCATGGCAAGGTTGCTGTGTAGAGCCAGCACAGAACGAATTCACTGGGGAATGGGAGGATCTGAGCAGGGAGGGGGGTGATCACTTCTTCACTCACCCTCAGACCCTTCGAAGCTATGATATCCGAAGTTTGTTGCTAGATTACCGCTGCAGCCCCTGCATTGCCTTCCCGACTAATCTTACACCTCGCGCAGCTCGGGGCTTGGAGATCCATTCGCCCTTCTTACACTTCCAGCCTCGCACATCACGACCCTTATACTCACGTCATCAATATCAGGAGTCTCTGAAACAAAATCTGGAGCTTATGAACGTCGCGGACCGAAGCACAGTTTCGAAGCACGTCAGGGTGTCCTTGACAATGCCATTGTAGTGAGTAGCATGTAACAGGTATTCATGTACATCCGAAGCTATCTACATTCCCGGATGTTCCTCGAAACTTTCCCGAATACTTCTCTTACCCCACTTCACGACATACGGCACCATATAAGAGCAAGTTACAGTAGATAGATATTGTCAAATTCGGGCTTTCAATCCCCCCCGTCTGTACCTTATGCGACGTGACGAGATGGACCGCGAGGATAGTATATTTTAGTATCACTATAACCTAAACCTAGCATGTCTAGCCGTTCCATCATACCCGTGATTCTTTCATGGGGGTTCAAGTCCCTCTACCCGTATCTGGATGGATGTATGAGTGGTTGAAGTTCAGTCTTGAAAACCGAAGTATCAAAATATGGGGGGTTCAAATCCATCTCCATCCCCATGCTTTTAGTCTTCCCTCTGCCTTCGTCTAGGTCCTTCTCTCGACAAAGGAAGAGGGCAAAACCTCTTACGAGGGATAACACTCTGACGAGGCTCGATGGCTCGATGGCTATCTCAATTGCGGGCATAAATTAAAGGCAAATTGTCTGCCTTCCATGCAGAGGATATGGGTTCAATTCCCTTTGTCCACATTAAAATACAGAATAAACACGAGACTAAGTCCTAAGTTTAAGATTTATCGTCAACCTTCTTAAATATTTGGCAGATTCAAAAACTGACTCCCTGTTTCCACTTCAATTCTCCTAGTAGTTATGATTGGCGCTATTGTATTGATTATGCATAAGACCACTCGAATTTAGAGATAGGATATTTTCAGCCAAACACAGTAGAGTTTTCAATAACTGCTAAGAAAATACGTTAAAACCCCGAGGGTAACCCTTTCTCTAGTAGCTCAGCGGTTAGAGCAAATGGCTGTAACTGCGCTGAATCAACTGATCGAGGATGTGGTAAATAATACTAACCATATTGATCATAAAATATATGTAATACAGCACCTTACCACAATTATTTTCTTATCGCGCAATTGCGTTATCGCGCAATCGCGTTATCGCGCGATCAACAAGATTCGCTATCGCGCTATCTTGCTATCTTGTGTGGGAACACAGCATGGTGCAGACATGTAATGCTTCATATAAATAATACATCACAACACAAAGAAAGAAAAGGCAGCAGGTAACATATAAGCTTCTGGTGTTGGGGCCGAAGCGGCGAGACACCCCCTCCGGCGAGGGTGTAACACGCAGGGGCGAGGAGGCGCAGGAGGGGCGAGAGCGAGCGGGCAGGCTGTGAGTCGAGGAGACCCCCAGGCCAAGGAGATCCTCCAGGAGTGACATATTTCTTGTGGGAGTATCGCGCGCGCATCGGTGAGCAGGTTCTGATTCTGGATGGCCGCCGGGAGCGGCGCACGCTACTCGCTCTCGCCGGCGTAGCAGCGGTGCGACGAGGCGGCCCCGCAGCCGGACAGGCCGGAGGCTGCTTCGATGAGCAGCGACAGCGACAGCGAGGATTGCGTAAGTGAGCCTTCTTGAGTGGGAGAGCGGTCGCGGCATGGACTGCGAGGAGGCTGCCACGGCTACAGGGAAGCTCTCACAGAGAGGTCCCATACGACCTCCCTGGTGGAGCTCCAGTTGAGGGTGGAGGAGTCTGTGGCGCAGATGGAGCTCAACCCTCGCTTCACGTGGCGGCTGGGGTTCAAGATCCTCCCTGACCCTCTGGGAAAGGCCCGCCCTGTGGTACTACCAGTCCGTTATGGAGGAGGTGCTTGCCGCCACAGAGGAGGTGCCGGCTGGCGAGAGGCCAGGTAGCTGGCCTATCACCATCACGTCCTCCCCTAGCAGCCGCCGGCGGTTGACGAGCTCCGCCACCTTGGCGGCCGTGTCAGTCTTGAACTGGCTTGCCAGCGCTGAACGAGCCTGACCGATGGGGTCAACCTGCAGGCGCTCCTGCTTGGCCGGCGTCCTCGCCCCCAGGACCCCCTCCTCAGCTGCCGATGGACCTGCGACAGGCTCCTCTGTTGCTGGGAGGCGCATGGCCTCGTTGTAGTCCTCCGCCGTCCGGGCACCAGCACGCGCTCCTCCTCCCGACTGCCTCGCCCAGCTACTTGGCCTCCTGCCAGCTAGCACCTCCTCTGTGGCGGCAAGCACCTCCTCCGTAACGGACTGGTAGTAACACAGGGCGGGTCCCTTCGAGGAAGTCAGGGAGGGTCTTGAACCCCAGCGCGCCGCGTTCGGCTCGCTGCCCTTCCAGGTTGCCCTCCGCGCTGCCCGCGACGGGCTCCTGGCGGCCCACCCCGACATGGCGCAGCAGGTTGTTCGGTTCATTCACCTGGCGCTCACCCCTGACCTGCGGGCCCAGGCCCGCTGCAACGCTGGTGGACAAAGCGGCCTACGACCGGGTGGTGGAGCTCCTTCCGCCGCAAGACATTCGAGGGCGCGCCCGGCTTCTCTCAGCCTCCTCCCCCGGGGCGGCGTCGTGGGTATCCGCGCTCCCCATCTACGCAGCTCTCACAATGCCTGACGCCGTCTACAGGACGGCGGTGCACCGGATTCTGGGCCTCCTACCCCCCTGCCTCGTCGGAGTCAGGCAATGCGAGTGCGGAGCCTGCCACACTGACCCTGCGACGCTGGCGGCCCACATGCTCCGTTGTGCCCACGGCGGCGAGAGGACCGGATCCCATGACCTCCTCAGAGACGGCATGCACGGCGTCTTCATCGAGGCGGGCTACAAGGTGGCCGTGGAGCACACGTCGATTATGGCCATCCTGCGCGATGCCAATGGCCAGACCCACATCCGGCGCGCTAACCTCGTCGCCATCCCGCCCGGCGGCCGTCCGCGTATCATCGCGGATGTGGTGACCGCCGACTGTGTCGATTCTGCTAACTCCTCCAAGTCGGCGTCGACCGCGGGGCATGCAGTCGCTGTGGCGGCCCGCGTCAAGGAGCGGAAGTACGCGGATCACCCCCCCAACGACGAGTTCGCGGCCCTTGCCATCGACGTCCACGGGGCTTATGGCAGCGTCTGGCTGAATCTCCTCCAGCGGCTTGCCCGGCAGGCCATCGAGCGATCAGGGAAGAAAGAGCTCGCCCGTTGAGGATAGGGGCTGGAACAGCCAGGCCAAAGAAGAATGGACAAAGTACGAGAAGGGAGCCAGGGGAAGCGCTAAGAAAACAAGCACAAGAAGAAACAAAGCAACTACGAATGACTCAGTAACCCCTGCTGAGCAGCCGCAGATCAGAGATGCTAGGGTCCTGGAAGTGGGTCCCCTGGACAGAGCCAGAGGCAGCAGCTAGGGCTCTTCCGGCACGAAGGTGCAGCGCACGGGCCATGGACCTCTGCAGCGAGACGGCCAGGCGCATGCGATACACTTGCGCTAGCGAAACGGCTGCAGGAAAGTCTACCGGCTCACCATGGAAGCGACGGGCGATTGCGTGGCGGGCGAGCTGGTCAAGTAGCTCAAGCCACCGAGCGCCCAGTGCCCCGTGGATGTCAATTGCCAACGGGAAAAACTCGTCTTCCGGCGGATGGTCGGCGTACTTGATCTCTTTTGCCCGAGCGGCGCAGGCGACCGCATACCCAGCCTTGGTGGCAGACTGGGCTGGGTGGGAGCGGTCGAATGCGTCGGTAGTCACTACGTCCAGAAGCAGACGTGGCCCGCCAGCCTGTGGGGTGGCCACCAGGTCGACGCGACGAGCGTGGAGACCGTCGGCCCTGTCCTGGAGCGGCATGACGCCGGAGTGCTCCGCTGCCACCGCGAAGCCAGCCTCCACCAGGATGCTATGCATCGCGTCCCGGAGGGGGGCTGCCCGACTTCAACGCGACCGGCTCCCTGGCCCAGGTCTTTCGGATGCGGCTCTCCGTGTCCCTCCAGCGCTCTCTTGCTCATGCCGTCCACTCGCGTGCCGGTCGCGCTATCGCGGCTGCTTCTGGGTCGCGTCTGAATGCATCTTTTCCGGCGTCGAGCTACTCTGACCTGATGTTGCTCACCCGTGGGTATTGAGCTTCCTGTGGGTTCGTTTTGTCTTCTTGTCTAGCTGCCCAGCTGTGTGTTTTTTTTTGGTGGTTTCGGACATTGTCCATTCTTTCTGGGCTGGCTTTGCTGGCCCCCTTTTTCTTAGGGCGAGCACTTTCTTTCCTCGAAGCGGGGGTTGAGCACCTCAACCCCCGTGCCATAGACGCCTCCACCCTCATCTGGGATCTCCACCATCCGACCTCCCTAGTGGAGCTCCAGATCAGGGTGGAGGCGTCTATGGCGCGGGGGTTTGACTGTGTAGCATATCTCTGTAGCCGCAGCAGCCTCCTCCCGGTCCATACCGCGACCGCTCTCCACGCTCAAGAAGGACACGATCTCCTCGCTGTCGCTATCGATGCTCACCGAGCCGGCCTCCACCATGTCCGGCTACCTATCCGCCTCGTTGCGCCATCGCCGCCGTGATGGAGGGGTCCTCCAGGTCGTACTGTCGCCCTGGAGCCATGCCAAAGCTGCTAAGCTTTGCCACTAGCGATGTTGCACGCGAGGGCGGTCCCCTGGCAATTGAAAGGTTGACAACAGCCACTACGCCGAGGTCCGTGCCACGGAGAGACCTCCCAGCAGATGCTTGGGGGTGAGCGAGGCGGGTGGCGCGACGGCCACCTTCGGCGTGGCAAGGGCGGGGAAGCCAGTGGTGGGCGATGAAAATGACTGCGGGCGACGAGTTGGGAGGAAGCCGACTTTGTCTGAGGTGTTGGGGGGGCAGTGGTACTGTCCACGCTGTGCATACCGCTGTTCTAGTTAGGATGCTTAACTCCCGGGGATGCAGCTGTTAAGTCTCAGGCAGCTGGGGGGGGGGGGGGGGGNGGGGGGGGGGGGGGGGGGGGGGGATGGGAAATGGGATTGGTGATTCTTCTTGCCAAATCCTTTGCATGTCTGCTTACTTGGTAGTGAGGCCATGCAGGGCAGGCTACTACTAGCTTATAAAGCAGAGTCCTGGCCTGTTGGCGGAGCTTCAGGTGTGGCAACTCGACGCGTAGTCAGTGCTATACTGGCAGGTACGACGTCGGCCCCATATCTGGCTTCATTGTAATAGCACATTGGATGGTTGTCCAAGCATCATCATTCACTAGTTCCTGCCGAAGGGCATTCTGCTCTGCTCCGAATTGACAAATGGTGTCTCAATAGCAAAGAAGGCAGCCATGAGCACCCTTACTAGAGCTTTATGCATGATGCCGTTTCTTGTCTTTGGCTATAATGAGGAGTCACCAAAAGCCACAGCGCCGGTTGCTGCCCATGTCGGGTAATTTCACCTCAGACCCGATGCAAAAGCTATAGGGACGTGCAAGTCCCCATTCCAAGCAGCATGTGCGTACATGAGGACAGATTTGCGGCATTTTCTATATCACGGCAAATATGGTGCCAGCCCATACTTTACCCGCAGGTATCGAGGGGCCCGTGATGAGGGGTTTGTTCAGGCACACTCTCCACGTAGTCCTCCCATATATCTAGCATGTGGGTGTTCAACACGGGTCTTCGCTGACTGGGCTGGCCAGTTGCTCCGCCCTACATTAGGAGGTGTTCGTCGCGTGAAAAATGAGATTCTTTTGCAGCACACGTTAGGCCCTGGTCGTCGCAGGCTGCAGAATACGATGAGTGTCTGCGTCAAAAGTCAATTTCTTGCCGGCCTGTTTGCAGTTGTGCAGGCATTCTGCACACTCAGGTCAGCTTGCCGACACCCGGATACAAGAGGGTAAGTCCACATTAATATAGCACTGGCAACGTCTCTCCTGATCACCAGCGGGCCGCCACCCTGCTGTTCCAGTCCACAAGGCTTCTGCCATCAAGGCACTCATCAAAGTCGGTGAGGTTCACAATGCAACGGCAGTCACCCCTCAACGTCCTTACCTTTTCATGCGAAGCCTCCTGGCCTTTTGTGAAACGTTCCTGACCCTTAGGAGCACAGTCAAGGGTCAGTGAGTCCTTATTGGTTTCGGTCATAGGGGTTTAGAGACAAACCCCCGGCACAGAGAAGCACCACGTGTACTACGCAGCGGAATACGTTGCCCTGAGGCGCCGTCGACAGGCGGCGACTCGCCTCTCAGGTACGGGCCGGCAACTGTCCCCAGTGGGAGCAGCCACAGTCTACTTACAGGAGAGCCGATGAAGATCCGCAGCGACGGGTTGCGGCGTCGGGCTGCGGCAGCAGGCAGCAGGAGGGCTGCGTCGTCGGGCTGCGGCAGCAGGCGGCGGCAGGGCTGCGCGCCTCTCTCTCGCGTGGGCTTCACTGACGTGGACCAATTACCCTGAGCCTGGTCTCAGCCCTACTTGTAGTGCTTCATGTGCCACCCTCCCCAGGGGTCTCTCGGAGGTTCGTCTCTGGGCCCACCTTCGAGAAGGCGGGCCCGACAAGGGGAATCTATACGTGGCCAGGCCACGCGGCTTCCTTCTGGAAGTGGCGGCCAGTGGCGGCCAACGGCGGCAGCCTGCGGCGCCGCCGAGCGGCGCCCTGCGGCGCCGGCTTGCGGCGCCGCCAGTGCGTCACGGGTGTGGCGCGGCGTCACGGGCGCGCCACACGTGTCACATACACGTCAGCATGAGTGTGTCGGCAGATACCAGAATATGCCGAGGAGCTTCTCTCCGGAAGTCAGGAATCCGCCGCCTCTGCTGGAGGCCGCGCGCCTGTGCGTCACATTGCTGACAGGCGCGTCACACCGCGCGTCACATCGCGCGGTTAAATGTCACGTAACGGTGGAAACGTTACATTCTGCCCGCCTGCTCTTCAGCAGGTCATACACCCTATATTGACAAGGCACGCGCTGGGACATGGCACCTCCTAGCCGAGTCTGCGACCAATATATAGGTCTACAATGAGAGCGGTGCACAGTAATTAAAAGGGAGGCCGGGTTGAGCCTTACAGTCCTGGTAACGGGACAATAAGCTGCTAAGGGGGTCTTTAGTACCCAAGAGCGAGCCCATACGTATCCGACAGGCTAAGCTGAAAAGTAGAGCACTACCACGCAAGCATTAGTCTGGCCTTGTGAGCGCCCAGCACGCTGGTGTATGGCGAGTAATTGGGAGCGCTGCAAGAGGTCCGAAAAGGTCGCCTTCGACGCTCTTCGTCGCCAGCTCATGCTGGCTCGCGCCACGAATAGAGCCTTGATGGTAGGCTTGTACGAACAAAAGCTTGAGTCCATAGTTGCAGCCGTTCACTGGTGCTTGACTGGTGGTTGCCAACCATCTCCAGAGACGAGCTTCGAGGTGCATCACATTAGCTTTCTATCGGACCGAGCACTCGTGTCAATCCTTCACTGCAAATGTCAATGGGGCTCCAGTCACAGCATCAGCTATAGTGTACTCGCCCCTACACACACAGTTAGGGTGAGTCGTCCTTGTTAAGTTCGGCTGTAGGGGTTTTAGGGACCAACCCACTACACGGCAAAGCACTAGCGCATAGCGCAGCGGAAGACAGGCCCAGTAGCGCCGCCGTCCGGCGGCGACTCCACCTCCTGCGCGCGAGCCAGCAAGTGGGCCTTTACGGGCGCAGCCACGGACTCCCCGCAGCGAGCCCCGCAGCAAGCTGCGGCGGCGGCGAGCAGCGGCAAGGCTGCTCCTGGGCTTCACCGGTTTGAACTCCTTGTCGAGCCTCAGCCCCCCAGGCTCCTCGTGCTTCCCCGTGCCACCCCCCCTCCAGGGGTGTGAGCGGGTCGCCCCAAGGCCCGCCTTGCGGCAGGCCAAAGGTCCTCCCTGAAACGGGTGGATCCTGGCGAGGGTAATCTAGCACGGGCGGGGCCCGTGTAGTGAATCTCGCCCTGAACACGCAGTTAGAGGGAGAGAGTCCTTATTGTATTCGAGCATAGATAGGGGGTTTAGGGGCCAACCCACTACACAAGGAAGCATAGCGCAGCGGAAGACAGGCCCTGTGGCGCCGCCTTGACGGCGACTCCAGCTCCTGGGCGCAGGCCGGCGCAGCAGGCCCCGCAGCGCAGTGCGGCGGCGGCTGCGGCGGCGAGCATCGGCAAGGCTGCTCCAGGGCTTCCTCGGCTCGAACTGATTGATGAGCCTCAGCCCCTGAGGCTCCTTCGTGCTTCCCCGTGCCACCCCCCCCTCCAGGGGTGTGAGCAGGTTCGCCCCAAGGCCCGCCTTGCGGCAGGCCCAAAGATCCTCCCTTGGCCGGGCGGATCCTTGAGGGGTATTTCCGGACGGGCGGGACCCAAACCCGGGCGGGCCACCGACCAGCCAGCCTGGCAGTTGGCAGGGCAGCTGGCCCAAATAATCGGTTATGTAATGACAACAGAGCCATGTGGCTTAACCAAACGGCTGTTTCACTACAGCCCGCCTCTGGGCGGGGAACCTGCCCGGCAAGCCAGCCCGCCACCTGGCGGGCCAAATGGCCGGTCATGTAATGCCAACAGAGCCATGGGGCTTGACCAAACGGCTGGTTCATTACAATTTTGGAGACCATCCCCTTCCAAAGTGGAACGCCAGCGCACACAGCACATACTCGCGCACAAGGCGCAGCGGAAGTCTTACCCTGAGGCACTGCCAGAAGGTGGTGAGTCACCGAGGATCAGTAGCTGTCCCCATATGGGGCGCAGTCATAGTACTAACAGAGAGCTGGCGGAGCCCGCAGCGACGAGCTGCGGCGACCGGCTGGGCAGCAGGCGGCAGCAGCAGAGCTGTGGCGGCGGCTGCGGCAGCAGGCAGCAGCGGGGCTGTGCTCTCTTGGCGTCACGGGTCCGACTGAGAAGTCTGCCTCGGCCTGCCCTCGTACTCGTAGTGACACGCATGTCTGCGGTGTGACGCGCCTGCAATGCGGTGTGACGCTCAGGGCGCGCCGCTTCCAGAAGAAGAGCCGCTTCGCCAGCTTCTCACGAGGCTGCCCTCGCATCACTATTTCCGTCGTCGGGCCCGCCTACTCGAAGGTTGGCCTGGAAGCGAGCCTTCCAGAGACTCTTGGGATGGGTGGCACATTAAGCACGCTAAGTAGTGGGCCGGGACCACACTCGGGGGGCCGAATTAGTGAGGCCCACGCGAGAGAGAGAGAGAGAGAGAGGCACAGCCCTTCAGCTGTCTGCTGCCGCAGCCCGTCGACGCAGCCCTGCTCTTACCTACTGCTGCAGCCCGTTGCCGCAGCCCGTTGCTGCATTAAATCACCCCTCTCCTGTCAGAAGTCTGTGGCTGCTCCCCCGAGGGACTGTTGGTGGCCCGTGCCCGAGAGGTAAGTCGCCGCCTGTCGGCGGCGCCTCAGGGCAAGGCGTTGTGCTGTATTGTATACTTGGTCACTGTTTAGGGGGTTTGCTTCTAAACCAGTGACCAAACCCAACAAGGACGATCTGACCCCTGATTGTGTGCAGGGGTGGGGACTCTCTCTTACAGGCTGAATAAGCAGAAGCAGGACCCCGACAAAGGCTGCAATGGCAGACAGCAGCAGGGCTGCGATTCTCTCAGGCCCTCACGAATCATGCTCAATGAGCCCACATTCACATTGGGTCACCCCTGCCAAGCACAGGGATAAGAAGCCAAGGCGGCGGCGCATAGCATCGCAAAACAAAGCATTTTCCATTCGCCCGCATGCAAAGGCAAAGCGCAGAGCCACTCAGACGCTCCAAGAGACAAACAGATAGGTTTAAACCTAAACCAGGGAAGCCCAGGAGCAGCCTTGCCGCCGCACTTCGCTGCGGGGCCTGCTGCGCCGGCCTGCGCCCAGGAGGTGGAGCCGCCGCCGGACGGCGGCGCCACAGGGCCTGTCTTCCGCTGCATCGATGCGCTAGTGCTTTCCTGTGTAGTGAATATGGTCCCCAAACCCCCTACAGCCGAACTCAACAAGGACTCCCCACCTAATTGCGTATGTGGGGTGAGGTTCTCTACAATTTGGTATCAGAGGCGGTCTTGCATCCATCGCGCTTGTAACTTTTTGTGCTCGCCGCTGATGATGCAAGGATCATCCTGTTGAGCTGGCCTGACCTTTTTTTGTTGATGATAAAGTGCTTGTGTGATGAACCAGCCGTCTGGTTAAGCCACATGGCTCTGTTGGCATTACATGACCGGCCATTTGGGACAAGAGGCCCGCCAGGTGGCGGGCTGGCTTGCCGAGCAAGTGCCCCGCCCAGAGGCGGGCCCCGCCCGTCCTAAACACCCTCGCCAGGATCCACCCGTTCAAGGGAGGACCTTTGGCCTGCCGCAAGGCGGGCCTTGGGGCGACCCGCAAACACCCCTGGAGGGGGGGGTGGCACGGGGAAGCACGAAGAGCCTTGGGGCTGAGGCTAAACAATGTTCGAACCGGTGAAGCTCAGGAGCAGCCTTGCCGCTGCTCGCCGCTGCAGCCGCCGCCGCACTCTGCTGCGGGGCCTGCTGCGCCGGCCTGCGCCCAGGAGGTGGAGCCGCCGCCGGACGGCGGCGCCACAGGGCCTGTCTTCCGCTGCGCTATGCGCTAGTGCTACATCGTGTAGTGGGTTGGCTCCTAAAGCCCCTACAGCCGAACTCAACAAGGACTGCTCACCCTGACTGCATGTGTAGGGCGAGGTTCCTTACAATTTGGTATCAGAGGCGGTCTTGCATTCATCGCGCTTGTGACTTATTGTGCTCGCTGCTGATGATGCAAGGATCACCCTGATGTGCTGATTTGACCCTTTGTTGTCAAAGATAAAGTGCTTGCCAGACCTTGGTCCGTGAGGCGGATCAGCGGAAGCGCCAGGTGCGGATCCATCTTTGCGCAGAGCCAGCAATGACCAGCGCCAATCTGACCGACTGATCCGTGAGGACCACTTGCTGCGTCCGCTTCTTTTGAGGTGTGGCTTGAGCCTGCAGTCTTTGTGTGGTAAGGTCAGTCGTGTGGCCAACATTGATCGTGTGCATCGGTCTTAGTCACATCTGCGGCTGTCTGCCTGCTCATACAGAAGCGGCTGCTCTTTTCATATCAGCACTTGCTGATATGAAAAGAGCGGCTGTGAAAGCCAGCGAGAGACATACAAGTATTCATGACGGAGCCACAGGCTAGGCAGACAGGGCGCTCCTAGTACCCCCGGGTCAGCAGTAGGAAGTCAGATGAGCTGAGGGGAGGAAGAGCAACCCCGCGCAGGGCAGAGGCTGCTGCAAGGGCGCGACCAGCGCGGCGGTGCAAAGCAAGCGCTTGGGACATAGACAAACGCATTCGGTAGCAGGATACAAGACCCAAAGGTACCGAGCCACCGGGAAGGGCTGCACCCTGTTCCCGGCGCCGCTGGTCAGCTTGAGATGCCAGCAGCGGAAGTAATGAGGACCACCGACCCCCGTAACACCCATGGATATCCATGGCCAGGGGTAAAAAGGTATCACCCGCTGGGTGGTCCTTGTGATTGTGCAACTTCTTCTGTTCGGCCACCTTCACGGTATAGCAGGTCTCAGAAGTTACGGGGCCCTTCGTCCGGAAGCTGTCGGTTAGGACGACGGCCATGAGGAGCCGCTTGCCACCTCCCAGGGGGACGCAACCAGATCGACACGCCTCGTCCGAGGGACCCCGTTGCGGAGTTGGACGGGCATCACCCCGGTGCTCTCCAACGCCACTTGAAATGCCGCCTCTTTGACGATGCCATACATGGCGTCACGTAGGAGGTTGTGGGAACCCGTGCGCTCACTGCCTTTGGCACACCTGAGCATGTGGTCACCCATGAGCAATTTATGATGCTCAATAAGCCCACATTCACATTGGGAGGGGGGGACCTGCATGTATGCTTGGAGACGAGAGCAAGGACAGCACCCTCCGAGAAAGACGGGTCCCCTAGTGGCACTCCCAAGATTCTCAAGGCGCCCTCTGGAGTCTGACAAGATGTCGGCAACGAGGGGAAGAGGGAAAGGAGGAATGCCAATAGGGGACCAGGCGGAGCACTTAGCCGGATTGACCCCAAGCCCGATAAGCTGGAGCTGGTGCTGAAGCGTGCCGAAAGCTTGCAGCACCTCCACGGGGGGAACGAGGAGCGAGGTATCATCCGCTTAACTTGGGAGGAGAACGCCAGGGTGAGCGCTCGCCGTGTTGCGCAAAGCACGGTGATGCCCATAGGAAAGAGAAAACCACCCATGGGGTCACCTTGCCGTGTCCCCGTCTTTGACTGCAAAACAGCCAAAGAACTACTCGGCCCCCACCAACAATGCAGATGGCGAGCCATACATGCATCGGAAGTGAGGGAGGAGGGTGGGAACGTACTGCCTTAGCTCCTCGGCAACAACCTGCCAATCCACGGAGTTAAAGGCATTTTGTACGTCCACGCTCAGGGCCAGCCAATGGGGGTTGACATCCAGTGCCGCTCGTAACCCGTGCACCAGGGTCTCAGCGCCAGCACGCATCCCAGCCCCAAACTGGTGGGGATGGAAGTGCGCCTGGGCATCGTCCTGGATCTGCATGATTAGGCTGCGCGCTCCACGAGGCGCGACAGAACCTCCCCCCTCGAGATATGACGCGCTCCCCCGCTGTCCTTCTGCAAAGCAATTAGATTGCTTGTGCAGAGGAGTGCGCCTACACGATGGTTGAAGTGTCCACGCGCAACATGTTGTGCGACCCTAAGCAGCAGTTTAAAATCCTCCGAGGTGTGGAGTTGAGGGGTGGAGTTTCGCGCTGCCTTGCTTGCTCGCTCGCTGCTGCAGCCGCCTTGCGATGTCCTGCATTGCAGTATGGAGTGTGTGATTTGCTGACTGTCGGAGCCTGAATTGATCCCTCAGTGTCGTTCAGACAGCATGGTATCGCACACGTCCAGTGCGCGGCCAAGCCCTCCTCGGGAGGCAGAGCGGTCGGCTGCTGCGGGGCAGCTGCCGAGGGACTGGCTGCTGCGGAGCTCGCCCAAGAGGGCACGCCCACGAGGGGCACGCCCAAGCGGGGCACACCCACGAGGGGCACGCCCAAGCGGGGCACGCCCAAGCGGGGCACGCCCACGAGGGGCACGCCCAAGCGGGGCACGCTCAAGCGGGGCACGCCTAGGACGGGCAGGCCCAAGAGGAGCAGGGCGAGCTGGGAGCCGGAGGCGTGGAGGGCTTGTCGGCTGGGGATCTGCAACGCATTACACTCCTCACCCAGGACCTGGCGGCAGTCCAGGCTGCAATGGACCCAGTTCCGCAGGGGCTATACCGCCTCCTTGAGAGGATGTTCCAGGAGCACCGCACCACCATTGCCCAGCTCCGCGCTGGACAGCAGCATGCGCAAGAGACCGATGTCGCGGTGCATCTGGTGCGCAGGAGCGGTGGCAACCCTGCGCCTGGCGTTGCCAAGGCCCGCGCACCAGGCCTATACTCCGGTCGGGACGACCGGTGTAGTGAACCAGCCGTCTGATTAAGCCACATGGCTCTGTTGACATTACATGAGTGGCTATTTGGCCCAGGTAGCCCGCCAGCAGGCGGGCTGGCTGGCTGGGCAAGTGGCCCGCCTAGGGACGGTCCCCGCCTAGAGACGGTTCCCGCCCAGAGACGGTTTCCGCCCAGAGACGATTTCCTCCCAGAGACGGTTCCCGCCCAGAGACGGCTCCCGCCCGTCCTGAATTATCCTTCGCCAAGGTCCGCCAATTCAAGGGGGGATCTTTGGGCCCGCCGCAAGGTGGGCCTTGGGGCGACCCGCTCACACCCCTGGAGGGGGGGTGGCACTGGGGAGCACAACGAGCCTTGGGGCAGAGGCTCAGAAATCAGTTCGAGCCAGTGAAGCCCCAGGGGCAGCCTTGCCGCTGCTCGCCGCCGCAGCAGCCGCCGCACTGCTGCGGGCCTGCTGCGGGGCGCCCGTGGCTGTGCCCGTCAAGGGCCAGTCGCTGGTCTGCGCCCAGGAGGTGGAGCCGCCGCCGGACGGCGGCGCCACAGGGCCTGTCTTCCGCTGCGCATTGCGCTAGTGCTTCCTGGTGTAGTGGGTTGGCTCCTAAACCCACTATGTTCAAACTCAATAAGGACTTCTCTCTTTAAGAGACGTGTTTAGAGCGTAGTTCACTACAACCGGGGTGGACTGCAGCCCTGGCTCAGCGAGATGTCGGAGTGGCTCACTCCAATGCTTGTGGAGCACGCTCGGAAGGTGCTCAGCACGCGGACATTGGGCGTGGCAAGCGTCCCCTGCTGGAGGTAAGCGGATCTGCAGAGCCAAAGCGGGGCAGGAAGAGCTCCAACTCTAAGGAGGGCTTTAACGCTCCTTCCAATGGCGGCTTTCAGAAGCCACGCGCGACGAGTGCTGGCCCGCGAGTGGAAGGAGGTGGTGGCTGCCATGGCTGCGGCGCCAAGAGCCACCAGATCAGGACTGCCCGGCGGCAGGTCCATCTTCCTCGAGGCCACGTCACAGCGCCCGATGGGCCAGGACAAAAGCAACTTCAAGGGCAAGCGTGAGTGCCTGACCCTTGCCTCTGGGAGCCATCTCTATCAGCCAGAAGCAGTTTAGCTGTTTGATCTTGCTTGCCCGTCAACCAAGGTACAGGTTGTGCGCTCCATTTCTGCTTGATTGCAAGGTCTGGAGGCCGGAGGGCCTCTATTTGTGTGGATTGCCCACAATGACTTGCAATTGGCTGCTGATGTGTATCTGAACTGGCCTGAGAGCCGTCGGGCTGAAGAGATGCTGTTCTTCATTGTGCCGCAGAAGCGCGGCGTGACTGATCGAGCTCCGCTGGGGATGTCGCTGATGTGCTCGCACGAGGCGGGACACAGGCTCCTTCAGCGTAGCGTCGATGCCTCTCCGCGTAGGCCTTACCCGACAGCGGTCAAGATCTATGTCGCTCGCACCCCATTCCTTGGAAGTGTCCATGCGGGACACACGATGCTTTTTGAGGGCCTGGTTGCCGCAGCACCGGCTAGGATCCTCATAGACTCAGGGGCCTCAGCGTCCTTCGTTAGTAGGGATTTGGTGTGCTCCACTGGTTTCATATGCAAGCAGGTGGTCTACCTAGCGTGACATAGGCCGATGGCCACCCCACCGATCTGCTGGAGTCATGCACAATTCCCATTCGCATCCAGCAGTACAAAGCCGAGGTGCCTTGTTACGCTATTGCGTTGACAGTCGCATTTGATGTGATATTGGGTGATGACTGACTTTGTGCCACATCTGCATGCCTCGATTTTGCACGCCAGACTTGCACGGTACAACGAGGCGCACGGCGCTTTGTCCTTTGCAAGCAGCCTCCCTGTTCACCGCCGCTGGCGGCAGGGGATTCCACTCTGCTGTCCGCCATGCAGATGAAGCAAGTCTTCACAAGAACATTTTGGAGATGGCATTTCTTGAGATGGTGGCATTGAATGACAAGTCTAAGCCTGACTTGTGTGTGAGCTCTGCGGATACACATGCGGGGTTCTTGCTAAGCTGCTGGAAGAGTCTGCGGATGTGTTTCCCGACTCTCTTCCCGAAGGTCTACCTCCTCACCGAGGTATGGCTCATACAATTCCATTGAGCCAGGCACTCACCCGCCTTACCGTCCCATGTACCGGCTTAGCCCTCTCGAATTTCGAGAAGTGCAATCCCAGGTCGAGGACCTGCTGGCGAAGGGCTACATTGAGCCCTCTCAGTCGCCATACGGAGCACCCATACTCTTTGTCAAATAGAAGGATGGCACTCTAAGGATGTGCATTGATTATCGGGCTTTTAATAGACTTACCAACAAATAGCGATAACCGTTGCCTCGAACAGATGATCTGTTCGATTGGCTGGCAGGGGCTACGGTGTTTAGCTCCCTGGACCTGGCAAGTGGGTATCATCAGATTCGAATCACGCCTGCGGATGTTACCAAAGTCGGCGTTCCGTACGCCGCTTGGACAAGATTCAAGGTGCTGAGCTCTGGTCTGACCAATGCACCGGCTACGTTCCAGGCGGTGATGTCGAGGGCCTTTGGCCCCCTGCTCTACCATTTTGTGCTGCTTTACTTGGACGACATACTGGTGTTCAGCAAAACGCTAGAGGATCACGTGAGGCACTTGCGCCAAGTGCTGCAGTTGCTGCGTAAAACCACTTGCATGCCAAGAGGTCCAAGTGCGTATTTAACTAGCCAGAGCTGACATACCTTGGGCATGTCGTGGGCAAAGACGGCATACGTGTCTACGCCAAGAAGACTTCGGTCGTACGAGATTGGCCTGTGCCACGGAGTACACCTACATTGCGCACCTTTTTGTGATTCGGAAATTACTTCCGAAAGTTCCTAGAAGGCTATGGGAAATTGGCAATTTCTCTTACGAAGCTGACTCGTAAGGGGGTACCTTGGGATTTGCTGTCCGAATGCCAGAGGGATTTTGAGGAGATACAGCAGGCGCTGACATCTCCGCCTGTGTTGGCCTTTCCTCGTGAAGGCGTGCCATATGAGCTAATCTGTGATGCCTCTTTGACCGGCATTGGTGCCGTTGTGGTTAATTCGCCCCTACACACGCAATTAGGGTGGGTCGTCCTTGTTAAGTTTGGCTGTAAGGGCGTAAGGGACCAACACACAACACGGCAAAGCACTAGCGCATAGCGCAGCGGAAGACAGGCCCTGTGGCGCCGCCGTCCGGCGACGACTCCACCTCCTGGGCGCGAGCCAGCCACTGGCCCTCAACGGGCGCAGTTACGGACTCCTCGCATCGAGCCCCGCAGCAAGCTGCGGCGGCGGCTGCGGCGGCGAGCAGCGGCAAGGCTGCTCCTGGGCTTCACCGGTCCGAACTGATGTCGGGTCTCGGCCCAAGGCTCGTAGTGCTTCCCCACGTGCCACCCCCCCTCCAGGGGTGTGAGCGGGTTACCCAAAGGCCTGCCCTTGCGGCGGGCCCAAGGTCCCCTCTTGGCAGGGTGGAACCTGACGAGGGTTAGTCCAGGACGGGCGAGAGATGCCCGCACCTGGGCGGGCCCACTTGCCTGTCAAGCCGCCCGCCCGCCACCTGGACGGGCCACTTGTCCATCAAGCGGCTAGCGGTCACGTAACGCTAACAGCACCGTGTGGCATAACCAAACGGCTGGATCGTTACAGCCGTGCTCTTGCAAGAGGTTCACCGGTTAGCGTTTGAGAGTCGCCTTCTGATCCCTGCAGAGCGAAATTACACTACGTGCGAGCAGGAATTGCTGTCTGTGGTGCACGCCTCACGTGTCTGGCGTTGCTACCTGGAAGGTGTGGAATTTACTGTTGTCACTGATTATAGCCCATTGACATATTTCCATACGCAGCAGCATTTGACTAGGCGTCAAGCTCGATGGGCTGAGTGCATAGCACAACTCAGTTTTCAGTGGGTTTATCGCCCTGGACGGCTTAGCGCGGTGTTGCGGAGCCTGTGAGTCGCAATATTCGCGGCGCTGATGCGTTGGCTGCCTTGAATGCTTCTGGAGTGCGGGCTGCAGGACTGCGTCAGACTCGTCAAGCTCCTCGGCAAACCCGCGGCTGGCCTCTCGGAGCTCTACGTCCGTATCCGTTAAGGGTATGGCAAAGACCCGTGCTATGCTGTGGCCGCCAACGCAAGCACCCTCACTGATGACAAAGGCTTCTGGTGGCCAGGCGACGCCATTGTGGTCCCGGACTGCAATGTCTTGCGCACTGACATAATGCAGGAGCTGCATGATTCGCCTTACAGTGGTCATCTGGGACTGAGCAAAACCATCAAGGCTGTAACGTTCCCTCCGTTTAAGAGTGCCAACGGTGCGGTAACATTACAAGTCTGTATCGTATCTACCCTTTTGAAGTCCCAAACGGTACCGGTAGCTTTGCTCCACTGTATTAGCTAAGTACGGCTCGAGGTCCCGGGCTCCGTACCACGTGCGCACGCCCCGGGCCCACGCCCTGTGGGCTGGCCGGGTGGGCCAGCTCTCCCTCAGGCCAACGTCCTGCGGGCTGTGAGCCAGCCTGGCCTCATGGCCACAGTCCTCATGGCCTCAGTCCCTTGGCCCCGTGAGCCAGGCTCTTCTTGGCTTGGCGCGCCACCTCCTTGGCGCTAGTCCCTTGGACTCGTGCTACAGGCCTCTGGCCCTGTGCGCCAGCCTCTGGCATTCGTCGTGTCCCCTTGTCAGGCCCGCCCCTCCGGGGAGGACCTTGGGGGCGACCCTCGTCACACCCTCAGGGGAGGGGTGGCAGATGGAACGCTTATCAGTAGGCAGAGGCCAGACTTCTTAGTCGGACCCGTGACGCCAAGAGAGGCACAGCCCTGCTGCTGCCTGCTGCCGCAGCCGCCGCCACAGCTCTGCTGCTGCCGCCTGCTGCGCAGCCCGTCGCTGCGGCTCGTCGCTGCGGGCCTCGATGGCTCTCTGTAAGTACCATGCCTGCGCCCCTTGCAGGGACAGCCGCTGACCCTCGGTGAGTCGCCGCCTTCCGGCGGTGCCTCAGGGTAAGACTTCCGCTGCGCGCTGTGCGCGTGTGTGTGCGCTGTGTGCGCTGGCGGTCCACTCTGTAAGGGGGCTGTCTCCAAAACACCCTATGTCCGAAACCCAAACAGGACATTCTGACCCTAACTGTGTGATTAGGAACAGAGATGTCACAAAGGCTGTGCGACGCCTCTTTTGGTGGCCGGGCTTTTCAGTCCAGGTGCGCGCTTTTGTGGTAAGCCGTGCCACATGCCAGCGTAGTAAGGCAATCTCGGGCAAGCCTGCCGGATTACTTCAGCCCTTGCAGATTCCGAAGCGGAATTGGTCTGATGTAAGTGAGGATTTTGTCAAACAATTGCCTAAGACGCGGAACGGCTATGATGCCACTGTTGTCCTTGTGGATCGCTTGAGTAAAATGGTGCGTTTTGCTCCCACAACTACGCGGGTTTCAGTGAAGGATTTCGCTGGCATCTCTGTGGATACAGTGTGAAAGCTGCATGGCGTACCTGAGAGGATGGTCTCGGACCGCGATCCTCGCTTTTACAGGACACTTCTGGAAAGAAGTTTGCAAGCTTATTGGCACGAAATAGGCCATGTCCACAGCCTTTAATCCACAAGCGGATGGTCAAACTGAGCGCATGAATCGAGTTCTCGAGGACATGTCGAGGCATTTCGTCAATCCTAGCCAGACTGACTGGGATGAGTATTTGGCTCCGGCTGAATATGCTGTAAACAATGCCTATCTTGCGTCCACATAGGAGACTCCATTCTTCCTCAATTATGGTCAGCATCCCCGAGCTCCACTTCAGGTGGGGAGGCCAAAGCGAGTTCCCGCCGCGGTAGCCTTTACTAGGACCCTCTTGGAGGCTCAGAGACGAGCTCGGCAATTCTTGGAAATTGCTCAGAGTCGCCAGAAGGCTTATGCTGACAAACATCGGAAGGACGTGTCCTTCGATGTTGGTGCGCAAGTGCTGCTAAGCACGAAGCACTTGTCCTTGCGGGCTGTGGGTACGCGCAAATTGCTGCCCAAGTGGGTTGGACCCTTTGCAGTAGTACGCCTTGTGGGCAAGGTGTCCTACGAGCTGAAGACACCGGTGCATTGGAGGGTCCATAACGTCTTCCATGTGTCTCAGCTGAGGGCCTTCCTTTCGGATGGTCATGTCCAACCGCCCCCACCTCCACTAGTCGTCGAGGATGATCTTGAGTTTGAGGTGGAAGAGATTTTGTCTCACAGGGACAAGCCTCGAGGGCGTAAGACCCGTGAGTATCCGGTGAAGTGGCTCGGGTATGGGCCTGAGCACAACACGTGGGAGCCTGCGGCTAATTTATTTAGCACATTGTCCAGATTGCTCTCAGGGAATACCTGGCCAAGGTTGGTGATTCTCCTAGGCTTGGTAGAGGCAGCAGCAGTCGGGCGTCTTAATCGGTGTCGGCTGTTCTCTCATTGTTCCCGAGGACGTGAAAACCAGAGTGGGGAGGTATGTAATGAACCGGCCGTTTGGTTAAGCCACACGGCTCTGTTGCTATTACATGACCGACTATTTGGGACAAGTGGGCCCGCCAGGTGGCGGGCGGACTTGCCGCTCAAGGGCCCGCCCGGAGGTGGGCCCCGCCATTCAAAATACCCCTCAATGATTCGCCTGTTCAAACGGAGGATCTTGGGCCCGCCGCAAGGCGGGCCTTGTGGCGACCCGCTCACACCTCTGGGAGCGGGGTGGCACGGGGAAGCACAAGGAGCCTTAGGGGCTGAGGCTCGACAAGCAATTCAAGCCCGTGAAGCCCAGGAGCAGCCTTGCCGCTGCTCGCCGCCGCAGCCGCCACCGCACTCTGCTGCGGGGCCTGCTGCGCCGGCCTGCGCCCAGGAGGCGGACTCGCCGCCGGACGGCGGCGCCACAGGGCCTATCTTCCGCTGCGCCTATGCGCTAGTGCTTCACGTGTAGTGGGTTGGCCTCTAAACCCCCTACAGACGAACTCAACAAGGACTGCTCACCCTGACTGCATGTGTAGGGCGAGTCCTCAACAGCTGACCTACTTTCGCACACAATAGAAGTGGCAGGCGTCAAGCACAGTGGGCTCAGTGCATGGCCTTATTCCGTTACCAGTGAATGTGCCGCCCTGGAATTAGCAATATTACGGATCCGGTGAACTATAACAATGCAGGGCTTGTTGTGGCGGCTCTCTTGAAGCTTCAGGGCTTCAGCCCGCAGACGTGCGGCCTACTTGTGGAGCTGCTCGGCAGTCGATCGCCAACCTCTCTGAGCTGTATGTGCGTATTCGTGATGGGTATGGCACAGACCCCTGGTTTCAAAGTGAAACCAACACAGGCACACTAGTAAATGACCAAGGCTTCTGGTAGCGAGGTGACGCCATTGTAGTTCCTGACTGCAATGCCTTGCGCCGCAGCATCTTGCAAGAGCTCCATGAGCCTCCGTATAGTGGTCATCTGGGACCCAGCCGCGTCAGCCCTCCAAGTATGGTGGGCAGGGCAGCATTACCGCCTGGTTCCGCGAATTGAACGCGTGGTTCATGTTATGCGCGACACCATTAGATTCCCGCGTGGGATCGCGGCTACGTATCTTACGGAAGATGCCGCCGCATGGTGAAATCCGTGAAGTCGTCCCACCACCGCAGAGTGTTGCACACTTGGGACGACTCCACCCAATCACTCACCGCCATGGACGGATGAGCAGCACGCGGCGCGCCACGCCCGCGATGACGTGGTACGTAACGTCACATTGAACTCGTAGGACGGTATGTCGTAGTCTGTTGTGCCAGTAGTATGCTTTGTCTATGGGATTCTCGAGCTCTGGTGGACGAAGGACTCCTTGTTGTGTACTTTCCTTCTAATCAGTTGCAGAAAGCTGCGAACATGTATTCGAGCTCGACCAGTTTACACTTACACGGTACTAAAGACAGGAATTCTCATTGTGCCATGCAGTAGTGGAGTGAAATCTCCATCTCCAAGGGAGCTGGCTTCGTTGATCGCTGGAAGGTGGGCCACCTCCACGTGAAGTATGGAGTTGATAACTTTTCTCCAACAATTATAAAGTGCCCGCCTTTGTAGTTCGTAGCTATATTCTTACTATTGTAAGTGCCCTAGCACTCGGCGCTGAAGCGCCAACAATATATTTGAAGGTGGCTGGTCGTCCAGCCCATCCTTTTGTGAATACGGGGGCATCTGCCTCCTGTATCAGTAAGAATTCTGTGAGTACTAAAGCTTGGTTGTAAAGCCCACTGGTATCCCGCTGCACTGGCAAATCACAAAGTGCCAAAAGTCATTGGCAATATCGGTTGTGCTGCTAGTCAGCACGGGCTTGCCGGGACCCATCAGTCTGTACGAGTCAAGGCTCTGATGTAGTAACGCCCAAGCCGAGCTGGCCTAGCTGTGGCTATTGCCCATGAAAGTTGTGAACTTGGTCGTGAGATCAGTACTGTGTGATGCCTCAGCATGGGTGGCCCCTGCTTTGGTACTCACCTTGCCATATCTCTGGTGTTGGCGGCTAGTGCGCCCTCACCTTGGTTTGTGCATTGGCACACTCCAACCACTGGAAGTACTATGGTGCTTGGCACTGTAGTGAGATGAGGACTGTGGCTGGCTGCCATCCTCATTGACCTAGCGGCCTATGCGGCCCTGGTCAGTAGCACCTCTGTGTTATCCACTTTCAGTGCAAGTCCAAGGCTCTTCATGGCTGTTGATGATGTGATCACGGCTACGGGCTAGTGGGTGTGCTGAGACAGGGTGGCAAACGTTGTCAATGCTCCCTGCAGCACCCGCTGCCTGAAAATTTCTTCACCTGTGTACTTCTTGCGGTGCCTACACATCAAGCCCCGTGTGTCGTGTATGGACGAGACCATGTGCGGCTCTATGTCTTGCTCGAGTGGACTGTATGTAAGCCCGTATGCTGAGTGGTGAAGATTGCGCCATTAGCCCAGCTATGTGCCTGAGTATCTCTGTGCACTTGAGTAAGCTGCCGGCACGTGATGACTTCATCAGCTGACTAGTGCATTTTGGGTACTCTGGGTGAATGCTCGTCTCCGCCATTCGTGCCAAAGGGTTGACTTGCATGGAATTGCTTCCACCAGCATTCTGGCAAGCTGAGCTGGAAGGCTGTATTTGAAGACGTACTCTCACATGATGCCAGCTTTGGCTGAGTGTGTCATCGTGATGATGCGCACGGAGTCTCCCCATGACTCTGCTGTGAGTGTTGTTTTCTCACATAGTATGACTCTTGACAATGGTCGTGCGGTGCATCAAGTAGGAGCTCTGAACAAGTTCGATGTCAAAATAGCATACCTTTTGCTAAGCATTGATGATCTGTGAGAATGTCTTGTGGAAGCTTATGTGTATAGTTTCCCCGCTTTGCAGATTGCTTATGACATTTTCGTCTCACACCTGAGAAGGTTCCGTGGTCGGCTTGTTGTAGGCTGCTCGGCTGCTTCTGCAAGATGCTCCGCTTTGGTGTCACCGAAAGCACTCGCCACGTGTCCGGTTGTGATGATGAAGGTCTTTGGGCCCCTACTGTGTGACTCTGTGCGGATTTACCTTAACGGCAAACTGGTGTTCAGGAAAACGCCCGAGGATCACGTACTGCACCTGCGGGAATTACTGCAATTGCTGCGTGCAAATCAACTGTATGCCATATTTGTGTACATTCATCCGGAACATACATAGGGCAAGTTGTGTTCAGGGACGGGGTTCGCGTCAACTCATCTAGTAATAAAGGACAGTAGTAGTCAATGTGCCACGGAATGTGCCACAGTCGCGTCCTTATTGGGATTCGCAAACCACTTCCGTACGTTCCTGTAAAGGTACGGAAGTATGGCATCTCCTCTTACGAAGCTCACTCGTAAGGACGTAAGCTAGGTGTGGACGTCCAAATGTCAGGAGCATTTGGGATATTAAGCGGGTCCTGGTGCTTCCACCTGTTTTGGCCTTGCCTCGAGAAGGCTTGCCATTAGAGATAGTGACGCCTCTTTGATCGGCACTAGTGCCGTCCTCTTGCAGGAAGGTCCCCCCGTAGCATTTGAAGGTAGCCTGCTTTGTCCTGCAGAGCGTGATTTCGCTACGGGAGAGCAAGAGCTCCTTGCTGTTGTGCACGCCATATGTATGTGGCGATGCAATCTTGTGGGTGTTGAAATTATGGTTGTATCGGGCCATTGCCCGCTGATGTAATGAATCGGTCGTATGGTTAAGCCACACGGCTCCGTTGCTGGTACATGACCGACTATTTGGGACAAGTGGGCCCAACAGGTGGCGGGCTGGCTTGCCGCGCAAAGGCCCGCCCGGAGGTGGGCCCCGCCATTCGAAATACCCCTCGATCATTTGCCCGTTCAAACGGAGGATCTTGGGCCCGCCGCAAGGCGGGCGTTGGGGCGACCCACTCACACCCCTGGAGGGGGGGGTGGCACGGGGCAGCACAAGGAGCCTTGGGGGCTGGGGCTCAACAAGCAGTTCAAGCCCGTGAAGCCCAGAAGCAGCCTTGCCGCTGCTCGCCGCCGCAGCCGCGGTCGCACTCTGCTGCGGGGCCTGCTGCGCCGGCCTGCGCCCAGGAGGTGGAGTCGCCGCCGGACGGCGGCGCCACAGGGCCTATTTTCGCTGCGCCTATGCGCTAGTGCTTCACGTGTAGTGGGTTGGCCTCTAAAGCCCCTACAGCCGAACTCAACAAGGACTGCTCACCCTGACTGCATTTGTAGGGCGAGGTTCTCTACAATTTGGTATCAGAGGCGGTCTTGCATCCATCGCGCTCGTGAATTCTTGTGCTCGCTGATGATGATGCAAGGATCCCCCTGATGTGCTGCCTGACCTTTTTCTGTCAAAGATAAAGTGCCTTGCCAGACGTTGGTCTGAGAGGCAGCTTAGCGGAAGCGCCGGGTGCGGAGTCATCTTTGCGCATTGAGCCAGCAACGACCAACGCCAGACTGTCTGCCTGACCCTTGAGGACCACTTGCTGCATCCGCTTCTTTGAGGTGTGGCTTGAGCCTGCAGCCTTTGTGTGGTAACGGTCAGTCGTGTGGCCAGCATTGATCGTGTGCATCGGTCTTGGTCATATCTGCGGCCGTCTGCCTGCCTGCTCATTGAGGTGTGAGGTTGTGCGCTGCCTTGCTTGCTCGCTCGCTGCTGCAGCAGTCTTGCGATGCCCTGTATTGCGGTATGGAGTGATTTTCTGACTGTCGGAGCTGAACTGATCCCTCAGTGTCCTCCAGACAGCATGGCATCGCACAGGTCCAGTGCGCGGCCAAGCCCTCCTCGGGAGGTAGAGCGGTTGGCTGCCGAGGCAGCGGCTGCTGCGAAGCCAGCTGCTGCGTTAGTGGCTGCTGCGGAGCACGCCCACGAGGGGCACGCCCCATGAGGGGCACGCCCAAGCGGGGCACGCCCAAGCGGGGCACGCCCAAGCGGGGTACGCCCAAGCGGGGTATGCCCAAGCGGGGCTCGCCCAAGCGGGGCACGCTCAGGCGGGGCACGCCCAAGAGGGGCAGGCCCAGGAGGGGCAGGCCCAAGAGGGGCAGGGCGAGCTGGGAGCCGGAGGCCTGGAGGGCTTGTTGGCTGGGGATCTGCACCGTGTTGCACTCCTTACGCACGACCTGGCGGCAGTCCAGGCTGCAATGGTCCCAGTGCCGAAGGGGCTCTACCGCCTGCTGGAGCGGATGTGCGAGGAGCACCGCACCACCATCGCCCAGCTTCGCGCGGGACAGTGGCATGCGCAAGAGACCGATGCCGCGGGGCATCTGATGCGCAGGAGCGGTGTCAACCCTGCGAATGGCCTTGCCCAGGCCCGCGCACCAGGGCCATACTTCTGTCGGGACGACCGGGGTGGACTGCAGCCCTGGCTCAGCGAGATGTCGAGTGGCTCACTCCGATGTTGATGGAGCACGCTCGGAAGGTGCTCAGCACGCAGGCCATTGGGCGTGGCAAGCGTCCCCTGCTGGAGGCAGGCGGATCTGCAGAGGCAGAGCGGGGCAGGAAGAGGTTAACCCCTAAGGAGGGCTCTAACGCTCGTTCCCATGGCGGCTTTCAGAAGCCACGCTTGACAGGTGCTGGCCCGCGAGTGGAAGGAGGTGGTGGCTGCTATGGCTGCGGAGCCAAGGGCCACCTGCTCAGACACTGCCCGGCGGCAGGTCCATCATCGAGGCCACGTTCAGAACGCCCTATGGGCCGGGACATGGGCAATTTCGAGGGCGAGCGTGAGTGCCTGAACCTTGCCTTTGAGAGCCACCTCATTCAGCCAGAAGCAGTTGAGCTGTTTGATCTTGCTGGCATTGCTTGCCCGTCAAGCAACGTACCGGTTGTGCGCTCCGTTTCTGCTTGATTGCAAGGTCTGGAGGCCGGAGGGCCTCTATTTGTGTGGGTTGCCCACAATGACTTGCAATTGGCTGCTTATGTATATCTGAGCTGGCCTGAGAGTCGTCGGGCTGAAGAAATGATGTTCCTCATTGTGCCGCAGAAGCGCGGCGGGATTGAACGAGCTCCGCTGGGGATGACGCTGTTGTGCTCGCACGAGGCGGGACACAGGCTCCTTATGCGTAGCGTCGTTGCCTCTCAGCGTAGGCCTCACCCGACTGCGGTGCGGGTCTACGTCGCTCCAACCCAATTCCTTGGCAGCAGTGTCCATGAGGGACACACTATGCTTTTTGAGGGGCTGGTTGCTCAGGCAGCTAGGATCCTCATAGACTCAGGGGCCTTAGTGTTCTTCGTTAATAGGGATTTGGTGTGCTCCACTGGCCTGCATTTGCGAGCAGATGGTCTACCTAGAGTTACATTGGCCGATGGCCACCGCACCGATGTGCTGGGGTTATGATATTCCATTCGCATCCAGCAGTACAAAGCCGAGGTGCCTTGTTACGCTATTGCGTTGACAGTCGCATTTGATTTGATATTGGTGATGACTGGCTTTGTGCCACATCTGCATGCCTCGATTTTGCACGCCGTGCCAGTCTGGCGACTGGCACGGTACAACGTGGCGCACGGCGCTTTTGTCCTTTGCAAGCAGCTTCCCTGTTCACCGCCGCTGGCGGCAGGGGCTTCCATTCTGCTGTCCGCCATGCAGATGAAGCGGCTGATTAAGAAGAACACTGTGCAGATGGCATTTCGTGGGATGGTGGCGTTGAATGACGAGTCTTAGCCTGACTTGTGTGTGAATGCTGCTGTAAAAATCCCCCGTTTGTAAGAGCCAAACAATTCCGGTAAGCGGCTCAACGAGCGCCTCACGTTCACGCGCGTCCCGCGCCAGTCACGCGCGCCACGCGCCAGTCACGCGCGCCACGCGCCAGTCACGCGCGGCACGCCAGTCCCCTGGACTTGTATTCCTATTCGTCAGGCACGCGCCATGCGCAGCCCGCAGTATGCGCGGCACGCCCCCCTGTATCCTCTTTGTGCGGGTCCGCTCTTCCAGGGGCCGGACCTTGGGGGCTACTCGCGCCAGTCGTCTGCCCATTCTGTGCGGGTCCGCTCCTCCCTGGGACCGGACCTTGGGGCTACCCTCGTCACACCCTCCGGGGAGGGGTGGCAGGTGGAACGCTATAAGTAGTAGGCTGAGGCTAGACGCTTCAGTCGAACCAGTGACGCCCAGAGACAGGTATAGCCCTGCTTGCCTGCTGCCGCAGCCGCCGCCCCAGCTCTGCTGCTGCCATCTGCTGCCCAGCCCGTCGCCGCAGCCCGTCGCTGCAAATATCGCCGGCTCTCCGTGAGTGCCACGGTTGCGCCCCTTCTGGGGCCAGCTACTAATCCTAGACCCTCTGAAGAGTCGCCGCCTTCTGGCGGCGCCTCAGGGTAAACCTTCCGCTGTGCTATGTGATGCACTCGAGTGCACTGTGTGCGTTGGCGCTCCACTATGTAGGGGGTAGTTTCTAACCCCCTAGGTTCGAACTCAATAAGGACGTACTAATCCCTAACTGCGTGTATAGGGGTCAGGACGTCATATTTGGTATCAGAGGAGTCCTTGCATCTTGCTAGCCTCGTATATGTTTTGGTGATACGACTGACCATGCAAGGTTCCTCCTGATGCTCTGGCACTGACTAGTCTGTAGTGACTTAAGGCCCTTGCCGGAGTGTACCCGTGGATCTGCATCGGCTGGCTGATTGGTGCTGTGCACACGCGCCCGCTGCATCCATGCATCCGGGGTCGGCCAATGTCAAGTGGTCCTCCACCCCGGCGGCAAATGCAAATTGCTAGGTTAGTATCTCGCCTGCGCAACCAACCTGCGGTCGGCGGATTGCCTGTCTTTGTGACAAGGAGGTGAATTCGACCGCCGATGGGCGGCGTAATTTGAATGTGCAAGAAACTGGTCCGTACTCCAGTCCTGGCCCCTCCCTTAGCTGCTCGTGCTGCTTTGCGTTTTGGGAGTATGACTTGCGCGCTACCATGATTGCTTTGCTTGCCTGGCGCCCCAGCTTGCTCAGCAACATTGTGGTAGTATTGTCTCAGCGGTTTGTCTTATGGCAACCACTGACTTGATCTGTAATGAACCAGCCGTTTGGTTAAGCCACATGGCTCTGTTAGCATTACATGACCGATTATCTGGGACAATTGGGCCCGCCAGGTGGCGGGCTGGCTTGGCGCGCAAGGGGCGCCCGGAGGTGGGCCCCGCCATTCGAAATACCCCTCGATGACTCGCCAGTTCAAACCGGAGGATCTTGGGCCCGCCGCAAGGCGGGCCTTTGGGCGACCCGCTCACAC
Organism: Spirogloea muscicola; assembly: GCA_009602725.1. Lineage (NCBI taxonomy): Eukaryota > Viridiplantae > Streptophyta > Zygnematophyceae > Spirogloeales > Spirogloeaceae > Spirogloea > Spirogloea muscicola. The sequence goes on from WELB01000051.1 coordinate 163,780, forward strand.
CCCCGGAAGGGGGTTGGCACGGAGGAGCACTAAGGAGCCTTGGGGGCTGAGGCTCAACAGACAGTTCGAGCCCGGGAAGCCTCGGAGCAGCCTTGCCGCTGCTCGCCGCCGCAGCCGCCGCCGCAGCCGCCACCACACTGCGCTGCGGGGCCTGCTGCGCCGGCCTGTGCCCAGGAGGTGGAGTCGCCGCCGGACGGCGGCGCCACAGGGCCTATCTTCCGCTGCGCGACGCGCTAGTGCTTCCCTTGTGTAGTGGATTGGCCTCAAAACCCCCTACGGCCGAACACAATAAGGACTCTCTCTCTAATTGCGTGTGTAGGGCGAGAAACTTTACAACATTTCTCACGTGTGTTAATGTAAAGGCATCATTTTGCTGACTCGAGTGACCTAGTCCTCCTCCGCCGACAGTACCACCGGCTGAGGTCGAGGAGATGGGTAAATGAGATGGCGGAGCTCCAAGCGCCCGGCGCAAACGGCCTGACATCCGCCGAGGCGCGGCGTCTTGAGCCCCTTAGTGAGCAAGTAGAGGCAGCAATCCCAAGTGGGGATCTGCTGGTGGACCCCGTGTTGGGAGTGTTATGTGAAGAGGTGCGATGCGGACACTGATTGCCCGTACGTGCGCAGGTGAGCACGGGTTCGCCGCCTCAAGGTAAAGTAAGCCACCGCGTACGGCTGGGCGTGTCCAGCCGTGCGAGCCTGCCAAGTATGATGGGCAGAGCAGCCTCGCCGCCTGGCTCCGTGGGTTGAATATTATTCGTGCTGTGTGAAGCACCTGTACCATCCCGTGTGGGGATCGCGACCACGTACCTCAACGCGGTGCCCGCTTCTGTTGCGAATCCACGAAGTCGTCCTCCCACCCCAGAGTATTTTGATCACTTAAGACTTCTTCACCCGCTCACTCACCATCTAGTACGGAGAGGTGCGTGCGGAGCTTAATGCCCGCAATAAAGTCGACGTCATTCGCAGAGTAGGCAATAGTTTCGAGGAGTATGTACGGCATATTCATTGGTTGATGAATTGCGGTATGATGGACGCCAAACATCGAGTGTAACGCTTCAAGGCGGGTTTCCCGCATCACGTTGCAGTATTGTCCCAGTGGGATAAAGTCCACGTTTGAAGCTGTGACATCCCTGGATGTATGTACAAAGCGCTGCCATGGATTTGGCAAACTGGCTTTGATGTGGGTGACAAGTGGCGTGTGTGCCACCGCATCCTTGCTTGGCGCTGAATCATGTGTGCGTTCTCGTCAATCTGGTGATTGTCGCTTGTGTTTCACAAGGACGTCCCCTGTGTAACAGCTATCGGCTGTGCTGCTAGTCAGTCGGGGTTGCCGAGACCCTTCAGATTTGTACGAGTTGGGCTCTCATGTAGTGACGCCCAACCCAAGCTGGCCTAGTTGTGGCTCTATGCCCGTGGAATTAGTGGACTTTGTCTTGAGATCAGTACTGTGTGATGCCTCAGCATGGGTGACCCCTGCTTTGGTACTCGCCTTGCCATATCTCTGGTGTTGGCGGCTGGCGCGCCCTCACCTTGGTTTGTGCGTGGGCACAATATAAATACTGGAAGCCTATGGTGCTTGGCACATTAGTGAGACAAGGACTATGGCTTGCCGCCAACCTCATTGACCCAGTGGCCTATGTGGCCCCTGGTCAGTAGCACCTTGGTGTTATCTACTTCCAGTACAATTCCATGGCTCTCCATAGCTGTTGATGATGTTGATGATGTAATCACGGCTACGGGCTAAGTGGGTGTGCTGAGGCAGGGTTGGCGAATGTTGTCAATGCCCCCTGCAGCACCCGCACTCTCTTCGCTTCTATACTCTCTGCGGTAACTATGCATCAAGCCACGTGCATCGGGTATGGACGAGACCAGGTGTGGCTCTGTGTCCTGCTCGAGTGGTCTGTCTGTAAGCCCGCATGCTGAGTGAAGATTGCGCCATGGGCCCAGCTATGTGTCTGACTATCTCTGTGCACTCGAGATTTAAGCTGCTGGCATATGATGCCTTCAGCTGACTAGTGAAATTTGGGCACTCACTTTGGGTGAATCATCTGCCTTTGGTTGTCAAAGGGTTGACCTGTATGGGAGTGCTTTGACCAGCATCCTGACAAGCTGAGCCGGAAGGCTGTATCTGAAGACGTACTCTCACATGATTCCAGCTTTGGCTGAGTCTCATTGTGATGATGCGCACAGAGTCTTCCCCTGACTCTGCGAGTGTTGTATTCTCAACATAGTGTGACTCTTAATCGTCGTGCGGTGCACCCATCCTCTTCGTTGTGAAGTAGGCTGAAGTCTTTGGACGTGCATCGAATATGAGCTCTGAACAAGCTTAACGTCAAGACAACATACCTTTGCTTAGCAATGATGAGTTGCAAAATCATCTTGCGTGAGCTTACGCGTATGGCTGCCCCGCATTGCAAAGTGGTGATGATCTTATCCGTCTCACACCTGAGCAAGTTCCGTGATCGGCTTGTTGTAAGCCGCTCGGCTACTTCTGATGTAAGATGCTCCGTTTGGTTTCACCAAAAGCACTTGCCACGTGTCAGGTCGTGATGATGAAAGTCCTTGGCCCCTTACTGTGTGACTTTGTGCTGGTTACTTGATGGCAGACTGGTGTTCAGTAAAACGCCTGAGGATCACGTACTGCACCTGCAGCATGTACTGCAATTGCTGCGTGCAAATCAATCATATGCCAACTATGTGTATGACAAGGCGGAACATACATTGGGCATGTGGTGAACAAAGACGGGGTTCGCGTCAACCCCACCAAGTAGTAAAGGACTGTAGTAGTAAGTGTGCCACGGAGTGCCACAGTTGCGTCCCTTCTTGGGATTCGCAATTTACTTCCGTAAGTTCCACCTGTAAGGGTACGGAAATATGGCATCTCCTCTTACGAACCTCACTCGTAAGGACGTCAGCTGGGTGTGGACGTCCGAAGGCCAGAAAGCATTCGAAGATATCAAATGGGTCCTGGTGCATCCACCCGTTTTGGTCTTTCCTCGAGAAGGCTTGCCATTTGAAATAGTAACGCCTCTTTGATCGGCACTGGTGCCGTTCTCTTGCAGGAGGGGGCCCCCCGTAGCATTTGAAAGTAGCCTGCTTTGTCCTGCAGAGCGTAACTTCGCTACGGGAGAGCAAGAGCTCCTTGCTGTTGTGCACGCCATACGCATGTGGCCTCGAGGGTGTTGAGTTTACGGTTGTAACGGATCATTGTCCGTTGACCTACTTTCACACACGACAGCAATTGAGCAGGCGTCAAGCACAGTGAGCTACGTGCATGGCCACATTCCGTTTCCAGTGATCGTACCGCTCTGGAAGTATGAATGTTGCGGATTTGGTGAGCCGCAATATTGCAGGGGCTGCTGTGGCGGCTGTCGTGCACGCTTCAGGGGTTCAGACCGCAGACGTGCGGCCTACTCTTGCAGCTGCTCGGCAGTCCACCGCCAACTTCCTGAGCTGTACGTGCGTATTCGTGATGGGTATGGCACAGACCCATGGTTTGCAGGGAGACCAATACACGCACACTAGTAAATGACCAAGGCTTTTGGTGGCGAGGTGTCGTGTGACGCCATTGTAGTCCCTGACTGCAAGGCCTTACATAGCAGTATCTTGCAAGAACTGCACGAGCCTCTGTATTTATAAAAGCCTATGGTAAATGTTCGACCTGACGAAATTAGCAGTATTATTCGAAAACAGATTGAACAATAATATAACGAAGAAGTAAAAGTTGTCAATATCGGCACCGTGGTCATTTGGGTATGAGAAAGACAGAAAAAAACTGTCCAGCTTCACTTTTCGGACTCAAGAGTCCAAGTGAAGTCTTCTGTGAAGACTTGTGCCACCTGCCAGCACAGTAAGGCACGCACTCACAAGCCTGCCGGGTTGCTCCAATCGTTGGAGATTCCTACGAGGAAGTGGTCTGATGTAGTTTGGATTCTATCACCCAGTTGCCAATGACGCGGAACGGCTATGACGCCATTGTCTTATTTGTGGATCGTCTGAGCGAAATGGCGCATTTTGTGCCTACGACCACAAAGGTGTCGGAATTTGTTGGCATATTCGTGGATCGAGTATGGAAACTGCACGGAGTTCCCGAGCGGATCGTGTCTGACCGCGACCCTCGCTTTACGGGGCTTTTCTGAAAAGAAGTATGCAGGCTGATTGGCACCCAGCAATCCATGTCCACGGCTTTCCACCCCCAGACAGATGGTCAACCGGAAAGAAAGATTCGGGTGTTGGAAGACATGTTATGACATTGTGTCACAGCCAAAGTGACTGGGGTGCGTATCTTGCTCCAGCGGAGTACGCTGTGCATACTGCCTTCCACGAGTCACTACAAACACACCCTTCTTTCTGAATTACGGTCAGCATCCCCGAGCACCTCCATAGCTGGGGAGGCCGGAACGTGTGCCGGCCGGAGTAATGTTTACCGGTTATCTCCTGGAAGCTCAGCGGAGAGCTCGGCAATGCTTGGAGAGTGCCCAGCAACGGCAAAAGAAGTGTGCTGATCGACATCGTCGCCATGTATCCTTCGACGTGGGTGCTCAAGTGCTCTTAAGCACCCAGCATCTCTATGCGGGCTGTAGGCACGCCTAAGCTGCTGCCAACGTGGTTGGACCCTTCGTGTAGTGCGCCTGGTCGGCAAAGTCGCATATGAGCTGGATACTCCGGTACAATAAAAAGTCCACAGAGTATTCCATATGTCCCAGCTCGAGCCATTCCATGCGAATGGTTGTGTCCAACCGCCCCCACCTTCTCTTGTCGTTGAGGATGAGGAAGAGTATGAGGTGGAGGAGATCTTTTCTCAAAGCGACAATCTCCGTGGGCGACGTAAATGCCGAGAGTATCTTGCATAGAAATGAGGCTACGGGCCTGAGCACACTACGTAGAAAGCTTCGGCCAATCCTTGCCAAATTGTCAGTCTGTTCTACGTAAGTATGTTTTACAGGGGCATGTCACCCCCTTGCGTCGTCGTGTTGGACGCACCCATGGATGTCTCGTCGGCTTGTCTCCTCTGTACCCTGTCCCTTTTCCCGAGGACGTGAACAACTAAGTGGGGAGGAATGTAACGTCCCCCCGTTTGAACGAGCCAAACGGTCCCGGTAAACGGCTTCACGTGCGCTTCACGCACGCGCCACACGCGTCACGCGCCAGTCACTCGCGGCACGCGCTAGTCCCCTGGACCAGTATCCCATTCGTCAGGCTCGCGCCATGCGCAGCCTGCAGTACGCGCGGCACGCGGCCCGTATCCTCATTGTGCGGGTCCGCCCTTCCAGGGGCCGGACCTTGAAGACTACCCGCGCCAGTCGTCACCCCCTTGCGTCGTCGTATTGGACGCACCCGTTGGAAGTAATCTCGTCGATTTGTCTCCTCTGTACCGTGTTCTTTTTCCCGAGGACGTGAAAAACTAAGTGGGGAGGAATGTAACGTCCCCCCGTTTGAACGAGCCAAACGGTCCCGGCAAACGGCTTCACGTGCGCTTCACGCACGCTTCACGCGCGTCACGCGCCAGTCACTCGCGGCACGCGCTAGTCCCCTGAACCAGTATCCCATTCGTCAGGCTCGCGCCATTCGCAGCCTGCAGTACGTGCGGCACGCGCCCCGTATCCCCGTTGTGCGGGTCTGCTCCTCCCGGGGCCGGACCTTGGGGCTACCTCGTCACACCCTCCGGGAAGGGGTGGCAGGTGGAACGCTATGAGTAGTAGGCCGAGGCCAGACTCTTCAGTCGGACCAGTGACGCCTATAGAGAGGCATAGCCCTGCTTGCCTGCTGCCGCAGCCGCCGCCCCAGCTCTGCTACTGCCGTCTGCTGCCCAGCCCGTCACCCCAGCCCGTCGCAAACATCGCCGGCTCTCCGTAAGTGCCACGGTTGCGCCCCATCTGGGGCCCGCTACTAACCCCAGACCCTCTGTAGAGTCGCCGGCTTCTGGCGGCGCCTCAGGGTAAGACTTCCGCTGTGCTATGTGATGCACTTGAGTGCACGGTGTGCGTTGGCGCTCCACTATGTAGGGGGGTAGTTTCTAAACCCCCTAGGTTCGAACCCTATATGGACGTACTAACCCCTTATTGCGTGTATAGGGATCAGGACGTCACACGTGCCATATGAACTCGTCTGCGATCCCTTTTGACCGGCATTGGTGCCGTGCTCTTGCAAGAGTGTCACCTGTTAGCAGTTGAGAGTCGCCTGCTGATACCTGCAGAGCGCAATTACACACCGGGCGAGCAGGAATTGCTGGCTGTGGTGCACGCCTTACGTGTCTGGCGTTGCTACCTGGAAGGTGTGGCATTTACGGTTGTCACGGATCATTGCCCGTTGACATATTTCCACACGCAGCAGCATTTGACCAGGCATCAAGCTCGGGCGGGCAATGGGCGGAGCATGGGCGGAGTGCAGAGCACAAATAGATTTCCAGTGGATTTATCGCTCTGGACGTCTTAATGTTGCGGACCTGTGAGTCGCAACATTCGCGGCGCTGATGCGTTGAATGCTTCTGGAGTGCGGGCTGCAGGACTGCGTCCGACTCGTCAAGCTCCTCGGCAACCCACGGCTGACCTCTCTGAACTCTATTTCCGAATTCGTCAAGGGTATGGCAAAGACTCATGGTCTGCTGAGGCCGCCAACGTAAGTAAGCACCCTCACTGATGACAAAGGCTTTTGGTGGCAAGGCAACGCTATTGTGGTCCCGGACTGCAATGCCTTGCGCACTGACCTAATGCAGGAGCTGCATGATACGCCTTACAGTGGTCACCTGGGAGTGAGCAAAATCATCAAGGCTGTGCAGCGCCTCTTTTGGTGGAAGGGTTTTTCAACCCAGGTGCGCGCTTTTGGTCAGTTGTGCCACATGCCAGCGTAGTAAGGCAATGTCTGGGAGGCCTGCCGGATTACTTCAGCCCTCGCAGTCCGGAGCGGAATTGGTCTGATGTAAGTGTGGATTTTATCACACAATTGCCTAAGACACGGAACTGCTTTGCTGCCATTGTCGTCTTTGTGGATCGCTTGACTAAAATGGTGCATTTCGCTCCAACAACTATGCGGGTTTCAGCAAAGGATTTCGCTGGCATCTTTGTGGATACGGTATGAAAGCTGCATGGCGTACCTGAGAGGCTGGTCTCGGACCGCGATTCTCGCTTTACAGGTCTCTTCTGGAAGGAATTTTGCAAGCTCATTGGCACGAAACAGGCTATGTCCACAGCCTTTCATCCACAAATGGATGGCCGAATTGAGCGAATAAATCGAGTTCTCGAGGACATGTTGAGGCATTTATTCAATCCTAGCCAGACTGACTGTGATGATTATTTGGCTCCAGCTGAATATGCTGTGAACAATGCCTATCTTGCGTCCACATAGGAGACTGACTCCATTCTTCCTCACTTATGGTCAGCAGCCCCGAGCTCCACTTCAGGTGGGGAGGCCGGAACGAGGTCCCGCCGCGGTAGCCTTTACTGGGACCCTCTTGGAGGCTCAGATACGACCTCGGCAATTCTTGGAAATTGCTCAGAGTCGCCAGAAGGCTGATGCTGACAAACATCGGAAGGACGTGTCCTTCGATGTTGGTGCGCAAGTCCTGCTAAGCACGAAGCACTTATCCTTGCGGGCTGTGGGTACGCGCAAATTGCTGCCCAAGTGGGTTGGACCCTTTGCAGTAGTACGCCCTGTGGGCAAGGTGTCCTACGGGTTGATGACACCGGTGCGTTGGAAGGTTTATAACGTCTTCCTGTGTCTCAGCTGAGGGCCTTCCTTTCGGATGGTCGTGTCCAACCGCCCCCACCTCCACTAGTCGTCGAGGATGATCTGAGTGTGAGGTGGAAGAGATTTGTCTCACAGGGACAAGCCTCGAGGGCGTAAGACCCGTGAGTATCTGGTGAAGTGGCTCGGGTCTGGGCCTGAGCACAAGACGTGGGAGCCTGCGGCCAATTTGGCAGATTGTCCAGATGCTCTCAGGGATTACCTGGCCAAGGTTAATAATCTTCCTAGGCTTTGTAGAGGCAGCAGCCGTCGGGCGTCTTAATCCCTGTCGGCTGTTCTCTCATTGTTCCCGAGGACGTGAACACAAATTGGGGAGGTAGTAATGAAGCAGCCGTCTGGTTAAGCCACATGGCTCTGTTGGCGTTACATGACCGGCCATCTTGGACAAGTGACCCGCCAGGTGGCGGGCTGGCTTGCCAGGCAGGTGCCCCGCCCAGAGGCGGGCCCCGCCCATTTTCAATACCCCTAGCCAGGATCCACCCGTTCAAGGGAGGACCTGTGGCCTGCCGCAAGGCGGGCCTTGGGGCGACCCACTCACACCCCTGGAGGAGGGGTGGCACGGGGAAGCACAAGGAGCCTTGAGGGCAGAGGCTCGACAATGAGTTCAAGCCCGTGAAGCCCAGGAAAAGCCTTGCCGCTGCTCGCCGCCGCAGCCGCTGCCGCACTCTGCTGCGGGGCCTGCTGCGCCGGCCTGCGCCCAGGATGTGGCCTCGCCGCCGGACGGCGGCGCCACAGGGCCTATCTTCCGCTGCGCCTATGCGCTAGTGCTTCACGTATATTGGGTTGGCCTCTAAAGCCCCTACAGCCAACTCAACAAGGACTGCTCAACCTGACTGCATGTGTAGGGAGGGCGAGGCTACTTACATACGGAACGCCGACTTCGGAACATCCGCAGGCGTGAATCGAATCTGATGTTACCCACTTGCCAAGTCCAGGGAGCTTAACACGGTAGCCCCTGCAAGCAAATCGTACAGATCATCTATTCGAGGCAATGGGTATCGGTCCTTGATAGTAAGCTTGTTTAAAGCCCAATAATCAATGCACATCCATAGAGTGCCATCCTTCTTTTTGACTAAGAGGATGGGTGCTCCGTCGGGCGACTGAGAGGGCTCAATGTAGCCCTTCGCCAGCAGGTCCTCAACCTGGGAATGCGTTTCGAGAGGGCTAAGCAGGTACATGGGACGGTAAGGCGGGGTGAGCGCCTGGCTCCAATGGAATTGCATGAGCCACACCTCGGTGAGGAGGTAGACCGTCCGGAAGAGATTCGGGAAACACATCCGCAAACTCTTCCAGCAGCTTATCAAGAACCCCGCCATGTGTATCCGCAGCAGTCACATGCAAGTCAGGCTTAGACTCGTCATTCAATGTCACCATCAAAGGAATCGCCATCCGCACAATATTCTTTTGTATCAATTGCTTCATCAGCATGGCGGACGGCAGAATGGAAGTCCCTGCCGCCAGCGGCGGTGCACAGGGAAGCTGCTGCAAAGGACAAAGTGCCGTGCGCCACGTTGTGCCGTGCAAGTTCGGCTTTCCAAATCAAGACATGCTGATGTGGCACAAAGCCAGTCATTTCCCAATATGACATCAAAGCGACGGTCAACGCAAAAGCGTAGCAAGGCATCTCGGCTTTGTATTGTTGGATGCGAATGGGAACCTTGCACAGATTCGATACATTGGTTGGGTGGCCATCGACCAATGTCACTCTAGGTAAGCCATCTGCTTGCAAAAGCAAGCCAGTGGAGCACACCAAATCCTTATTGACGAAGGACACTGAGGCCCCTGAGTTTGTGAGGATCCTAGCTGGTGCCTTAGCAACCAGCCCCTCAAAAAGCATAGTGTGTCCCCCATGGACACTGCTACCAAGGATTGGGTGGCGAGCGACGTATACCCTGACTGCGGTCGAGTAAGGCCTACGCTGAGTGGCATCGACACTACGCCTAAGGAGCATGTGTCCCGCCTCGCGAGCACAACAGCGACATCCCCAGCGGAGCTCGATTAATCGCGCCGCGCTTCTGTGGCACAATGAAGAACAAAATTTCTTCCGAGCGACGGCATTCAGGCCAGCTCAGATGAACATTAGCAGCCACTTGCAAGTCGTTGTGGGCAACCCACACAAGTAGAGGCCCTACGGCCGCCAGACCTTGCAACAAAGCAGAAATGGAGCGCAGAATCGGTACTTTGGTTGACGGGCAAGCAATGCCAGCAAGATCAAACAGCTCAAGTGCTTCTGGCTGAATGAGATGGCTTTCAGAGGCAAGGGTCAGGCACTCACGCTTGCCCTTGAGGTTGCCCTTGTCCCGGCCCATAGGGCGCTGTTGTGACGTTCTGAGCCCTATACACACAATTAGGGGTTAGGACGTCCTTATTGCTTTTGGTCGCTGGTATTTAGAGACAAACCCCCAACACAGTGAAGCACCACGTGTACCACGCAGCGGGATACCTTGCCCTGAGGCGCCGCCGACAGGCGGCGACTCACCTCTCAGGTACGGGCCAGCAACTGTCCTCAAAGGAGCAGTCACGGTCTTACCACAGGAGAGCCGATGACGGTCCGCGACGACAGGATGCAGCGACGGGCTGCAGCAGCAGGCAGCAGCAGGGCTGCGTCGGCGGTGCTGCGGCAGCAGGCGGCAGCAGGCCTGCGCTTCTCTCTCGCGGGCTTCACTGATGTTGACCGGGTCACCCGAGTCTGCTCTCAGCCCTACTTGTAGTGCTTCATGTGCCACCCTCCCCAGGGGTCTCTGGGAGGCTCGTCTCAGGACCCACCGCGGGAAGGCGGGCCCGACAAGGGAATCTAGTACGAGGGCAGGCCACGCGGCTCCCGTCCGGAAGCGGCGGCCGTCCTGCGGCGCCGCCCTGTGGCGCGGCCCAGCGGCACCGCCCTGCGGCGCCGCCTGGCGGCGCCGCTCTGCGCGGCATAGGCCCATGGGCGCGCCACACGTGTCCCGGCGGCCGGTTCGAGAACCCACCGAGAATCTCCTCTCTAAGAGCCCAAGATGTGCCGCCTCTTCTAGAGGCGGCGCGCCTGCACGTCACATCGGCAGCAGGCGTGTCACACCGCGCGTCACCTCGCGCGTCGCCCGCGCGTCGCATGCGCGTCGCACGCGTCAGTCGCGTGCGCGTCAGGGGTCACACGTCAGGGCTTAACTCGAGATAAAGCCGCCTGTAACGGCGGGGACGTTACAGCTGTGGACGTGGCCGCGATGAAGACGGACCTGCTGCTGGGCAGTCCCTTATCTAATGGCTCGTCTCCGCAGCCATAGCAGCCACCACCACCTTGCTCACGCGGCTTCTGGAAGCCGCCTTCACCTGCCACGCGTGGCTTCTGGAAGCCGCCGTGGGGACGAGCATTCTGGCCCTCCCTAGGGTTGAACCGCTTCCTGCCGCGTTCTGCCTTTGTCGACCTGCCTGCCTACAGCAGGGGACGCTTGCCGCGCCCAAGATCCGGCGTGCTGATCACCTTCCTGGCGTGCTCCACCATCTCGGAGAAGTCCGTGAACGCCTTGGTAGTAGCGGGTCCGTCGCCACCCACGAGCGCATATCGAAAGGCAGCCCAGCCTTGAAGCGCTGGCACTGGTCGATTGCCTGCATATAGGGTCATTTCTCAGCTTGAAGAGTAGCAGCCCGAATCGTCGCATATAGAGCTCAAAGTCTGCGCTTCTCTAGCTGCCTATGCGAAGCGCATCCAGCCCGTCGCGGGCTCGCCGCTCCGAATGTGGCCGCCCTACGCCGACATCAAGTGCTCGGCAAAGAATGCCCAATCGTTGTACACGGCTGGCGTCTTGGTCTTCTTGATGGAGTCCCACCACTCACGAGGCTCCCACGCGAGTTAAGTCGCAGCCAGCGACATTTTTGCCGTCGCGTCCGCCTCCTTGGAGTCAAACCACTCCGTCATCTCGCTCAGCCAAGCCTGCAGCCCACCCCGATCGTCCTGACCGATGAACTGGCGTGGTGGGTGGGCCCTTGCACGTCCATGCAGTGGATTGCCGGGCTCTTGCGCACCAGATGCATCGTGGCATCAGTCTCTTGCGCATGCCGCTGTCCCGCGCGGAGCTGGGCGATGGTGGTGCGGTGCTCCTCGCACATCCTCTCAAGGAGGCGGTACAGCCCCTTCGGAACTGGGTCCATTGCAGCCTGGACTGCCGCCAGGTCCTGCGTGAGGAGTGCAACGCGTTGCAGGTCCCCAGCCGACAAGCCCGCCACCAGGCCTCCAGCTCCCAGCTCGCCCTGCCCCTCTTGGGCCTGCCCCTCCTGGGCGTGCCCGCTTGGGCGTGCCCCGCTTGGGCGTGTCCCTTGTCTGCGTGCTCCGCAGCAGCCACTGCCTCAGCAGCTAGCCCCGCAGCAGCCACTGCCTCAGCAGCCGACCGCTCTGCCTCACGAGGAGAGCTCGGCCGCGCACTGGATGTGTGCGATACCATGGTGTCTGAAGGACACTGAATGATAATTTCAGGCTCAGACAGTCAGGAAATATCACACTTTATACCGCAATACAGGACATCGCAAGACTGGTGCACCAGCGAGCGAGCAAGCAAGGCAGCGCGCAACTTCACACCTCAATTAGCAGGCAGGCAGACAGCCGCAATTATGACCAGGACCGATGCAGTCGATCAATGCTGGCCACACCAATGACCTTACCCAAACAAAGGATGCAGGCTCAAGCCACACCTCGTAAGAAGCGAACACAACAAATGGTCCTCAATGATCAGTCGGTCAATCTGGCGTTGGTCGTTACTGGCTCTGCGCAAGATGACTCCGCACCCGGCGGTCCCGCTGAGCCGCCTCACGGACCAACGTCTGGCAAGCACTTCAATTCCAACAGAAAAAGGTCAGGCCAGCACATCAGGGTGAGATCCTTGCATCATCAGCGGCGAGCACAATAAGTCACAAGCGCGATGGATGCAAGACCGCCCCTGATACCACATTGTAAGGAACCTCGCCCTTCACATGCAGTCAGGGTGAGCAGTCCTTGTTAAATCGTTTGTAGGGGGTTTAGGAACCAACCCACTACACAGGCAAGCACAAGTGCATAGCGCAGCGGAAGACAGGCCCTGTGGCGCCGCCGTCCGGCGGCGACTCCACCTCCTGCGCGCAGGCCGGCGCAGCAGACCCCGCAGCGGAGTGCGGCGGCGGCTGCGGCGGCGAGCAGCGGGAAGGCTGCTCCTGGGCTTCTCTGGTTCGAACTGCTTGTCGAGCCTCAGGCCCCAAAACCCCTCGTGCTTTCTCGTGCCACCCCTTCTCCAGGAAAGAGAAAGTGCTCGCCCATTGAGGATAGGAGCTGGAAAAGCCAGCCCAAAAAAGAATGAACAAAGGACGTGAAGGGAGCCAGAGGAAGCGCTAAGAAAAACAAGCACACAAAGAAACAAAGCAGCTACGAATCACTCAGTAACCCCTGCTAAGCAGCCGCAGATCGGAGATGCTAGGCTCCTGGAAGTGGGTCCCCTGGCCAGAGCCAGAGGCAGCAGCCAGGGCTCTGCCGGCACGAAGGTGCAGCGCGCGGGCTATAGACCTCTGCAGCGAGACGGCCAGGCGCATGTGGTATACTTGCGCCAGCGACCCGGCTGCAGGGAAGTCCACCGGCTCCCCATGGAAGCGACGGGCGATGGCGTGGCGGGTGAGCTGGTTGAGCAACTCGAGCCACCGAGTGCCCAGCGCCCGATGAGTGTCAATTGCCAACGGAAAGAACTCGTCGTCCGGCGGATGGTCGGCGTACTTGAGCTCTTTTGTCCGAGCAGCGGAGGCGACTGCATACCCAGCCTTGGTAGCACATTGGGCTGGGTGTGCGCGGTCGTATGCGTCGATGGTCACCACGTCCAGGAGAAGACGTGGCCCGCCGGCCTGTGGGGTGGCCACCAGGTCTACGCGACGCGCGTGGAGACCGTCAGCCAACAAAAATGGGTGTGAGCGGGTCGTCCCATGGCCCGCCTTGCGGCGGGCCAAAAATCTTTGCTTGAACGGGTGGATCCTGGCGAGGGGTATGTTGAACGGGCGGGGCCCACCTCGGGCTGGCCACTTGCCCGCCAAGCCAGCCCGCCACCTGGCGGGCCCTCTTGTCCTGAATAGTCGGTCATGTAATGCCAATAGAGCCATGTGGCTTGACCAAACGGCTGATTCATTACACTGCAGCTGTAGTGAATCTCGCCCTGAACACGCAGTGAGAGGGAGAGAGTCCTTATTGAGTTCGAACATAATGGGTTTAGGAGCCAACCCACTACACCAGGAAGCACTAGCGCAATGCGCAGCGGAAGACAGGCCCTGTGGCGCCGCCGTCCGGCGGCGACTCCACCTCCTGGGCGCAGACCAGCGACTGGCCCTTGACGGGCGCAGCCACGGGCGCCCCGCAGCAGGCCCGCGGCAGTGCGGCGGCTGCTGCGGCGGCGAGCAGCGGCAAGGCTGCTCCTGGGACTTCACTGGCTCGAACTCGTTAATGAGCCTCAGCCCCTGAGGCTCCTTAGTGCTTTCCCGTGCCACCCCCCCTCCAGGGGTGTGAGCAGGTTCGCCCCAAGGCCCGCCTTGCGGCAGGCCAAAGGTCCACCCTTGAAATGGCGGGCCTTGGCGAAGGGTAAAACGGGACGGACGGGGCCCGCACCCGGGCGGGCCACTTCCCGGCCAGCCAGCTGGCGGGTCACCTGGCCCATATAGTCGGTCATGTAATGCCAACAGAGCCATGTGGCTTAACCAGACAGCTGTTTCATTACAGCAGCCATCCCAGGCACTCGCGGTAAACCGACGTGCTGGGCGCGCATGAGGCCAGGCTGGCTTCCGTGGTGGTGGTCCAGCTCCTCAGCTTAGCTCGTCAGCCATGAATGTGCCCACTCGTGGATAACAAGTCCCCAATAGCCAGCTGATTGCCCCGTTACCACGACCATTGTACCCTTCAATTTGGCCTGCCTTTCATTTCATGCGCACCACGCGCCTTTCTCTTCTTAGCGAGTTATCCCACGGGTTAAGCTTGCTGAGGGAGTCCCTCAACTCTTACTACCTTAGGATGTCCGACCAGGGTTAGACCCTGCTCGGTTCCGCCCAGCCGCACTCTGGCTGCAGCGGTCATTGGCACGCGCGCTGCATTTGCGCTGGTCTTCCACTGGCTGCAGCCTCTGGCCCTGGCTATGGGACCGCTACTCGGAGACTAGTCTCTCCGACCTGCGGCTGCTCAACACGTATTACTGGATGTTTTGTAGCTCCTTGGTTGCCTGTGTACTCTAGTGCTTTCTCTGGCCCTCTCGACTTTGTTCATTCTTTTTTCTGGGCTGGCCTCTCCCAGCCACCGCCGTCTCCTTAAAGCGTCCATCTTTTAGCTGAGGCTACAACGACGCTCTGCGCCCGGGCATGACATCCAGCTGCGAGGCTGCTAGGCTCCTGGCTCCTACGGGGACAAGGCTCCAAGGACTAGGCCCCTACAAGACAACGCTCGTGCCATGAGCCCGAATGCCTCGTATCCACGTGTTACGAGGACGTTAACCCTGTGCCACGGGTGCGCGGCTCAGGCGAAGCTCTACATCAGAGTTCCAGTGATCACCTGCAGCCAGCGGACTGCTTATCTGTAAAGCATGGATGGTCGCTGCTGCGCTGAGCAACCTGGCTGCAAGCAAGATGTCTGGATTCCATCCCTCGTGCCCTGGTATTATTGCGTTGCCTGTGCGGCTTTGCGGTCAGGGGTCATTGAGAGTGAGCTGTCATGATGATTGCTGGTCTTGGGCACCGTTTCTGCTAGGTGGTATAACAGGGTCTCATGCTGAGCTTGACGCTCGCAAAGCATTGCACGCATCTGCACGACACATGATTGATGTTTGAGATTTAAGTTCGTCGCTTGCACATGAACTGTGCACCGTCCGTGAGCTTCAATCCGTGTAGTCACGCTTACCTGCTTGGCACGTGACCGACCTGGCCTGGCCAGGTGATCCCGCACCGGGGCTCCGGTGACTCGGTGTCCACCCTGGCTCCTCGTACAGAATTCTCTCTGTAGATCCTGGAAGGACGCTTCCAGGATCGCACGCGGCTGCTGATAATAAAAGCGGCTGTAAAAGGCTAGCAAGATGCATACAGGCAATCTATCACGGAGCCACAGCTCAGGCAGCAGGGCGATCTTAGTACCCTTGCAGCAGCAGCAGCAGGAAGTGAGATGAGCTGATGGGATGAAGAGCAACCCCGCTGCGCAAGCCAAGGGCTGCTGCAAGGGCGCGACCGGCTCGGCGGTGCAATGAAGCGCTTGGGATCGCCGAAGGAATATTAAGAAAAAAATGCGGTAGCAGGACACGACACCCAGAGTGAAACGTCCTAAGCCCTATAAACGCAATTAGCGGTTAGTACGTCCTGATTGAATTCGGTCAATGGGGGTTTAGAAGCAAACCCACTACAGTGAAGCACTACTACAACACAGCGGAAGTCATACCGTGAGACGCCGCCAGAAGGCGGCGACTCTACTGTGGGTCTGGCTTAATAGCTACCCCCGCATGGGGCGCAGCCATGGTACTCACGAGAGCCGGTGATGTCTGCAGCGACGAGCTGCGGCGACGGGCTGAGCAGCAGACGGCAGTAGCAGAGCTGTGGCAGCGACTGCGGCAGCAGGCAAGCAGGGCTCTGCCTCTCTGGCCTCACTGATCGAACCGACCCGTTCGGTCTCAGCGGACTACTTGTGATGCTTCAATGCCACCCCCCCCTCCAGGGTGTGTGGGAGCCGCTTCAAGGCCCACCCCGTCAGGGGCGGGCCTTATGAGGGTCGGTCGGGGGGACATGTCACTTCCACGTGAAGACCTCGAGGTTAGAGTGGACATGGAACGTCCACGGACGGACCGCGACGGACCTGTAGGACATGTAACGTCCACGGGCGGACTCGAGGATACCGCAAGCCAGGGGTCACGCCAAGCGGCATAATGCTGGCGGTAAAAGACAATGCGCACGGGAGAATACAGGGAAATGGGCCGCGCGACACATGTTCGCGTCATGGGAGGGTAATGCGGGCAGTAAGGGCGGGACGCTACATACCTCCTCATTTAGGTGTTCACGTCCTCGGGAACAAGGACACGATAGCAGACTCCACCTCAAACTCTTCCTCACCCGCAACGACAAGGGGAGGTGGGGGCGGTTGGACACGACCATCCGTATAGAATGGCTCGAGCTGGGATACATACATGAAATACTCTGTGGATCGACCATCGTACCGGGGTATCCAGCTCATATGCGACCTTGCCGACCAGGCGCATTACACGAAGAGGTCCAACCCACTTGGGCAGCAACTTAGGCGTACCGACAGGCCGCAGGGAGATGCTTTGTGCTAAAAAAGGAATTGAGCACCCACGTCGAAAAATACATCACGACGACGTCAATCAGCATACTCCTTTTGCCGTTCCTGGGCAATCTCCAAGTATTGCCGAGGCCCTCCGCTGAGCTTCCAGGAGGTTACTGGTAAAGGTAAGTGCGGCCGGCACACGTTCCGGCCCCCCCACCTGTAAAGGTGCTCGGGGATGCTGACCATCAATAAGGAAGAAAGGTGTGTTTAGTGGACTCATGGAAGGCATTGTTTACCGCATACTCCGCTGGAGTAAGATGCTTATTCCAGTCACTTTGGCTGGGATTTACATAATGCCGTGACATGTCCTCCAAAATCCCATTCATCCATCGTGTCTGACCGCGATCCTCGCTTTACAGGGCACTTCTGGAAAGAAGTGTGCAGGCTGATTGGCACCTGGACATGAACACGCAGTTAGGGGTTGGAACGTCCTTGTAACCTTCCCTCCGTTCAAGAGTACCAACGGTGCCAGTGACCTTACATGACCGTATCGTATCTACCGTTGAGAGTCCCAAACGGTGCGGGTAATTTGCTACACCCCGTGTAGCTAAGTACTGTCCAAAGCCCCGGACTTCGGACCGCACGTGCACGGCATCGTCCGCCAGTCGAGAAGCGCTGCTTCGCTCGTGCGCGACATCGTCCGGGAGTTGTCTCCATCCGCCAGGCGCTGCTTCGCTCGCGCGCGGCAGCGTCCGGCAAATCTGTCGTATCCCCTTGGCAAGCCCGCCCCTCTGGGGGAGGACCCTGGGGCAACCCTCGTCACACCCTCGGGGGAGGGGTGGCAGATGGAACGCTTATCATATCAGTAGTAGGCAGAGGTCAGACTGCTCAGTCGGACCCGTGACGCCAAGAGAGGCACAGCCCTGCTGCTGCCTGCCGCCACAGCCGCCGCCACAGCTCTGATGCTGCCGCCTGCTGCCCAGCCCGTCGCCGCAGCTCGTCGCTGCGGGCCCCGCCGGCTCTCTGTAAGTACCATGGCTGCGCCCCTTGCGGGGACAGCCGCTGACCCTCGGTGAGTCGCCGCCTTCCGGCGGTGCCTCAGGGTAAGACTTCCGCTGCGCTCTGTGCGCGTATATTTGCGCTGTGCGCGCTGTGCGCGCTGGCGTTCCACTTTGTTAGGGGGTTGTCTCCATAATACCCTATGTCCGAAACCCAAACAGGACGTTCTGACCCTAACTGTGTGATTAGGGACAGGGACGTTACAATCCTGGCCTGGTTGGATTCGGTCAATGGGGGTTAGAAGCAAACCCCCTACAGTGAAGCACTACTACATCTCACAGCGGAAGCTTATTCTGAGACGCCGCCAGCAGGCGGCGACCCTACTGCGGGTCTTGCTTAAAAGCTATCCCCGCATGGGGCGCAGCCATGGTACTTACGAGAGCCGGTGATGTCCGCAGGGACGAGCTGCTGCAACGGGCTGAGCAGCAGCGGCAGCAGCAGGGCTGTGGCGGCGGCTGCGGCATAGCAGGCAAGCAGGATTCTGCCTCTCTCTGGCCTCACTGATCGTACCGACCCGTTCGGTCTCAGCGGACTACTTGTGATGCTTCACTGCTACCCCCTCTCCAAGGTATGTGGGAGCCGCTTCAAGGCCCACCCCGTCAGGGGCGGGCCTCACGAGGGTCGGTCGCGGGGACATGTCATGTCCACGTGAAGACCTCGAGGGTACCGTAGGGTGGATATGTAAGTTCCACGGGGCGGACCTCAAGGACACCGCAAGACAGGGGTCACGCCAAGCGGCACAACGCTGGCAGTAGAAGACAATGCGCGCGGGAGAAACAGGGAAATGGGCCGCGCGACACATGTACGCGTCATGAATGGCGAATGGCGCGCCCAGAAGGGCGGAACGCTACTCAGAGGCACCGTGTCGTGAATCCACGCCCTACACATGCAGTTAGAGTGAGCAGTCCTTATTGGGTTCGGCCTCAGAGTATCTAGGGGCCAACCCACGACACAGAGAAGCACTAGCGCAAAGGCGCAGCGGAAGATAGGCCCCGTGGCGCCGCCGTGCGGCGGCGACTCCACCTCCTGGGCGCAGGCCGGCGCAGTAGGCCCCGCAGCGGAGTGCGGCGGCGGCTGCGGCGGCGAGCAGCGGCAAGGCTGCTCTAGGCTTCACTGGCTCGAACTGTCTGTTGAGCCTCAGCCCCCAAGGCTCCTTGTGCTTCCCCGTGCCACCCCCCCTCCAGGGGTGTGAGCAGGTTCGCCCCAAGGCCCGCCTTGCGGCGGGCCCCAAGACCTTCCGGTTTGAACTGGCGAATCATCGAGGGGTATTTCGAATGGCGGGACCCGGCGGGCCCCTGCGCGCCAAGCCGGCCCGCCACCTGGCGGGCCCACTTGTCCCAAATAGTCGGTCATGTAATGCCATCAGAGCCATGTGGCTTAAACACACGGCTGGTTCATTACATACCTCCCCACTTGGGTGTTCACGTCCTCGGGAACCTCGAGAGAACAATCGACGGGCTTTACGCCCGGCGACTGCTGACTCTACCAAGCCTCGGAGCATTATCAACCTTGGCCAGGTATTCCCTGAGAGCATCTGGGCAATTTGCCAAATTGGCCGCAGGCTCTCACGTGTTGTGCTCAGGCCCATACCCGAGCCACTTCACCAAATACTCACGGGTCTTGCGCCCTCGAGGCTTGTCCCTGTGAGACAAGATCTCTTCCACCTCAAACTCAAGATCATCCTCGACCAGTAGTGGAGGTGGGGGCGGTTGGACACGACCATCCGAAAGGAAGGCCCTCAGCTGAGACACATGGAAGACATTATGGACCTTCCAATGCACCGGTGTCTTCAGCTCGTAGGACACCTTGCCCACAAGGCGTACTACTGCAAATGGTCCAACCCACTTGGGCAGCAACTTGCGCGTACCCACAGCCCGCAAGGATAAGTGCTTCGTGCTAAGCAGCACTTGTGCACCAACATCGAAGGAGACGTCCTTCCGATGTTTGTCAGCATAAGCCTTCTGGCGACTTTGAGCAATTTCCAGGAAATGCCGAGCTCGTCTCTGAGCCTCCAAAAGAGTCCCAGTAAAGGCTACCGCGGCGGGAACTCGTTCCGGCCTCCCCACCTGAAGTGGAGCTCGGGGATGCTGACCATAGTTGAGGAAGAACGGAGTCTCCTTTGTGGACACATGATAGGCATTGTTCACAGCATATTCAGCTGGAGCCAAAAACTCATCCCAGTCAGTTTGGCTAGGATTGACAAAGTGCCGTAACATGTCCTCGAGAACTCGATTCATTCGCTCCGTTTGGCCATCAGTTTGTGGGTGAAAGGCTGTAGACATGGCCTGTTTCGTGCCAAGAATTTTGCAGACTTCTGTCCAGAAGTGACCTGTAAAGCGAGCATCGCGGTCCGAGACCATCCTCTCAGGTACGACATGCAATTTCCACACCTTATCCACAAAGATGCCAGCGAAATCCTTCGCAGAAATCCGTGCAGTTGTGGGAGCAAAATGCACCATTCTACTCAAGCGATCCACAAGGACAACAATGGCATCATAGCCATTCCGTGTCTTAGGCAATTGTGTGATGAAATCCACACTTACATCAGACCAATTCCGCTCCGGGATCTGCAAGGGCTGAAGTAAACCGGCAGGTTTTCCAGAGATTGCCTTACTACGCTGGCATGTGGCACAACTGACCACAAAAGCGCGCACCTGGGCTGAAAAGCCCGGCCACCAAAAGAGGCGTCGCACAGCCTTTTGGGTTTTGCCCACGCCCAGATGACCACTGTAAGGCGGATCATGCAGCTCCTGCATTATGTCAGTGCGCAAGGCATTGCAGTCCGGGACCACAATGATTCGCGTGTGAAAGAAGAACTCTTCCAGTAGAGGACGATGGCTGTGATAGGCTAGCAGGAATGATCAAGTTCCAAATTGCCGAGAAGCACCAAACAACACAGCTATGCAAGAGACTACAGCGAATGGAGGTAGGGTCGAGGGGGGCGGGGGCTGTGAACAGCCAGCCCGGAAAGATTGACAGGTCCGAAGGAATCGAAGGCGCCAGTCAAGGGAAATAAAAAGGGGAATAAAACAGCTATTCCAAATTACGACAACGGCTGTAGGAGAAAATGTAGGCTCCGCAGGCGAAGATGACGGCGGCGATGGCGAGGGTGGCGTGGTGGCGGCAGCGAGGCCGGAGAGGACGAGGAGCCGCTGCGCCCAAGCGAACTTGGCCGGGGGCTTCGGACATCCCAGTCTGGCGGACTGATGATGGCCGTTGCTCCACACCATCTCGAGTGACTCCTCCTGCTGTCCACTTTCCGGCTGGCTCCTTCCAGCCAGCTTCTCGCATGAGAAGAGCCCAGTTTCTCCCCATCTTCAGATCGTCCCATCATGCAGCCGGTGGTGGCTCAGGACTCGTGCACTTCTCGCAAGGATATTCAACTGCTGTCGTGAGCTACTTTTAATCCGGGCTTGGCCGGTCTCAAAAGCTGTGCATTGCTCCGGAGAGGCATTCACGTGCTTGCAGGATGATTCCTCGCACAATCTCGAGGCTCTCAACATCAGCATCGAGACTCTTGAGCTGAATGACTCGCACAGTGCCATCCGTGGAGGCGGCTTGCACGCACAAGGCAATCACGACATGAGCTGGGTATGGCTACTGTGATGCAAGTATTGCTACTAGGCACCCCACAAACAAGAGATACCGCCAGATCTGCTTGGACCTCACTTACGTCTCCAACAGATGCTCGGAGTCCAGGTCAATCTGGTTCGATGGACACGATATGTCAAATGCATCGTCACACATTCCCCATAAGGGAGCCCCCACTCTCCATCTACACTCAGTAAATGCACTCTTTCAAGCACATGACCTTGCCAAAAAGTATGAGCTTCACATCCCAAACGGTTAACGGTTCATCATTGTGAGGAAGGCATAGACCAGCCCGAGATACTGATGTAGGCAATCCGGGGGCACAAGCGGAGAAGGTCAAGGAGGCCCTTTTCTCCCACGTCGCTGCAGTCTAGCAACTGTACTTCTTGCAACTGTGGGGACGCCCTTGCCAGCGCAACCGAATCTTGCCAGGCTCTCGAGCGCCGTGAGCCGAGAGAGGTTGCGGCAAACGCCCGGGCAAGTGGGCGCCTGCAGGGTCAGCCGCCGGAGGCGCGGCGTGTGCTCGAGGGCAGCCAGGTCTGCCGCGCCATCCGCATACAGAATCATGTGGAGCTCGGCGAGGCCCGGGAAGGCCGCCAGGAAGCCCGGGGCCTCGCCCGGCGGGCGGCCGGCGAGGCCGAGGAGCTCGAGCGCCCTCAGCGCCAAGCGCGGGCGCCGCGGACAACGGCGCGCCAGCGGCGGCAGACGGCGGCGAGGGCGCGCCACGCCGGCGCCTCGACGAAGCAGGCGGCGCTGGCGACAGTCGCTCGCCGCATCACGCGCTCCAGCTGCTCGTCGGGCAGGAGCTCGACGCCGTCAGCCGCGGCGGGGCGCGCGGCGGACATGGCAGCGGCGGCGGGGGCGGCGGGGAGGTGCAGCTCGAGACTCCTTGGCAAGTTCTGAGGTGTGTATTTAGTACCAAGGCAAGGGGATATGCTCTGCGGCTGCTCACATGGACCTTGCTCAGAAATGTCTTCCAGCGCTTTTCACCCCTTCGGAATTGCTGACTGCACCTCCCACCTGCCTCGCATGCATGCAGGGCGCGTGGCGGCCGCGGGCGGCCCGGTGGTCCCAGACCGCGCCCTCGAGAACGCCGGGGGGGGGGGGGGGGGGGGCCGTGAATGCCTGCCCGGGCCGGCAATGCCCCCGACGGCAGTGTGGCGCGAGCGGTGCGCATGAGATGAAAAGGTGATCGATCCGAGCCAATACATTGCACAGCAGAAGCCAGTGCAGCAAGAGGGAAAAGCGCACTTCTGGGAGCTAATGGCGGGCCGAACGAGGCCCGCCCCAAGGGGCACACCTGTCAAGAGAAAGGCCCGCCCCGCAGGGCGGGCTGAACGAGGTCCAACCCAAGGGGTCGACCTCACAGAAGTCCCCACGCCGGGGGTGGAGCCGACCTGTCGGACCGGCCCACGCCGGGGGGCCAACCTGTCGAGGCGCGCCAGGGTGGACAACGCGCCACCGAGGCCCTCGTGCACGACCATCTGGCCAGGCCAGGTCGGTCACGTAATTGGGAGTGCCACTTCTTCTTCTAAATCAACGCTCATAGTAAGTGGGATCGTTACATAAGCTGCTGCTCTGTCATGCTAAGGTTATGACATTTGCAAGCATACTCACCATTTTATTCAGGGAGAAGGATTGCTTGCTCAGGTTTCAGACACAGAAGTGGTACAGGCACTCACGCACTCTAAGAACCAGGGGATATTAACGAGCGCTATTGCACCCACCATCAGGTGGGTGCAATGCTGACCTCTTCTTTGATTAGGCCTCCTCGTCCTTGCTACGCACTCTGGCCTAATAATTTAGTATTCTATGTTGGGCCTGTCAGTTACAGCCCCTTTTGAAAAGACACCGTTAGCTGAGCTGTCGGGCTTTTGCCTGCAAAGGTGACGGCCGCCCGCAAGGCGTTGACTATTTCATGCCACTCGTACACCTCTGATGCCTTAGCATAAATGCGAGGCAACAGGGGTATAGTGCACCACGTAGAAGCGAATCGAATCGTCAAGTACGCAGCATACATGCCCACAAGAAGTTAGTCTTTAGCTACTGGACCTAACCGAGAGTTAGCGTCCACGACACACTTATGACAAACACTTCGCTTGAGAGTAAAGAGTACCCTGCAACTGGACAGCCAGTCCAGCACAGCAGGTGTACCAGCCCCTTCATCTCAGGTGGTCTTGTTGTATTAGTGATAGTAGTTGCTTTGTCATGATAGTACTTGCTGGCCATATCCTTATCTTAATACCTCTGCCAGTCCGCTCTGTCGTCCTTAGTGCCTCCTTTTCCCTGATATCCTTTCCCTGCTCGTCCAGCTTGACCTACTACTCAATGGCCAGCCCTCGTCCACTGTTTTAGGTGCTGCTTTGCCCAAGCACGTATATGAAAGAGGGGCTCCTTGGACTCCTCACTGGTTTCACCCTCAGTGTAGAAATGCTTTTGTCATCACTGCCCAGCTTCATGTGAGTAGCTGCTCCATGTGAAGGTCGCACTCACTGTTACTGTTCCTGATCAGCGAAGTTGGTCACTTGCTGTCGTCACCAATACCATGGCGGAAGTCAACTGCTTTGAAAAGGACGGCTATTTAGCATATTCCTAGAGCACCTTTGAAAGGTACACCAGAAGGAAGCGCCGAGAAGGAACAGTCACCGAGAGATGCCTTCCAGAAGGAAGGACATGTTAAGCGAGCAGCCACAGCATATGAGGCTCTTGATTGCAAGAGCGTCATAAATTTCTGATACTCAGCGGACATATTCTGCTACTACTTCAGTCTGTCTGTGTTCAGCTTAGCTCCAAGCTAACCTCGATGTTTCGGCGTTGACACGCCTCAGCCTCACCCTCCTCTTCGATCACGTTCGAGGGGACGATCTCCGCCTCCTGAGAGCAGTCACGACGCTCGCCGACCTGCGAGTCACGCCAGCCACGGGCATTTGCGAGCTCAGGGACCATGATGCCGGCCCCGTGGATCTCCAGCGCTTGTTTCAGGATCTCCGGGCGCTATCTGATGTGTAGCGAGCGCTGAGCTTGGGCAGAGACGTCTTTCCTTTGCGAGAGGTGACGTTCTTCACGGCACTAGAGAGCCTCGCACTGACCTGCCCGCAGGCTGCTGTGACCCCTGCAAAGTTCATGCTGCCAACACGCGGCCTCCTATGCAACACAAACGCATCGTGATCCTGCTGCGGATGTTAGCTATGGAGTAGGCGGATGCACAGCTTGGTCACGCATGCCTGTGCAGATGCAGACATCCATACCATTACTGCCGCTTGCCAGCACATCGCAGAGCCGGAGCTACATCATCATCAGGGATGTACCGATTCCAGCTTGGAGTCGATTGCCGAGAAGTGCAAGCAGCCGGGCAGGTTCGTCGTGAGCCGCTGCAGAAGTATTACTGATGACGGGATTGCGCGATTGGCCATCGGCTGCTCCATGCTGCAAGACTTCGGCGTTGCGAGATGCAAGGCTGTCCGTAGAGCTGCTTATGCAGTTCTTAGGCCGAGAGCTTAGGAGGCTCGGATGCCAGCAGAGCTGAGTGTCCAGTTGCTACAGCTGCCATATGATGGCAGCCATGACCTGGCACGACTCACCTCGGTTGTGCTCTAAATTCCTACTGGAGTTGATGCTCTCATAGCCATAAATATATTGGCGGTCTCTTGCTCACGATGCAGGACGCCAAGATGTCAATGGCTATGAGAGCATCAACTCCAGTAGGAACTTAGAGCACCACCGAGGTGAGTCGTGCCAGGTCATGGCTGCCATCATATGGCAGCTGTAGCAACTGGACACTCAGCTGTGCTGGCATCCGAGCCTCCTAAGCTCGGGGCACTTCTTGAGAACCGCATAAGCAGCGCTTACGGACAGCCTTGCATCTTCCAACGCTGAAATCTTGCAGCATAGAGCAGCCGATGGCCAATTGCGCAACACCGCCATCGGTGATACATCAGCGACCGCTCATGACGAAGCTGCGCAGCTGCTTGCAGTTTGGGCAATCGACTCCAAGCGCTGAAATCGGTACATCGCGGTAACCTCAGCTCTGTGATGTGCTGGCAATGATGGCATGGATGTCTGCATCTGCACAGGCATGCGTGACCGAGCTGTGCATCCGCCTATTCCAGAGCTGACATCGGCAGCAGGATCACCGTGCGATGAAGATGTATATGTTAGCGGCAAGGACGTTGCATGGCTCACCAGTAGCACACGCGCAGGTCAGTAAGAGGCTCTCTAGAGCCGTGAAGAAGGTCCTCTTTTCTCAAGAAGAAGACGTCTCTGCCTAAGCACAGCGCTCGCAACACGTTGGAGAGCGCCCGAAATTTTGTAACACGCGCCAGAGATTCACGGGGCCGGTATCACGGTCCCCGAGCTCGCGGATACCCGTGGCTAGCCTGACTCGCAGGTCGGCGAGGGTCGTGATGACTCTCAGAGGCGAGATAACACCCTCGAACGTGTCTAAAGAGGTAAGGCGCGTCACCACCGGAGATGTGGAGGCCAGCGCGGGGCGCAGCTGCGCCGATTCACCCCGGCCGCGGGCAGGAGCAGAGGATCTGACGCTGAGCTCCGGTTCCCGCAGCCACACCTCCGGGCGGTGCCACAGGTGGCACACGCGCTCGACGCCGGCGATGAGGCCGGCGGGGCGCCAGGCCAGGCGGCGGCACGGACCAGCACGGATGCGAGGCACGACGAGTGCGGCACGGCGGACCTCGTCGCAAGAGCCGGCGCCCGGGCCGCCGGCCGCGGGGACGAGTGCGCGAGGCCGCCGCCTGGCGAGATGGCAGCCATGCACCCCGGCGCAACTGCAGGCGGCATCCCCGAGAACGAAGGCGCGCGGTGCGCATGACAGTGAAAGGGAGGCCAAAAGCGAGCCTTCCGAAAGTCCTGGTAACGGGGCAATCAGCTGGGTAAGGGGACCCGAGAAGATATAGCTCGGCCCAATTGAAAATGAAACCCCCCGGCCGCGGCGGGCGATGACCTGCGCGTCCAAGCGCGCTTCGCGGCCGTCGTCGACAAGGCCGCCTACACCACCGCCGTGCTGCAGCTCCCTGAGGCCGACCTGCGCGGGCGCGCGAGACTACATTCGGCCTCCTCCGCGGGGGCAGCGGCGTGGCTCCAGGCACTCCCCATCACTGACGCCCTGACCCTCCCAGATGAGGTGTTTCGCACTGCCGTCCACCGGCTCCTGGGGCTGCCGCCTCCATGCCTCCAGGGCGTGCGTCAATGCCAGTATGGCGAGCTAGGGGCCGAGCCTGGCGAGCTGGCTGCTCACGTCCTGCGCTGTTCCCATGGCGGCGAGAGGACGGCGGCCCACGACCGCCTCCGGGATGCGATGCACGGCATCCTGGTGGAGGCTGGCTTCGCGGTGGCAGCGGAGCACTCCGGCGTCATGCCGCTCCAGGACAGGGCCGACGGTCTCCACGCTCGTCGCGTCGACCTGGTGGCCACCCCACAGGCCGGCGGGCCACGTCTGCTTCTGGTTGTGGTGACTACCGACGCATTCGACCGCTCCCACCCAGCCCAGTCTGCCACCAAGGCTGGGTATGCGGTCGCCTGCGCCGCTCGGGCAAAAGAGATCAAGTACGCCGACCATCCGCCGGAAGACGAGTTCTTCCCGTTGGCAATTGACATCCATGGGGCACTGGGCGCTCGGTGGCTTGAGCTACTTAACCAGCTCGCGCGCTACGCAATCGCCCGTCGCTTCCTCAGGACCCTAGCATCTCTGATCTGCGGCTGCTCAGCAGGAATTACTGAGTCATTCGTAGTTGCTTTGTTTCTTCTTGTGCTTGTTTTTCTTTAGCGCTACCCCTGGCTCCCTTCTCGTACTTTGTCCATTCTTTTATGCGCTGGCTGTTCCAGCCCCTATCCTCAATGGGCGAGCTCTTTCTTTGGCATCTCTTTCTTTGGCTTTGGACATTGTCCATTCTTTTTGGGCTGGCTTTGCCAGCCCCTCTTCTCTATGGGCGAGCCCTTTCTTTCTTTGATGACGGCGCCTGGCCGCGCCGCCTGCCCGACGGCGGCCGTCTCCGCATTTTGCCGCCGCCGGCGCACCCCCCAGAAAATAAGTGAGAAGTGGCACTCCTAATGGGGGCACGGGCTGCGAAAAGCCAGCCCAAAAAGAATTGACAAAGTTTCGGAGGGGCCGACAAGCGTTTAGCAGCTACAGAGGGGCCTGAAGATGCTATGTCAGAACAGGGGGAGGATGGATCACTCAGTAGTTACGAGTGAGGAGCCACAGATCCGACAGACTAGCTGCCGGACAAGTATCCCCCTGACGAAAGCCGGAGGCCGCAGCGAGAGCACGGCCAGCATGCAGATGCAGAGCGTGGGCCAGAAAAGCCCACGCTCAGAAAAGGAAGACGCTTCCAGTAGAAGAAGAAGGAGTAGAGGGCGATGGCTGTGAAGTTGCTCTCCCAATGGCAGCAAGGGCTGTGACAAGCCAGCTGTGAGCTCACTCCACTGACTTGCGGGCGCAAGCGCGTTCCATGAAGGGGTCGACAAGGTGGCCCTCACGGTAACGCTGCAGCTCCTCCCTCCGACAGACGTGCGCGGACATGTCCGGCTGCGATTGGCATCCTCCCCTGGCGCGGCGGCCTGGCTCTCCGCTCTTCCGCTCTACGACGCACCGAGGATGCCGGACGAGCTTTTCCGCACGGCAATCCATTGCCTGCTGCGACTTCCCCCGCCCTGTCTTCTGGGCGTGCTGCAGTGCGAGTGCGCGGAACGGTCGGCGGATCCAGCAGGGTTGGCGGCGCATGTCCTCCGCTGCGCAACTGGAGGTGAACGCACTGTTGCCCGCGACCTCCTCAGAGATGCCATGTTCGGCATTTTCCTGGAGGCGGGGCACATGGTGGCGTTGGAGAACATTTCCGTTATGCTAACCCTGCATAAGGCAGACGGGCTCCACATGGGGCACGTCGACTTGGTGGCCTCCACGCCGGGCGGCGGCCTGCGCGTTATTGCAGATGTTCACCACTGATGGGGTGGATCGATGTAATCCGGGCCTCTCAGCCTCGAGGGTTGGCCATACTGCGGCGAACGCTGCTCGCAGCAAGGCGGCGAAACACGCCGACCACCCGACTGGGGACGAGTTCGTACCCCTGGCCGTGGATGTGCACGGGGCTCTCGAGTCCCAGTGGCTCGACCTGTAAAGAATGAGGATCGCCAAGCCCAAGGATGAGGCGTTGGTGTCGCGAAGCGAAGGAGTAGGAGCCAAACGTATGCAATGGGTCAAAGCAAGCCAGCTGTTGAAGTAACAATGCCGAGTACAAGCGTCTGGGGGGGGAAGAGGAGGGCCGCCAATGGGCGCCCCTCCTCCTAAAGTAACCATCGAGGTTCTCGGGGCCCTGCCCCCGGCCTCATGGGATTATTAGGCGCCCGGCCACTTGCTAAGCCCTCACAGAAGATCCACCCGTGGCCGCCGCCTCCGCCGCTGGAGTCGCCGCCGATTGCGGGGACCCGCGCGGAACACTAATACTAATATACTAGTAGAGTTCTGACACTAGATTCCGGCTTTGCCGCCGTCGCGCTCCTGAATTCCATATTGCTCCTTCATCAGCGTCGCGCGCCATTATTCAGAGATGCGCTTTCTCTAATATCGCGCGCCCGTCCTTCGCCTCCTCAGTACCCCTCTCCAGCTATCATTCCCATGATATAGATGTTCCATCTTGTGTAACTTCGTTACACGACCTGCTAGCCAGGCTTGCGCGGCGCGCTGTGTCCCGCCGGCGAGGTGAGCAGGCTGACTTCAACGCCGCTGGCTCGATGGCCCAGGTCTACCGTATGCCGCTTGTCCACTTCCCTTCAGCGGTCCATGGCCTTACACGCCATTGCAGCTGCAGCTGGCCGTGCTCTCGCTGCAGCCTCTGGCTGTCGTCAGGGGGATGGTTTTCCGGCAGCTAGAAGAGAGAAGGCGCGCGGGGCGCATGAATTGAAAGGGAGGCCAATTCAAGCCAATACATTGTTCAGGCAGAGTCGAGTGCAGACTAAACAATGCTACATAATAGAAGAAGGAATGAAGGAAGTGCAGTGCTTGCCCACATTGGGCGAGCCATGTCTTCTGGCCCTGCGTAACATGGCCCCGTGGAACCTTGCCATTCTTGTCGGGCTGGCCCCATTGGGAGAGCCACTTCTTCGTTCGAGTGGGCGCCTGCAATGTCCGCCAAGCTCAGCTGAGGACCCAGAGCCAGAGGAGCTGCCGAGGAGCTGCCTTGGCGCCTCCTCCGCAATGGGGTCCCTCGGACGAGGCGTGTCGATCTGGTCGGCGTCCCCCTGGGAGGTGGCAAGCGGCTCCTCATGGACGTTGTCCTCACCGACAGCTTCCGGACGAAGGGCCCCATTACTTCTGAGACCGGCTACGCTGTGAAGGTAGCCGAACGGAAGAAGCTGCACAAGTACAAGGACCACCCGGCGAGTGATACCTTTTACCCCCTGGCCATGGACATCCATGGGTGTTACGGGGGTCGGTGGTCCTCGTTACTTTCGCTGCTGGCCTCTCAAGCTGACCAGCGGCGCCGGGAG
>WELB01000051.1:233097-250526 GCA_009602725.1 Spirogloea muscicola
AACCCCAAACCCCACACCCTAAACCCTAAACCTCAACCCTAACCCCTGTAGAGAATATGAGAGATATGTTGATTTGTTTTCATATAGGCACTTCTAGTGGGGGAATCTGCCCCGAAAAACTGTGCCTGTACATACAGGCACGTTCCTGTATCGAGTCACATTTGCCGGGGGAAAAAAGTGCTTCCCGCAAAATGGTGCCACTATCAAGGTTTTGCCCTAATGTGCCTATATCGAGAGGTGCCTATAACAAGGTTTGACTGTAGTCAGGAGATGCAAGTAGCTAGCCGGGGGAAAGACGTCGCCCTGACGGAAGCCGGAGGCCGCCGCCAAAAGCTCGGCGTGCGCGCAAGTGGACTGCCAACGCAAGGGACCGCTGAAGCGAGACGGCCAACCGCATGAGGAGGGACACGACTGGCGGTAACCCCCCCCCCCTTGGACGACGACGTTGACTCGGTGCCGGAGGCTGGCGTCACCACGTGGGCGGCGTGCAGAAGAAGGCTCCGCGACTGTTCAGGGAGGCCGCCCGGCTCGCTAGGAAAGCCGCCTGACGGGGGGCGACGGGCTGCCACGTGGCAGTCAATCAAGGCCACGCAAACCCTCCCCCATAGGGGGGAACGGGGAGCCGATTGCGCCCTCGGGCTACGTTTGACCGGCGACGAGTCCTTCTCCCACGTTCACGTTCACGTGTGCGTCTGGCCCAGCAGTCACGTCAGGGCCCCATTTCACCTACCCCAGGGCCGGCCGGTCAGGTCCGCCCCCACCGGCGTCGCTCACGGAGAGATCGCCACGTGGCCTTCGTGCCGCGCACGGCACTCGCGTGATTGGCCACGTGCTCACGTGCCTCTTGGCGGGGCCCACCGCCACCGCCACGTGGCCGCCCGCATGGCCGGCTCCAGCTTCTGTCGTATCCGGGCCCGGCGCCTACTTGGCCCGCCACGTCACCAGGGCACTTTGTCGTCATCCGGCACGTCGCCGCCACGTCACCCTGCCGGGGGGCCCAAGCTGGCGGTCCGACGTTGACCGCCATCTGGCGTGGGGTGCCCGGTCAACGGCCGCCGACACCACCACGTGGCGCACAGGCTGTCGGGGCGCGCCGTCAGCGAGAGCCTGACGCGCGGCGGGCGACCGGCGTTGACCAGCCGGGCCGGGGGGCCGTGGGTGTCGTACCTACCTCAACGACCAATCTCGGCCGTCTCGAACGGCGCGGCTCCCTGCCGTCTCGAGGGCCCCTCCTGCTTATTAGATTTTCTGGGCTGGCCTCTCCCAGCCACCGCCCTCTCCTTGCCGTTGAACCCCCTTCCAGGCGCCTGGCCTCTCCGATCTGCGGATGCTTAGCAGGGGTTACTGATTGATTCGTAGCAGCTATGCTTCGTTCTGTGCTTGCTTTCCTTAGCGCTTCCCCTGGCCCCCTACTCTCTGACCTGATGTTGCTCACTCGCGGGTGCTGAGCTTCCCTAGTGTATTGTCGTGTTTGGTAAAGTAGTCCTTTTTCGGCACCTCTTTCTTTGTCTCCTGGCAGCGTCTTCCCTCCTCCCCCCACTTGCACTAAACCTTGCCTGTATATGTACTTTGGCTTGAGTTGTCCCACTTTCATTTCATGCGTACCGCGCGCCTTCTCCCCCGGCGACGAATTCGCGGCCCTTGCCATCGACGTCCACGGGGCTTATGGCAGCGGCTGGCTGGATCTCCTCCAGCGGCTTGCCCGGCAGGCCATTGAGCGGCGGCCGGGGCTGCCAGGGGGGGTGCCCGGCTTCAATGCGGCCGGCTCCCTGGCCCAGGTATCTCGGATGCGGCTCTCCGTGTCCCTCCAACGCTCCCTCGCTCATGTCGTCCACTCGCGCGCGGGCCGCGCTATCGCGGCTGCTTCCGGGTCACGTCTGCCTGCCTCTTTTCCAGCTTCGAGCTACTCTGACCTGACGTTGCATCACCCGCGGATATTGAGCTTCCTGTGGTTCCGTCGTGTCTAGTTGTCTAGACACGACGCAGTGTGTTTCCCTTCTTTTCGGCACCTGTTGTGGCTCTTTGGTTTTTGTCCAGTCTTTCTTGGCTGGCTTCTGCCAGCCCCTCATTTCTATGGGCGAGCACATTTATCTCTCACTGGGCTGGCCACATGCAGAAAGAAGGGCTCGCACATAGAGGATGGGGGCTGGAAAAGGCCAGCCCAAAAAAGAATGAACGAAGTTCGAGAAGAAGCCAGGGGAAGCACTAAGAAAAAGCAAGCAGCAACAGAAAGAAACTAAGCAGCTAGCAACTCACAGTAATGCAGATGACGACTGGACCCTAGCCATCCATCAATATGTGGGCTAGCCAGCCTTCCACAGAGAGGGCTTTTCAGTAGATGGCGAAGGCTGTGATTGCTAGCTCGCTAGCTCAGGTCTGCCACATGCGCCGCGCCTCTCTATCGTTCCGTCACCCTGTTACCTTAGGCACCTTAGCATAGGGCTCCATTTATGTAGCCTCGTATCCTGCACTAAATTCTGCCTAAACGATGTATTGTCTTGAATTGGCCTCCCTTTGATCTCATGCGCACCGCGCGCCTTCTCTCTCGTTCACGGGGCAGTTGCTGGCTGGATCTCCTCCAGCGGCTTGCCCGGCAGGCCAACGACCGGCGGCCGGCTCAGCCAGGGGACCCGCTTCCAGGAACCCAGTTTCGCTGACCTGCGGCTGCTTAGCAGGGGTTACTGAGTGCTTCGTAGCAGCTATGCTTCGTTTCTTAGCTGCTTAATTTCTTCTTGTGCTTGTGTTTTTAGTGCTTCCCCTGGCCCCTTCTCGTCCTTTGTTCATTCTTTTTTAGGCTGGCTTTTCCGAGGCCCTATCCTCAATGGGCGAGCACTTCTCTCCAGAGGTGCCCCGCTTTAACGCTGCCGGCTCGCTAGCGCAGGTATTCCGCATGTGGCTGGCGGTCTCGTTCCAGCGCTCTCTGGCTCACGCGGTCCCCACGCGAGCAGGCCGCGCTAGGACGGCTGCATCTGGGTCTAGGCGGAGTGCCTCTTTCCCAGCTGCGAGTTACTCGGACTTGCTGCTGCTCACCCGCGGGTACTTAGCTTTCCTTGGAGTCGTCTCGTGTCTAGCTGTGTAACTTTCATTTTCGGCACCTCTTTTGGCTCTTTGGATTTTGTCCATTCTTTTTGGGCTGGCCTTGCTGTCCTCCTGGCTCCTCTTCCTTTGGCTTTGGACATTGTCCATTCTTTTTGGGCTGGCTTTGCCAGCCCCTCTTCTCTATGGTCGAGCACTTTCTTCTGCTTTGCCAGTCCCTCTTCTCTATGGGCGGACTGTACCCCCCACCACGGCACTAAACGCCATCTACTCTACCGTGGACTCCAGACTCCAACAGGCTCTTCACGGCCTGGTGGACCATCCCAATTTGTCCGCCACGCCGGCTGCCATCCTCCAGTGTACCCTTCCTACCAGCATAGGCGGCCTTGGGTGCCGTCCACTGGCTCGCCTGTCCCAAGCAGCTCACCTGGGTTGCTGGGCCCAAGTGGCCTCCACCATCTCCAGTCGCTTCATCCTGAGGGGCCAGGCTGTTTTAGCACCCGCTATAGCGGGTGTTGCAACAGGGACCAGGCCCTTCCAGCTTTCCCTAACCGCAGCACTGCATGACCTCTCGTGCTCCCTACCAACACTTGCCGAGGGTCATGCAGATTTTGCGGCATGGGCACGCTGTTCCGATAGGAAAGCGCAGGCTCACTACACACACGCTGCGGACGTGCAGGCCGCCTCCGACTTGAAGGGACTGCTCAAGGACGATAGACGTGGCCTTACCCGGCTCCTTTCAATCGGCTCCCCGGGCGCGTCGGAGTGGCTAAACGCTCTGCCGATCTACGAGTCCCTTCGGCTTTCTGACAACCTTTTCCGCACGGCGCTCCACCACCACCTTGGCCTCCCCCCCCCTTGCTTGGCTGGCATCCGCCAGTGCGAGTGTGGCCACATTGCCGACGACAAGCTCGCCTTAGCTTCGCACATGCTGAGGTGTGTTGAGGGGGGTGAGCGCATTGCCTCCCACGACCTACTAAGGGATACCATGTTTGGCATTGTGCGAGAGGCGGGATATCATCCGGCGATGGAGGTGTCTGGGATCATGCCAATCTCCTCAAGGCGCGGCAAGCCATACGTGCGGCGTCTGGACGTGGTCGCTACCCCGCGGGGCGGTGGGCCTCGTCTGCTCTTGGACGTGGTACTGATCGACGCATACAAGGCTGGCGCACCAACGTCAACCGTGTCTGGCTGGGCCACGTCCAGCGCGGAGCGCAAGAAGGAGCGGCACTACCATGATCATCCTCGAGGGGACCATCTTTACCCGTGTGCCATGGATATCTATGGAGGCTACGGCGTGAAATGGTCCTCCCTGATCCAGCATCTGGCCCGGCTGGTTGATGCGCGTCGTCGAAGTCGGGGGGGCAGCTTGGGCCACTCCAGCATTCCGCAGGCCTTAGTTGCATATTATAGAATGCGGCTCTCGCTTATTTTGCAGCGCTCGCAAGCATTGGCTCTTCATCAACGTGCAGGGCGCGCTCTAAGTCAGGCCTCCGGCTTTCGTGGCGGCGCTCCAGCTCCCCAAG
This sequence comes from Spirogloea muscicola, assembly GCA_009602725.1. Classification (NCBI taxonomy): domain Eukaryota; kingdom Viridiplantae; phylum Streptophyta; class Zygnematophyceae; order Spirogloeales; family Spirogloeaceae; genus Spirogloea; species Spirogloea muscicola. The sequence continues at coordinate 237,660 of WELB01000051.1, forward strand.
TTAGCTTGTCAGATTTGTTTGTGCTCACCCGTGGGTACTAATGTCATCTTAGGTACCTTAGATTAGGTCTCCGTATTATGTAGCATTGTTTAGTCTGCACTCGACTCTGCCTGAACAATGTATTGGCTTGAATTGGCCTCCCTTTCAATTCATGCGCCCCGCGCGCCTTCTCTCTATGGGCGAGCACTTCCTATCTCCCACCAGCTGTTTATGGCCCACGCCTGCACCTGCGTGCCGGCCGTGCTCTAGCTGCAGCCTCTGGCTTTCGTCAGGAGCATTGCTTTTTGGCTGCTAGTCTTTCGGGATTTGCGGCTCCTCAATCATGTTTACCTAATGATCCATTCTACCTGATCTCTGAATTAGCGCTATTGGCCCTTTCAAACCTTGTCGAAACTTTTCGGGCTGGCTTCTCACAGCCCTTGCCCCCATTGGGAGAGCCACTTCATTCAATCTTTTCGGGCTGGCTGTTCACAGCCCTTGCCCCCCTTTGGCAGAGCCACTTCTTCTTCCATGATTGGCCAGTCCAGAAGGTGGAAGGAAATTTCGAGTATTTGATACAAACGAAGGCCAAATGGCCAGTACAAAGGCAAACACATCTCAAGACCTACATAACCTACAGCAGATTGACCCGCTCAGTGACCAAGGGTCAAAATATAAAGGTCGCTAATCGATGCTGAATACTAGATGTCAGATAGAAGCCCTTCTAACACCAACTAGAGCTCGTCCAGCTTTCTGGTGCAAGGCATTAGCCTGAGCACGCTGCAAACAGGCCGTAACTCGTCGTCGCAAGGAAAACAGGTATGCAGCTGGCAAGCCCATCTCAGCCGGAAACACATCTGCACGACGTGTGTAGCCTAGATTGGCAATGTTTTGGAGGAGGGTGTGGAAACGAGGACCCAGACAGCCAAAGATGTCGATTGCCGCTGGCAGGAGCTGATCGCATTGTGGGTAGTCGGAGTAGTGCTGCAACTTTCTTTGTTCTGCACCACCCACTGCGTGACCAGCGATGTGTGTTGATGCTGGACCTTTACACGCCTCCGCAACAACAACGTCGACCAGGGCCCGTGGTCCACCACCAGGTTGCACGCCCACAATGTCAAGTGTGCGGTGTGTGGAAGGAGCGGTGTTCGAAGGTGCTAAAAAGGAAGTGCTCGCGCATAGAGGATAGGGGCCGGGAAAGGCCAGCCAAAAATAACAAATTTTGAAGGGGCCAGGGGAAGCGCTAAACCTAGCACAAATGGGACCAAGATGCTAAAAAGAGACGAAAACTCTTCCAGTAGAGGGCGATGGCTGTGATTGGCCAGCCCAGTGAAAGAGATAACAAAGTCGAAGGAAAGCACTAAAGCACACAGCGACTCAAGTGGCCACTGACTGGGTGCTCAATATCCCCTCTTGAGCAGTTCCAAAGCCTGCGCCTGCCTTGGACATTCCTTTGCCCCAGTCCTCCATAAACGGGTAAGACGCTTCCAACAGAGGGCGATGGCTGTGAGAGGCCAGCCCAGAAAAAGATTGATAAAGTCCGAAGGGGCCAGAGAAAGTGCTTAAAAATAACAGTCGCTGCCAAATGACTGGTGCTTATAGCACGCAGTGAACTCAAGTGGCCACGAGGCACAAAGACAAACCCCGGAGCGACCACTTCTTCCTTTGCGCCACGGACATCTAGGTGGCTACGTCATGAATTGGTCTTCCCTCCTCCATCGCCTGGCACAGCTTGTCGATGCCCTCCGACATCGTCGGGCGCGTAAGTTAGAACATTCTAGCGTCCCGCAAGCTAATTGCTTGCATTAGTATGCGGCTCTCGTTGAGTCTGCAGCGCTCCCCGGCATTCGCGGTACACCGTCCTTTTGGGTGCGCATAGGCAGGGCTAATGGCTTGCGTGGTGGTGCTCTGGCTCCTCAGCTTAGCATGTCGGATATATATGTGCTCACTCGTGGGTACTAGAGACCCCTTTAGCAAGCTTATTGCCCCGTTCGAGGACTTTTACAGGCTCGAGTTGGTCTCCCTTTCATTTCAGGCGCACCGCGCGCCTTTCTTCACTCGTTGGAGTCTCCTGCATAGCTGTGTGGGTTTGGCGCCTTACGGCCTTTTGACCCTTCATGACTTTCTCTGGGCTGGCTTTTCACAGCCCCCGCCCTCTTTGGAAGGGCTCACTATTTGAAAGAGCTCACGTATTCCTTTGGGCTGGCCTCACAGCAACTGCATTACATTGGAAGCGCCATTTGAAATAACCTTCAGACCTTGTTCATTCACTTGTGGGCTGGCTTGTCCTAGCCCTCGCCCCTTCTTGAAAGAGCTGTTTCTTGTTCTTGTCCATGCTTTCTGGGCTAGCTTTTCACAGCCCTCGCCCCTTTGGAAGAGCTTACTTCGTCTTCTGGGCTGGCCTCTCACAGCCATTGCCGTGCACCGGAGGAGCTGTTCGCTTAAGAGACTTCAACTTCTTGAGCGAGCCTCTTCTGAGGACGGCCTTAGCTGGCAGTCACCACCCGAGAAGTATCAGGCTTCAGAGAGAAGCTTACGAAGTAGGGAGGCGACCGCTGAATTGCTAGCTCATTGAATGGACAGGGCTTAGTAGCCTTTAGCATAGATGTGTGGTTTAGCACTTCCAGCATCTTAGATCATGTCCATCCTTTCTGGGGCCGGCCTTGCACAGCCGTCGCCCTCCTTCATTAAGACCTAGCTTGTTGGACAAAGAAAGGAGGATGAAAGCTCTTCAAAAGGGGGCAATAAATGTGAAAGGTCGGAGCACAATGGAGAAGGTCCAAGGTCGCTATAGGATTCGCTGGCTGGTCAGCTGGGGTTTCAGCTCGCTGCACACACGGCCTTTGATACCAGCCGCATGATAACCTCCGTTATCGCAATGGGTCTCACACCGCCTGTCGGCTTCGCAAGGGCCAGCAGGTGGCTGCAATTCAAGGCGTCGGCAATGCGTGGTGGAATGGCAGCCCTGGCGATGTGCCGGCAGGTGGACAGAAGCAGGGAGAAGCTCCTCTCACTCCCAGGGCGTCACCTCACACGCCGTCGCCAACGCTTCAGCATCAGCTCCGAGGCCTTTCGGACGTCGCTTCAACTCTTCCTTGGCCTCCTACCCAACTGCCCAATTGGGGTGCGCCAGTGTGAGTGCGGCTTCCGTGCAGAGGGTGCTGAGCTCGCCAATCACATGCTGAGATGCCCCACTGGACCAGAAGTGGTGGGCATCCACAACCTCCTCCGCGATGCCCTGGCGGGCTTGATGCGCGACGCCGGCTAACGTGCGGTCGTGGAAGTCAACGACATCATGCCTATCACCACGGATGCCCAGGCACGTCATCATCGCCGCACTTTTGACATTGTGGGCGAGCAACCTGGTGGAGGACCACGGGCCTTGGTCGATGTCGTTGTCACGGAGGCGTTTGAAAGGTCCAGCATCGACACACATCGCTGGCCACGCAGTGAGCGGTGCTGAACAACGAAAGCTGCAGCACTACTCCGACTACCCCCAATGCGATCAGCTCCTGCCAGCGGCAGTCGACATCTTTGGCTGTCTGGGTTCGCGCTTCCATTCTTTCCTTCAGAATATTGCCAATTTAAGCTACACACGACGTGTAGATGTGTTTCTGGCTGAGATGGGCTTGCCAGCTGCATATCTGTCGTTCTTGCGACGACGTTTTTCGGCCTGTTTGCAGCGTGCTCAGGCTAACGCTTTGCACCAGAAAGCTGGGCGAGCTCTAGTTGGTGGCAGAAGGGCTCCGTTCTGACATCTAGTGTTCAGGCATCAATTAGCGACCTTTATGTTTTGACCCGTCGTTATTGAGCGGGTCAATCTGATGTAGGTTATGTAGGTCTTCAGATGTGCTTGCCTTTGTACTTGGCCATTTGGCCTTCAATTGTTTCAAATACACGAAATTTTCTTCATTGGGAGAGCCACTTCTTCTTTCTTGGGGGGCCTCGCTTTCAATTCATGCGCACCACGCGCCGTCTCTCTTGAGGCTGGACTTTCCCAGCCCCTATCCTCTATGGGCGAGCATTTCTCAGCACGGAGGACGCAGCGGAGAAGCAGCCCGTGCCGTGCGCTCGGCGGGCAGAACAGCGGCAGGCCGCGCCGTGGCTGCTGTCTCCGGTGCTTCGGCAGGACGACTCATTTCCGCCTTCGCTTTATCAAGTCGCTTCCGATCTGCATTTGTGGCCAACAGAACGGAAAGAAAGTGCGCGCCAATAAAGAAGAGGGGCTGGCAGAGGCCAGCCCTAAAAGAATGAAACAAATCCAAAGAGCCAAAAGAGGTGCCGAAAAGGAAAACTACACAGATAGACACGAGACGACGCAAAGGGAAGCTTAGTACCCACGAGTGAGCAGCATCAAGTCCGAGTAGCTCGCAGCTGGGAAAGAGGCACTTCGCCTAGACCCAGATGCAGCAGCCACAGCGAGGCCGGCTCGCGAGTAGACTGCCTGAGCCAGAGAAGAAAGAAGAAAGAGCTCGCCCATAGAGAGAAGGCGAGCGGTGCACATGAAATTGAAAGGGAGGCCAATTCTAGCCTTACAAATGCCCATAGAGAAGAGGGGCTGGCAAAGCCAGCCCAAAAGAGTGGACAAAGTCCAAAGCCAAAGAAAGAAGTGCCGAAAAAGGACTACACTACAAAACATTGCAAGTCCTTAGACGATGCAGAGGGAAGCTCAGTACCCGCGAGTGAGCACCATCAGGTCTGAGTAGCTCGCTGCAGGGGAAAGAGGTACTGAAACGAGAGAGCGCTGAAACGAGACCGCCAGCCGCATTCGGAACACCTGTGCTAGCGAGCCGGCAGCGTTGAAGCCGGGCAGCTCCCCTGGCTGACCCGGCCGCCGCTCAATGAAGAAAGCGCGACCAGATTGACTGGTGGCTGGGAGAGGCCAACCCAAAGGAATGGACAAGGTCAATGGCCTGTCGGGCAAGCCGCTGGAGGACATCCAGCCAGCGGCTGCCAAAAGAAAGAAAGAAAGTGCTCGCCAAAAGTGCTCGCGTGTATGTCAATTGCCAGTGCCGCGAATGCATCACCAGCAGGGTGGTCGGCGTATTTGCGCTCCTTGCCCAGGGCCCCCACAGAGAGGTCCGATCGACCAATTGGCACAAGTCATGGAGAGTGCTGTCGTGGTTTGCGCCTCGTTTGGCTGGGCCTGGCCTCTGTCTTACTTGTTCAAAGCAATCAGAAGAAAGGGCTCGCCCATTGAGGATAGGGGCTGGACAAGCCAGCCCAAAAAAGAATGTTCAAAGCAATCGCCTCCTTGGGGGAAGCTGATTCTCGTGGAAAGGCACCCTACAGAAGAACGAGCAGTTTCCCGAAGGAGCGGGAGAGTGTGGAGACGAGGGTGAAGAAACAGCTCCTCCAATGCAAGGCAGTGGCCGTGAGAGGCCAGCCGCAAAAAGAGAAGACAGGCGCGCGGTGCGCTTGAAATGAAAGCGTGGCCAATTCAAGCCAATACATTGTTCAGACAAAAACCTAGCGCAAAGAAATGGGGGTCTTATCGACCCGTCCAACGACCACTGCTGGAGCTGCGGGATGAGTGGGGCAGGAACAGTGGCAGGGGGGATGGCAGGGGTGGGAATGAGGGCCTTTACGACCTGTATGTCATCCACTCCTGGAGCCGCTAAGGGGGTAGGGCAGCAGCAGTGGCAGGAGGGATGGCGAAGGGGGAAAACAGAAGAAGTGGCACTCCCAATGGGGGCAAAGCCAGCCCAAAAAGAATTGACAAAGGTTTGGAGGGGCCTACACAGGGCCGGAAAAGCCGATGAGGGCCTTGACGACCTGTTGTTCTTCATCCACTTCTGGAGTCGCTCGAGGAGGGCAGCAGTGGCAGTGGCAGTGGCAGGAGGGATGGTGGAGGGGGGAGAGATTGACCGGTGGCTGGAAAGGAAGGAACAAGGGAAAGGGATTTTACCAGTAGAGGGCGGGGTAGCTGTGATTGGGCAGCCCCGATATAGAAGAAGCGCCGGGGCACACTGCGACTTGAATGGCCACCTGGGAGCTTACAGCTGGCAGCCGCAAGTGGGCCGAGGAGGCGCGCGCGAAAATGCGTGTATATTAAGAGATGGGGAGGCCATGTGTGGCCAAGTGCAAAGGCAAGCACATTGGACAAATGTACGTCACCTGCTGCTAAGCTGACCCGCTCAGTAACCACGAGTCAGCACATAGAGGTCGCTAGCTGACGCTCGAATACCGGACGGCAATTGACTAGCTCTTGCGCCAGCAGCTAAGGCTCGACCAGCTTTCTGATGCAGAGCATACGCCTGAGCTCGTTGCAGACAGGTTGACACTCGACGTCGCAGAAATGACAGATAGGCTGCCGGCATACCCATCTGGGCTGGGAGCATATCCTCGCGTCGTGCATATCCCAGACTCGCTATGTTCTCGAGTAGGGTATGGAAGCGAGGACCCAAGCAGCCGAAAGTGTCGATTGCGGCCGGGAGGAGGTGGTCACTGCGGGGGTAGTCTGAGTAGTGTCGGAGCTTTTTCTGCTCAGCACCTCCCACTGCGTGGCCAGCAATGTGTGTGGAAAGGGTTTTTTTAGGGTTTAGGAAGGAGCGGCTGGGCCTCCCGCGTCGCCGACCGGCTCGTGGGACCTTGTCCAATTCTTCCCCTCCCCCCTTTCCTATTCTTTCTGGGCTGGCTTTGCTGGCCCCCTTTTATGTTGTCGTGATGGGTAGAGTAGAGGAGTCCTTCCTCGGCATCTCATTCTTCGGCTTTGGACATTGTCCATTTATTTTGGGCTGGCTTTGCCAGCCCCTCGTTTTCTCTATGGGCGAGCCTTCTTCTTTTTTTTCTATGGGCGTGCACCTTCTTCTCTATGGGCGAGCACTTTCTCCTGTCCCTGCCAGTTTGTCATCCTACACCAGTTCTGGGGAGTGGAGTGTGTATCAAGAGATGGAGGGCCTGTGTGGCCAAGCACAAAGGCAAGCACATCGACTAATGTACATCACCTGCTGCTGAGCAGGTTCTGGGCTGGCCTCCCCCAGCTACCGCCCGCTCCTGGAAGCGTCGTCATTTCTTTTGAGAGCGTTCTGAGATAGCCCCTCCATAGCTTTAGAAGAAAAGTGCTCGCCCATAGAGAAGAGGGACTGGCAAAGAAGAGAAGAGAGTCTGGCAAAGCCAGCCCAAGAGAGAATGGACAATGTCCAATGCCAAAGAAAGAGGTGCCGGAAAATAGCTATGTACTTGCCTATCACAACTCTTATGCTGGTTAACAGATGTAGCAGATTCTAGCATCACCTCGCCATGAATTGGCCTACGTTTTTTGCAAAAACACGAGATTCTTTCCACTGGGAGAGCCACTCAGTACCTACCTACCCTCGTTGGGCGCGCCAGCTGTGCCGACCCGCAGCGCCGCCTGCAGCCGGCGCAGCGCCCCATGCCGGCGCCCGCCATNGCCGGCCGCGCCGGCTCGCTCGGCGCGCCGGTGCGCCCGCCAAGCCACCGCCACACATCCTCGGCCTCGGGCCCCCCGCAGCACCTCGCGCAGCCGAGGGCGGATGCCCGTCGTGGATGCCTGCGCCCGCCTCGCTCACCCGCGTGCTGAAGCGGCAGCTGCCCGCCAGCGCCGCCCCGCAGGCCGCAGACTCCGCCGCAGGCTGCGGCCGAGGAGGCGGGGAGTGGGAGGCCTCCGGCGCCGGCGACGGCGATGCTGCCGGCGGGGGGCTGCCCGGGGAGCTCGGCAAGGGTGACGAGGAGGGGCACGCCATGGCGGGCGTCCAGCTGGTTCCCTTCAGCACGCGGGATCGCAGCGGCGGCGCCCTGCAAGCGTACGTGCACGTCGGCGCGTACAGGACAGGCCCAGGCGAGTTCGCTGCCGTCGGGACTCACGCGCGCAGCCTCAGGGTGAGTGGACTGGACCGCTTGCTGGTCGTCAGTCGTGTCGTGGTCCTGTGGACAGGCAGCCCTGGACGGAATGCAGACGATGGCCATGGTGTCGGAGGCCCCGAGCAGCTAAGCGTCCCAGCTGCGACTTGGCTGCTGCTCGCCGAGCGGGCCGCCGGGGCACCCCGTTTCGCCACAGCTCACAGACCTCGGCTCCTGCTTGGCTGACCTCTGCTGGCTTGGCGGACGCAAGCAGGACGCATTTGGGGATCCAGCCCACTTCTGCATCTGGGCGCCGTACTCCGCGGAGCCGGTTCGTGTCCAGCGATCCTCGTTGCCTCAGCAAGATGCGGCAAACAGCGTGTTGCATGTTAGGCAGATACGTAGGCAGCGTGAGCTGAGCACTCGCGTCAATCTCCAACCGAAAGAACTGGCCGACGCCTTAGAGCGGATGGCTCCTACTTTCCTTTCTCATGGAGCAGCGCCAGGCATCTCATCAAGCAGGAGCAGCAGGGCGTTCATGTTTGTGAATCGTCCAACGTGCCTCTGCAGGCAGCTCCTTGCCACGGACTGCTACTCTAGCGAGCGCGCTGATGTGTTAAGCTACTCCTGCAGGTAGACAAAGTGTACCTGCGCGAACTTGGCGTCAGGGGAACTGCGGTCCATATGGGGCCAGGCAAGTGGCCAGCTCCTCTCACCGGTTGCTGGGCTGCCCAGTGTCATCCCTGGCTTGATTCGCTCAGGCTCAATCTGGCCAAGCAGATGGCCGTGTGCAAGTCAGTACGCGAGGGAACATGCCGTGCCAGCCGCTTGAGACCTACTGCAGCCTCTTTGTCGTCCATGTTGCACCCTTTTTGTCGTCCATTGCATGACACAACATCCAGTGCACAGGCTCGCAGTAGCCCCTCTCACTGTCTTGATACGGTGCACTCTGCAGGCAATGGTATGGCAATGCCATATGAGGCGCTCATTATACATTGCAACTTCTCAGCAAATGACACTGACGCCTCGCAAGGAGGGCAGCTGTACCTCGCACTTCATGACCTCAATGTGACCTCCCTGCTCTAGCCCTCGCGGTCGCGTAGGCATGGCCATGTGAGCCGGCTTGAGAGCCGACATTTTTACCCAGCAGATTGAGCAGAGGAATTTGCCTGCTTGTACTTCTCATGATGCATCGAAGCTTTTGAGCCCAGTTGAACCCCTTGCGGAGGACTTGCGGCGCGCTGTTCCGAGTGAGGCCCTGCAGTATGGGGCAAATGAATGATCCGTTAATTTGTATTCCGTGACACCTGTGCGTGCTTTGCTCCGCAGCTACGCGTGAAGGAGGAAGATCAAGAACTGGAGTACATGCTGGTCTATGGAGAAGAACCTTCTGATGTGTCGCAAACCCCGACAACGGCGGGCACCAGCAGGCACGCTCTGGAGCAATTGCCACCGTGCACATTGTGGTGGCAGAGGCGGGCACCTCTTTTGCTGTAGGTGAGGCCTGCCTAGCAAGAGCTTTGGTCTCACCAGGTTGCTGAGCCCGTCATCATCTGTCGCTTGTGGTCGCAGAGCTCCTCCAGCCTTCAAATACTCATTCTGCGGACCTCCCATGAAAGACTCCATCTATGCCCCAAGGGTAGAGGAATGGCTTCGGTATCACGATCACCTGATGCACAACAGCGTCCACTATGTATTTTACCTGACAGAGGGCAGCATGACAACGGACCTTCTGAATTTGTATCAGGCAAGTACCATGCTCTTGATGATGCTCCACGGAGTAGGTATTGGCATGGATGCAGGAGGTAGCACCAGTATCCATGGCCACAAGTAGCGGCAATGTGGCATGTGGCTTGTGGCTTCGGCTAGGATGACTTGGTGGCATTCAAGGGTGCCAACTAGCAGATCTGAGGGCTTGGAAGTGCCCTGCGCTCGCACAGCCACGCTTTGCCTGGTCACCATCGCAGCCTGCAAACAAGTCAGTTGCTGGCACCGTGGTAAGAGGTGGGCTGTGCTGCTCCACAAGTACAGAGATATGTTGAGGATGGCCGCATGACATTGTTGGATGTGAGGGAGGAGCGCAAGTATCCAACATACAATCACGGCCAGAAAGTGTACTTGAATGACTGCATATATAGGACTAGGGGATTGTTGGAGTGGACCCTCTTTTGCGACCTCGACGAGTACCTCTACCTAGTGCCCCCCGCGACTCTTGGCAAGGGCCTCGAACCACTCCCCCCTTCTACATATACTGCTGACCTCACCAGGACGGATGTACGCCGCAGCAATCCAGGCGCCTTGTGTTGCCTGACCAAATCGAGGCAGCTTGGCGGCTGCAGACACAATCGTGGAGCAATTCAAAGACCAAAAGTACTTCAGAATTCACGACTACAGATTCGACGTGCACTTTTGCCTACCTGAGAATGCCACCTCGCAAATAGCCAACCCCATCTTGGCACAGCGCATACCCTACCGAGTTACCTGGACATATTTCCGTGAGAAGTGGATGGCCAGGACTGGGGAGGTGGTGGTGGCAGGGGTACATGAGGCTGTCAAGCTTGCAGGCCGCTTTCGCGAGCGTGCTGAATACATCGATGCCCATGTCAGCCCGGAAGTGCTGCACATCAAGCACTTTCGCGGCCTCATCTCCGCAAATGATACCTGTCACACGATTGTGACAGACCTACGGACAACGGCCCGGACTGTGCCAGATGTTGACATGCTCGGATATACTCAGCTTCCGAGCCCCACTATCAAAGTGTAAGGCCATGGAGGGTATCTTTTGCATCTCAAGTCGAGCATGCCCAGTCCTGGATCTTGCAAGGAAGGCTCAAGATAGGCGGCAGATTGGATGATGAGGTCAGCTGGGTGCTTGGTGACCTCTCAAAACGGCATGACGAAGGCCTGCCTGCCAAATAGAAAGCAGTGCCACGGAGCCTGTCAGGTATTTTGGGTTCTCTTAAATCTTCAATGCCCATTAAATAGGTCTTGTTGTTTTCATTATATAACTCTTTGCGAAAGAGTATAGTAGGAGTTTTTAAGTCCGCATCTACCATTGCCATCTCTCCATCCATTTGTTCTACAGAGCACCCTATTACAGTTCCAGGCAAATCTTGTATACTCACGTTGGATGTTTTTAAAACATTTCATCTTTCTTTCATTTTAATTGGAGAAGTAACATAAAGGTAATGTATTGGATTGAAAATCCATAAGTAATGGTTCGATTCCGTCCTTGGCTTAGTTTTCGCGTTCTGGCTTTATGTCTTGTCTTCTTCTCCTTCTGTCTAGAAGTGGATTAGAACCACTAACACAAGGATTTTCAGTCCTGTGCTCTAACCAACTGAGCTGTCTACACATAATTCTCATATGACCATTCAGAATCTGCTTGCTACAAATGTAAATCTTATCGAACACCTTATTGAGACTTATACGTTATTTATACGGAATTCGAAATGATATGGCTATTACTAATGCAGAAAAACATTCAATTATATACAAAGAACCGGTCTTTAACAGGACAGGTTGTCCAACGTTGAGGATCCGGTCGTCATTTATTCGTTAACACCAATCCAGCTTGTTGCCATTGTAGCTCAAATGGCCATGAAAACATTCAAAAGTCATGTAATCTCAAAATGGATATAATAAGTATTGGATTGACGAGATCCTTTGATTGTCGCCAGCGCGCTCGGCGGGGGGCCTCGGTGTTAGATTATGGGCTTTAGCTCCTTTCGTTATTCTTCATGTTATTTAAGTGTCCCACTTAGGGGAAGCGCCTGTCGCTTCCAGGTGCGGCTTGCCCGGACCGTCAGGGTGACACGTAGGCAGATCACACGTGTGATTATGTGCCTCACGCCTGTGGACTATTAGCTTAAGGGAAACCTTGGGCCAGCTCTGCAGCCGGCCCCCTCGGGCCCCCGGCGCCCACTGTGCCCATGTCTTGCATTCTTTCAGTCTATACAGAGGATAAGTTTGTGTATTTGAAACAAACGAGGCCAAATGGCCTCGTTTGTGTGATACGATCATACCAGGGCCACTACACCGGATAAAAACCTAGCACTTAGTCCCCTGCTTTCTGCGCCATTCGGCTCCTCTTGACCTTGTCCATTTCTTTAGGGCTGGCTTCTCCCAGCCACCAGTCAATTCGGCCGCGCTTTTGTTAAATGGCCAAGTACAAAGTCAAGCTATACAAAGGGGTGCCGGTGAGCAGAAGCTCACCCACTCTATCAGGAGCCACCGTCCTCCTTCTGCCCACTGCTCCTCCTTGCTTGCCAGCGCCCACGCCACCTGCCTTGAGCTGCTGCCGGCCTGCTTCCTGCCGGACCCTTCTGCCGTCACCGCCATGGGCAAGAAGGCGAAGAAGGAGCGCGGCACTCCCTCCAAGAGCGCTGCTTCTCCATCGCTCGAGCCACATCTGAATGAAGACGGTAATGCTCTGGGTCCTGGGCTTTCGGTTAGCCCCAATTGGGTACTAATGAATAGCCCAGCCGAATACTCGGCTCATCGCCGACGTCGTCACAACTGACTGCTTTGATTCCAGGAACGCCAAACGCTCGTCGGAGGAGGCGGGTTACGCAGTCCGCCAAGCGGCGGGCGCGAAGGAACAGAAATACTCGGATCACCCAGTGGGCGACGAGTTTGTCCCACTCGCCGTAGACGTACACGCAGCCTTTGGCACAAAATGGCTTGACCTGCTTCACCTCCTTGCGGGGCGAGCAGTGGCCCGCCGCCATGGGCAGCAGGGCGAGCAGCCTGGCTTCAGTGTCGCCGGGTCCCTCGCTCAGGTCTTCCCGACGCGCTTGGCCATCTCTTTGCAGCGGTCCCTTGCCTTCGCGGTTCACTTGCGCGCAGGCCCGAGCTTTGGCGGCGGCCTCCGGCTTCCGTCAGGGCGACGTCTATCCGCCTGCCTGTGATTCCGACTTGCATCTACTGACTGGAGGTTACTGAGAGTCCCCTTTGCTGCTGTAATATAAAGTTAGGTCGAGGGCGCCGCCGCCGCCGCCGCCGCCCCTCCTAAACCCCGGGCCGCCGCCGGCGCCGCCGCCGGCGGCGCCCGCCATGGGGTCCGCGGCGGCGAGCAGGCCCCCT
>WELB01000051.1:255561-271300 GCA_009602725.1 Spirogloea muscicola
GGCCATGGCCGCCGCTGCGCCGCCGCTGCGCTGCCCTGGCGACGCCGTCGCCGGGCCGCCGGGCCCCTCCACCTCCTCGCCAGGTAACGGCTCCCGTTACTTAAGTCTTCCCGTTACGTTACTGGTGGCGCATGTCAATAAAGGTTTTCTCTGCAGACCTGGGCGCCCATGACCACCGCCACTGACGGCCGCTGCCTGGCGGTCGCCATGAAGGTGCTCGCCTCTGTGCGCCAAGCCAGGGCCGCCGCGGAGCGCTGCGGCTACGGGCGCGGCCGGCGGCGCGGGCGTCGCCGAAGCAGCCGCGGCGGACGGCGGCCGTGGCGGCCTTTGCGGCCGCCAGCAGCAGCGCCCTCTCCGAGACGTCGTCGTTCCCAGTGAGCCCTTGTGCCTGACGCCAGAAATTGCTTACGTGTTGCGAAATCATCAGGTTACGAGGCCGTGCTACTTAAGCCAGAGCTACTCAGCACACCGCTGGTCTCCACGACTGTCAAGGGCTCTGGCAGGCCTTGCCGATCATTGCTAGATGCTGCGGGATGAGACTTGCTTGGCCATTGTGGCCACGAGCAGCAGACAACGAGTTTAGTCTATATTGATGATGATTACATTCTACGTATCTACTTGTCAACAAAAGATGCTCATTGATATCTTGCTGTTTCAAGACAGAGACAGCGTATGCAGAACTCTGGTGCTGGAGGAAATTATTGCATGTTATGGTTGAGTGGCTCCAGTCTTTCAGTCAGAATTATGAGCAACAACCTTCCACCACTGCATGAATGTCTTTCAATTGACTCCTTTAACCCCTAACCTCCCCCGCCCCCCCCATAAGAAGGGAGGTTGCACTGTCACAAGCACTAAGGGAGGGCGCTTCTTGGGCTGGCCATGATATCTGTGACAGTAAAGAGGGCTTGGCAAGGGCCGATGCTAAGAAGTGATACCTCCTTGAGTGAATCACAGAACGTAGAGATGCTCTTAGCACTTAATGTGTAGAAGGCGGAGCTTTTGGGCTGCTGCATAGGCCGGTCATGACCCTCTCCATGATCACAATGTATGTATGTATGCCCTTCATTGCCCAGGGCGAGGCAAGGAAGTCGGAGCTCATGACTGTGGGGGACGTGATGACCCGCGGCGCCCTCATTGCTGTCAAGAAGAGCACGACTGTTGATGAAGGTGAAGGGCAGCAGCTCCCTGGTTCTTGTTAAGATCTACTTTGCTATGCTAGATGGCTCTCACGAAGGTGAATCAAGTCCAGAAGGGGTCATCAGCTATTGGAGTACATTGTTTTAGCCGAAGGCAAGTATGGGTGTGATGGACTCTGCTCTCTGCTGTTCTAGCTCCAAGAAGAGCAACAACTTCCGTGCAGGGCATATCCGGGATAAACTTGGACTCATACCTAGATTTCTTGCGCTTGTAGCTCTTGAGGCCCTCGTTGACAACCGCATCACAGGCATGCCGGTCGTCGATGACAATGGGAGGCTGGTGCGCCGCAACATTCCCGACCCATACCTCTCTCCTTTGGAATCAACCCATTGTCATTGTTTTCATGCCTATCTGACATTGGGTTTTCCAATCTAATGTTCCCTTCTTCCTCCTTTCTGAATGCACTGTCTTTGATTTCCCACCTCCTATTTCCACTGGGGTTGACCCCTAAGAGTGATCTGCTGTGGGGAGCGCATGGCAGTCCTTGATCAAGCATCTTCTGACGTGTGCTGCACAAATTGCTTGCGCAGATTGGCGTGGTGTCGGACTATGATCTGCTGGCGCTTGACACCATATCAGGTTTGTGGGTGGAGTACTTGTCTTTCATGTCACTTCCATTGGTCTTTGAATACAAAGAAGAAGTGGAGTGGCATTGGTAGCTAATCTGCCTTTTCCCAAAGTCTTGCATGGGCAGTGCTCAACTTGTGTACATCAATCGAGATATTAATGGCCTATGCTTAATATAAGCTGGAGTTTTGTTCCTCTATCTATGTGCTTGCCTTCATCTATTGCTCGTACGCCCCTCCTAAGATAGCTGCAGTGACCACATATCCTCTGCATTCAGCTCTCATTACTGGAGGAGGAATGGCTTGTCTTTGACCTTCTTGCCGATGAGCAGCGAGTTTGCTAACCATGCTCTGCCATGCTGTACTGCAGGCGATAAACCAGCAGCAGCGACAGGCCTCTTTCCACAGGCTGGCAGCTCCTGGAAGGTGTTACTCTTAAACCAGAAGAGCAAAAGTAGGAGATTCAAGTATCTGATGGCTCACTTTGTTGCCTTCCACTGCAATTTAACCTCCCTTACTGCGCCCTACCACCATATTCATATGCACTGTCAGAGTTCTTGGGCTTGCTGCTAGTAGCAACGGCTTTTGTGAAGAACCAGTGCTCAACGCCAGCAGCAGGAAGAATGCAAGCTTGTTCACACTTGAATGCAAGCTTGTTCACACTTGCTACTGTTGATTCACTGCAACTTTTACCCCATCAAGCAAGCTATAGAAGTGTCTTGGCCTTCTTGCAGATGTCTTGCGGAAGTCTTACTGCATCTCATGATCATGTTGCTGTTGCATGTGCCAGGCATTCAAGGAGATCCAGAAGCTCCTGCTGAAGACCAGGGGCACAACCGTGGGGGACGTCATGACACCCTCGCCACTCGTCGTCCGCTCCATGACCAACCTTGAAGATGCTGCACGGTATGTCTCTTCATCACTTTTTTATTTGCACCTAAGACGACTCTGCATAGATGTCTATGTATTCCATGCCTAGTCAATTTGCATGTATGTATTTGTGTGATGTTCATTTATCAAAGCAAGAATGTCAGATTTGCTACTTGCGCTCTGCATGTACTCAGGTTGCTTCTTGAGTACAAGTACAGGCGTCTCCCTGTTGTTGACGACACTGGCAAGCTGGTGCGCACCAGCTGCCTCTCCTGTACTCTTAACAGAGCGGTGTTATGGCAAGCAGCGGCATTGCCGCTATTTGCAGTGTACTGATTTTTTTAGTAAGCTACCTGCGGTGATTTAGGTGGTTGTAAGTCAGACCATGTCAGCTTCTTTCTGTATGCAGTCTGTACCAACTAGGTCCAGTCTCGTCTGGTACACAATGTGAGATTACAACCTGAGAAAGTGTATTTGCTTATGCAGGTGGGCCTCTTGACGCGCGGCAATGTCGTCCGAGCGGCACTACAAATGAAGCGAGACGCCGAGGCTCGTGGCATTTCCCCGCTTAAGGTCTGAGGCCCACATGGGGCTGGGAGAGTGAGAGAAAAGATGTACTTGTGTGAGAATGTCTCCAGATTTTCTATGGCCCCAGGCCTTATTGTAAGCAAGCTTCCTATGAGATGAGGACTTTTGACATGTTGCATCACCTTTTCGTGATCAACCTGGAGCACTTTGATCCTTCAGTTTGATTGCACAACCTATTATACTTGTTTGCAGTTGACTAGGATTCATGCTGCTATTCTTTGGGCGCAATCCAAGTCTGCAACATGGATTGACGTCCTGTAACCAGATACAGGCAGTTGAATTCATATGAAGGACTTCTGACGAGCATGAATTTTGATATAATGAGCACCTTCCAGAAGACTGCCTCTTCTTGAGAGTTATTTATGCTTGTGTGTTGGTGTGTTTCGTCCTTCTCCTTTGCAACGATGAAGCGAGCTGGCTCTGGCGTCAGGCCCGTCATGAAGAGCTGCCTTCATGAGGACCTCAATGGGCACGCATGTGTTCTGGTGAATGACAGTGTCGTGCAAAGCAACAGGCTTGGGGGGAATTCAAGCATGCAACCTTAACAGTTGACCAGGAAACTGAGCAATTGTATGTCAAGTGGTGAGACTCAAGACACCAAGTAGATTCTCTTTCTGCTTATCGTCACTTTCCCGCGCTTTCTCTTTTCAATACCGGCCTTCAAGTAGCCAGGCCGGGTGGCAGGAGAAGGCTGCCTCGGTGCAAGCAACCAGATGATGGTACATGAAACCCAGACATGCTTGGCTGCATCATGACAAGTATCGAGGGAATGAAGGGCAGTACACCACGATCTGCTTCAAGATCTTGACATGGTAGGAAAAATCGTCGAAGCACAGATCCTCATCAATCAAACTTTCATCAGTGCGACACCTCAGGATCCCCTTGCATGATCTGTGAAATTGAGAACCTTTCTATTTCCTTGGGCAGTCTGTCTTAGTAAAACTGGCTGATTCGAATTTTGGTTCGTAGTGTTTTTCTTATTCATTTCAACTTGTCTATGAATAATTTACCTTCCTGTAGTCAGAACTGAGGTGGGCTGTGAAGCCAGGCCCATAGTCCATCGAGGCTGCAACAGCACTTCCAGTCATGTTCCAGCAGGCTTTCTGTAATCAAGGTGGTGGGAGTGCTGAGAACTTGTGGTTGTCTGCAGCATCGCAAGCACTGCTCGTCTTTGATAAGTCACGCTGGTCAATGGTGGGGACAACCAGCCTTAATGGCTTTGAGCTTCTCGACTCGGCTGTAGGCAAGCACACGTCCCAAGCTCTCATCGAAAGGAGAAGGCTATGGCCCCACCGTACAAGGTGCTCTTACTGTAAGCGCAGCAGCCCAGCGGCAGCCACCTGTATCAGATGCAACAAGGAGGAGCGATGCGTGCGAAGCAGGTCGGGTGTGGCCCCCACCGCTGCGGCGACCCTGAGACCGCTGGCCTGGGTAAGGCGAAGCAGGAGCTTGGAAAGCTCTGGCAAATGGCTGTGAGAGGCCAGCCACAGGGAGAAGCAGCAGAAAGTGGGCAAGGGCTGTAGAGGGCCACCCCGCAAATAAGTTAACGAGGTCTAGAGGAGACAGAAGACGCACACCACTCAGACAGCAATAGATCACTAAGGATGGCTGCTGATAAAGGAGTCAGCAGCCGCAAGTTGGTAAGAGTAGCAGCCAAGAAGGACGACCGGGACTTTCATATCACAAGCCGCAGTTGCAGTGCGCGCGTTTATTGACACGTGGCTGGCCCGTACGCACAGAAGCAGGGCCACATTGGCGTATTAGCAGTAATGCAAGCTGACCATAACCATAACCCAACCCAAACCCTGAAGGAAAAATTCAAGAAACTTGGATGCGCCAGTAGTGGCGGCGACTGGGCGGCGGTCATCTTGGCGGCGGCGGTCAGGGGGCGGTGGGGGTCGGTGGTCATGGCGCTGTGGTGACTGCAAGCCTGATGGTCCACATCTTACTGAGCGCCAGGGCTGCAGTCATAGAATGTGGCGGCGGCGTGCATATGCGTGCATGGCAGTGAAGAGCAGCGCGGCGCTGGCGGCCACGCCCGCGCTCACGATGGCGAATGCGTGTGGGTGGCCCTCCAGTGACGAGAGCAGGTTCATGCCTGCGCCACCATGGCCAACCGCCGCCGCCGCCGCCCATATTGCACGTCAGCAATAGCTTAGGTACAGCTTTGCTTTGCTAAAGTGCCACGCAATTATGTTGCCAAAGCGAAGGTGCTGTGAAAGCCACGGTGGCAAGGCATTGACGGCCTCAATGCGGCTTCGACTTGTGCGGAGGACTTGGCGAGGAGCGCCTACCAAACATGGCGGCCACGGTGCCCGCCGTAGCTGCCGAGCACGTCGCCATGTTCAGCACTACGTCCAGCCGCAGCAGCCGGTTCCGCGAGCTGCAGCGCAGCATCGCCGCCACCCACCGCCACCATCCGGCAGCTCCTCAGAGGCGTCAGGTCACCATATACCTAAGATGATGACTAGACAAGCTGGGGCACAGCATACCGCCTGAGCTGTTTACTTGTTACTGATTAGACATTTTAAGTATCTACTTGAAGCGCTAATTTCGATATTTCTAAATTGTATACCTACTTGAAGCATGTTCACGAGCCTACAAGTCAGTGCTAAGGCACTTATGTCGACAAGGCACCTGTCGAGGATGGAGCGGAGGTGGTCAGACGTGGCATCCATGACGAGGCGCAGCGTCTCGACTTCGCCCGTCACCTCCTCTGCCTTCTGCACGAAGTTCTCGACCAGCTCCTCCACCTCCGAGTGGTGCGCTGGGTGCGCAGGCCGGCCTGATGCCGCCTTTCGCGTCAGGTACATTTCCGCCATGTCCTGCCACAACCGCCGCCATGAAACCGCGCCGGCATACGGCAGAGGTCTAGTCATCAGCTTTTGTGTTGCATTGGGCTCCTGCTCACAACTTTGGGCATAGGGTCAGCTTATGAGGTAGGGCTGGTCACTGTCTGTGCACCGAGGTTTCAGGAAACGGCCACAGTGGTTTCGTTTATTTGAACCTCAAGTGCTGACAACAAGAGCCTCCATAATGACAGACTCTAATGGTATAGCCTGAGAGTGAGTTTGAGACCTCGTCATTCGCTAGGAGCTCCTTGAGGGCGTTGCTGATCTGGTTGGCAGTGAGGCCAAAGCGCAGCAGTCGGTTGCGGAGGATGAGGAACCGGCGCTGGTCCTCGTTGCTCAGCCCCTGGTCGTCGCTGCCATCGCCCTCCTTGAGCACCGCCCTCAGCAGCTGCACCAAGTACGCATTAATTACAGTCAGGGTTCAGGTTAAGGTTCACTAATAATAAGGTTAAGCTTCACTAGCAATTGCACTAAGACATAATTGTCTACGGTAACGTGATTTTGCCTTGACGATGTCTGGGAAGAGGCGCGTGAAGTTGCCGCGCAGCGCGCGGTCCACCTCCTCCAGCATCGCCTCCAGCATCCGCAGCTCGAACACCAGGCCCTCCTCGCCGTCGCCGGCGCCACCTTCCCGTGGCCGGCCTCTGCCGCCACCACCATCATCACCGCCACCACCGCCAGTGGCTGTCTCAGGCGGCTCCCCGTCCCGGCATCGACCTCCTCGGTCGTCCCACGCCGGCATCTCACACTGCTCCTCCTCCCTCCTCCCCACCTCCGCCCTCCTCGGCCCCTCCTCCGCCCCGCTGACGTCCTCCCACGCCTTTTCCCACCCGCCCAAGTCGCCGCGCCGGTCCTCGCCGCCGCCATTGTCGCCGTTTTCTCTAGCTTCGCCACACGCTCCTCTGAGAGGCTGCTGCCACTGCCGCTCGCCATCATGGCCGCAGCTCCGCCTCTCCCTCTGCTTGTCCACCGGCTGCTGCCCGCTGTGGCGGTCGTGGGCTGCGGGGGCGGCGTCTCTGGCTGCCGCAGCCGCCAGCCTCGGGGGCGACGCCGGGAGGTTGGCGCGCGCGGCGAGCGCGGGCAGGAGGTACTGCTTCACGCGCGGCTGGTGGTGGTCGAAGACGAGCACCTTGTTGGCGGTGATGATGGCCTTCACGTGACCCAAGCACATGACGATGGCCTTGCGCCGCGCCAAGATGGTCGGCAGCTGCGATGCGCAGACGGCGGCTGCCAAGGATCAGCGGCTGGGGGAAGGGTTTAGAGCTTAGGGGTGCCACTTAAACCCTTTGTCGAGGAAAAAGCTCGACACCATCGCATCTAGTGACCAATTATGCGATCCTATCCGAGCAGATCCTCCTACATTTTCCCATCTGCGGGTCAGTGGGAGCGATAAGATGGAGGAACTTGATGGAGAGCTGAGGGCTTTGCCGAGGAAGCAACGCTGTGGCGGCAGCGAGGAGCTCAACGAGGGCACATGTGTAATGCGGAGGACTGATTGCTAAATAGCTGAGGCGCTCCTTGTTGTCGCGAGCGACACGGAAAGGCTAGGAAAGGCAGCCGAAGGCACGGAGAGGCAGCCCGCAGTGGCCTCGACAAGAGCCATGCAATGACAACGGCAGGACATGGTGCTGGGAAAGGCATGGGAAGCGTTAGGAAGGCAGTGCTGCAGAGGCAGCGCTCGGTCAAGGACGGCTATGGAGGGCAGGCAGACGGCGGCCTCGCCAATGGCCTCTCCGCAGCGGCAGATGGCCATCGTCGAAGCACGTGGCTGTCGTGTGATGCTGGGAATGGCATGGCAAGGCTTGAGGAGACGGCGGCGGCGGGGCTCGCCTGGTTGTGCGACGCGGGGTGCACGACGCGCAGGTCGCGCAGCGCCAGGCCCGTCTCCGACACCAGCTCCGCCTTGCGCAGCGCCACAAGGAAGCTCCGCGCCGGCCGCCCCGCCTGCGCCGCCGCCGCCGCCGCCGCCGCTTGAGCGAGCGCCGCNTCGGCGGCGGCGCGATGCGCGCCGCGGCCGCCGCCGCCGCGCGCGAGTGCGCGGACGAGGGCCATTAGGAGGGGCGCTGTGATTCTTAACCGGCCATATTATACCCCACTGTTAGGCTTAATGTGCTGTGAATTTAGGCTAATTTCTCCATTAGCTTAAACCCAGAACTAACCCCCCCCCTCCTTGAACCCCTAGCCTCCCTCCTCGGCGGCGCGTCCGGCGCCTCCGGCGGCGGCGGCGGCGGCGGCGGATCAGGATTAGGGGCAAGGTCTTGGCGGCGGCGCCATGGCACTGTCCATCTACCTCTACGTCCCAAACCTCATCGGTGAGACGACCGCCGCCGCCGCCGCGGCCGCCGCCGCCATCGTCATTGCCGCCGCCGTGACCGCCGCCACCGCCACCGCCATGACCGCCGGAGGAGCCGCCGCCTGAGCCGCCGCCTGAGCCGCCGCCGACGCTTGCAGGTTACGCGCGCATCCTGATCAACGTCGTGGCCTTTGCGCACGCCTTCTCCGACAAGGCCGTCTTCGTCTCGCTCTACCTGCTCAGGTTCGACTCGCCCCGCCATCCGAAGCCGCAGCTTTTCAAGCACCACCTGCTTTTGCCCTTTGGCAAAGGAAAGGTCTCCAGTTCAAGTCCGGTCGTAGGCTGTATGGTTTTTGATGACGGCCGCTAATGCGCTGCGGCATGGAGTGGCGCAGCTTCGTGCTGGACTACTTCGACGGCCTCTTTGCACGCCTCCTGAACCAATGTGAGCCCTGCTGCACCCGCCGCCGAGGTCCATCTAACCCAGCTTACAGCACTCAGGATATGCTATACTAGACGTGTCTTGGGTTCTCATTTACTTTGGCAATGTCAGCTTCCTACAGTAGCTTGTCTTAAGATTCGTGTAGTGGGCGACATGGGTTAAGGTTTTGGATACTGAGGATCAGGATTTCATATGGGCACTAGTTTACGCACTAACGGAGAGCTTGACGTCGACCGCTGCCGTCGCGCCGCTGTGCAGCTTCCACACTTGGCCAGGTGCTGGACATGGTGACCGACAGGTGACGCGGAGCCCCGAGTCAGGAAGGGTTTTGTGGAGGACTAGCGAACGGAGGGAGGGAGTTTGGGTATGAGGGAGGAGAGCGGGTGATGGAGGATGAGTATATTGACAGACGGGGAGAGATGGGGGGTGGTGGGGAGAGAGGGAGGAGGGTGAGTGTGGCACTGAGGAACTTGTACATGGTGACTTGGGGAGGGAGGGAGGGGCAGAGGTTAGGAGAGAGGAAGAGCTGGAGAACTTCAGGAGAGGGAGAGGTAGAGGGAGGTGGAGGGAGAAAGTGACTGCCAAGAAGGGTTTAAGGAGGAAGGGGAGAGAGGAGGGGAAGGCGGGGAGAGAGAGAGCGGAGGGAGGGAGAGAAGGGGAAATGTCACAGCCCCCAGCAGATGAGCGCGACTTGCTTGCATGCATTGCTCGAGATCGCCCGAGGCAGCAGCATTGAGCGCTGTCCTGCGTCAGAGTGCGGACGTGCTCAGGACGGCATGCCTGAGTGCAAAAGCACTGAGCAATTTGCCGCGTCCACTGCAGCAGCGGCTCTGGCATCTGGGGCCAGGGTGTGGGGCTTTGGGTCTGCTGTGTCCGGCCTGACGGTTTGCCGCTCGGTCGCCGGTGGCCATGGCAGGGTTAGCACGGCGGCGCTCCTCGTCGTCCTCACGCACCTGTACAAGTACAGTCCTTGCCGCCCTGCTAGCTGCCCCCTTTGTGGCGCAACTACATCATAGTAATTCATTTGATTGATTTCAATTTGAGAGTTTGGGAACTGGGTGCAGCTTCCACCTACTTTGCACACCCTGGCCAGACGGCTAGGACTTAATCTCTGATTTTCGGTTTCTCAGGGTACCCATATTTAACTTATTTTTCCACCTTAACCAAGTTGTCATGAGCAAGATGCGCTGATGTAGAAAGTAAATTGAGAGCGATGCTGATTTTGTTGGCGAGCCGGAACTTTTGTAGGAGCTGGTTTGGCGTGCTAGTGCTGCTGCTTGGCCTGGACATCGCTTCCCACTGGCTGCAGATGTTCAGGTGTTGCCTCCACCTCTCCCCTGCATCCACTTACGCAGTTAATGCATGCCAAAGACCTTTTTGGACTATATTAACAGTCCACCATTTCTGCGTAGGACTCAGCCTGAATCTTGGGTTATAACACAATCAACCTCTTTATGACCTCTTTTTGCATGTGTGCAGCTCCTTGCTGTCCAGCAAGCTGACGCACAAGGATGTGGCGGACAATGACCTTGCTATCCTCCGCCTCTACTACACCTTCAGGCCGTTCATGGGCTACTGCTGCATTGGTGCCGAGGTCAGCCCCGCTAGATTGTAACCATTAGCCACAGATGATGCTCAGGCAGGAGTCATGGGTGTACTTTTCGGTAGTTGCCTTACCTGCACTTCCAGAAAACCAAACATTCTCACCTTCTTGTCAATTGCTTAAAATGATATATTAGTCCATGAACCTCCAGGATATGCTCTGCTTCTTGGCAACACTCCTACCTCAGGAATGCTATTATGGTTCCCCTAAGTAAACCACATTGAGAGCTTGCTTGAGTTGCAGTGGTAGTGACACTGTTGCACAACATATATTTAATAGTGAGTCATCTGCTGTAATGTGCAGGTCTTCTATTTATCTCTATACCTCCTCGATGACCCGTACTATCATAAATTCTTCAGTGTGAGCTGCCTACCACCTGGCAAAGGGAATGATGTTGTTCCTATACTTGATGTCCAGCCATGAGTTGCTTCTGTACCTATGAGCATGCCCGTTTACATATTGGGATCCAGTTATTGCACTTGGCTTAGAGATTGCATCTATACCTTATTGTGATTGTGTACACGGCAGCACATAGCCATCTCAAGCCCTGCAAAAAGTCCTCTTTTCTCATATAGCACTCCATCCTTGTCACTCTCTGTGCTCGCCCAGCTGTGTGAGCAGATTGTGTGCATGCAGAGACACCAGCCAGATAAATTCTTGTTCCACCTAAGCCCTGAACTTTGAGCTCGTGACACGTCTCGCGGCAGGTGGATGTGCCCGCTCTGCACTCCACGGGAATAGTCGCCCTCTTGGCGTATACATCGCTGCCTGGATGCCTGATCAAGCAGTTGGTCAACTTCGCTCAAGTGAGTTGTGTGTTGCCCATGCTTGCAATGCTTTGGTGCCCAGCAAGCTACTGACTTTACCTTTATTGAGAGTGCTAGTTTCTTCCTCCTTGATCGCCTGCTATTCAATTCTGCATGAAAGTTAGTGGCAGTGAAGTGATGAAGATAGAGATATTCAGAGGATTAAAGGTGGTGGTAAGCAGCTAGGATTGCATATACAGTCCTTTTGTATCTCCATACGTGGTTTTGTAAGAGGCGTGCTGCTTTGAATCTTAAGGATGTACATAGGACGTACATACTGATGCTGCACAGAAGTTGCTGGTCTCACTGCTTGACTATGGAGATTTGAGCATCTAAATGCTCTGTGCAGGCAAAATCAGCTGCCGATGCTATTGTGCAGTATGACATCAATAAGAGAAGATTGAAAGCGAGGGCTGAGTGACAGTGTCTCAAAGCTTTCCTAGTGAAGACCATATGTTTTTGAAAGAGTCATGGAGTTGGATGCGACCAGGCTCGTAATCTAGTGTCTGGTGGATGTGGTCTAGCTGGCCTCGGCGGAAACTGCCAACTTTAATTTACATCATGCAATGGCCTTCAGCCTTAGCAGCACTAGCATTAAAGAGAATGATCAGCTTCTGTAAGTAGTGGCAAGCTTGCACGGCAGCTGTGAAGCCCAGCTTGTAGCTTGTTTGTCCATCAGTTTAGCATTTGGCGCTAGATGCGTGAATAATCTCAAATTGAATACTTCATTTATATCTAGTTCTTTAGTCCACTTCCTCGATCCTGACTACAGTAATTTAAGCAGAACCACGCGTCCACCTGCTCATATGCAGTCTGATGCTGACACTTAGCCCTCAAATTCCAACTTGACGGTTCTAAGGGAGAATGTTATGGTAGTCAAGCTTTGCTACCCTTTCTTACTTGGTTTAGTCAAGATAACGCCCATGCAAGAGTTGCAAGCTCCTTGAGGAAGTATGATGCACTTATAAGAGCAAAGCAACCACTGAGCATTCACAGAATCAGCAGGCCTGACATGACTCGCATGTCAAGAGAGGTATTGTGCCTACATTGCTGCTACTCTTATGCGCGACATAGCTGCTGCATGAGTCCTGCCTTAGCATCAAGCTCATCCATTTAGCCTTCGAACAACAAGCTGTGGTCAACAGCAACCATCGACTTCCAAACTTTTCACAAGCGGCTTGTGGAAAGTTAGTGCATTTATGTACAAGCCGCTCACTGGCGGCAACCAACAACTGTTGGCTGGTGCAGTGTTCGAAGAGTGTGAGAATTGACTTTAAAGGCCGTAACTCCACTGGCAAGTTTTGTTCAGGATTGCCAGTGTTGTGGGATTCAAGCCAATCAAGCACGCCATCGTGATCTGCAAAGACTCAAGTGCAGCCAATGCACTTCAACATCAGCAATTGGGGTACCTATTCCTTGGGGTTTGTAATAGAAAGGGCTTCAGATTGTGAGGATTTAGCTGGTGAAAGCTGGTGCATATGTTCGTCAAAATGCCTTCTCTAAACATTTATTAGAACTGCTAGGCTGGTCCTACAGAGCCGGCTGATGAGAAGGAGCATGTCGGCTGCGATTCTTCATGATGCAGCCAGCATTGGGAAGCAACCATGGCCTACCTTGCATGAAGGGTAGACGGCCCAGAGGTTGACTTTGGCCGTGAAGTTGCCGAGGATGTCAACAGGTATCCGCTTCAGCAAGAGGTCGGCAAAGAGGGAGAGGGCAAGCGAGGGTGTCACCTGCGCGCCGTGCAGCTCCGCCAAGGCAGCTATTACCTTCCGGCTACGCGGCCCCTGCTCACCGCCGCTCACTCCTGCTTGCCCAAGCTTGCTGCCCTGCAGACCCAGAAGTTGAAGCTTCAGTATCCTGTACTCATGCTTCGGGCATTCAGGAATGATAAAACTGCACAGTGCACATACTTAAGTCCTATAAGTGTATTCTGTCTGTTTGATGAGCGCCAGCATTGAACAACTACATTGTTGACATAAGGCAAAACAGCTGCATTTGCAGCTGTATTGCTTGTACGACATTGTGTTCGTATTGCAACAGAAATGCTATAAACAGATGCCAGAGACACATTGCCCGGGCTGGTGTTGCTGTTGAAGATACTTGGGAACCACAACCAGACACGCATCTGGACTGCAACGTCAAGGTCTGGAGCAACATTGCCTGCGTGCTTCTCCTACTACAACGTCGTCCCTTACTCCTTACCGAATTGAAGTACTTGCCTATGTACTTGGCCGCTCTAGCCTTCTGCTACATTGTCCTTATATGCTGTGTCACCTCCCTCCTTCCCTCGCTCTCTATCTTCCTCTCCCCCCTCCTCCCTTCTCCTTCTTCCCCTCTCCTCTCCCCCTCCCCTCCTTTCCTCCCCCTTCCTCTCCTCCCCCTCCCTCCGCCTCTCTCCTCTTTCTCGCCCCTCTCCTCGCCCCCTCCCCACCCTCCCTCTCCCTCTCTCTCTATCTTTCTATCTCCCTTGTTGCCCTCTCTACTCCCTCTTCGTCTTCCTTCCTCCCTCCCTCCTTCCCTCCCTCTCTCCCTCCCTCCTCTCCCCCTTCTCCTCCCCTCCCCTTACTCCTCCCCACCTTCTTTCCTCCCCCCACTCCTTACCTTACTCTCGATCAAGTAAGTGCGACCACCAAGCGGCCAGCGAGCTATTCTGCCTGTCAGTACTGTCCGTTACTTAGACTGTCTGCAAATGAGGTCCAATTGCACCAACACAACCTCCAAACCTTACATTGTAGAGCATTAGAGCTTCAGCAAATGCGAAGGCGGCAGGCCCACGTACCCGGTACACAATGTCGCATTGGGCGCTGTCGTAAATGACAGCCACTGGGTTGGGGTTGACGACCGCGAGGCGGACAGTCAGGTTGAGGTCGACGGCGAGGCCGGGCATGAGGGAGTGCGGCGGCGGGCGGGTGCGGCGGACGCGGAAGCCGGCGAGGTCGACGCCGAGGAGGTCGAAGTCTGGTGCTCTGGGCCTGCATTGATGGTGCATTTATCATTACTTTTAGGGGAAACCTAAAAGGTATTAGAGATGATTGAATGTAGGGGTCATCTCATGGGGAGGTGAGTATAGGGAAAACCTACGAGGTTGAGAGGATTGTGAAATGTAGGGGTCATCTCATGGGGAGCTGAGTATAGGGACAACCAAAGAGACTAAGAAGATTCTGAAAATGTAGGGTCGTTTCATGGGGAGCTGAGATGAAGGAAAGCCCAAGAGATCAAGAAGGAATGAAAAATGGGTAGGGGTCATCTTGGGGGGGATTGAGAAACCCACAAATGAGTAGGAAGATTGAAGACATGGAATGATATCTGCTTGTGGGTTGAGCATTGTGCATTTCGATCAGTTTGATGAATGGGTTAGCGCGGGCGCGACCTGAGGTAGAGGTAGAGGACGGAGGCGGCGGCGGCGGAGGCGAGGAGCGCCAGCGCCAGCGCCAGCTGCTGGTCCAGGAAGCTGAGCGCGCAGGCGCGGCGGCACCGCCGCAGCGCTCGCCGCCTCGCCGCCGCCGGCGGGCCTGTGAGTCGCAGTCAGAGCCAGGCCGCGGCACTTGGGGGTTACAATCAGTGTTTGAGGTTTAGGGGTTTAGGGTTTAGGTTTTAGGGTTCAGGGTGAGCGAGGGCACGCGCCGGCGAGCGCCGCCGCCGCATGCGCGCTGCGGAGGGGCTCATGGTCTACGAAACAACCACATTCCACTCCACTTCCAGTACAAGTGGAGTGAAGATTGTTGGTGCTTAACTATGGACGAATTCATTGATGCTTTTTATTTGAAGCTGCTGTAAAGGTGATTGGGCAGCGGCGCTGACCGCAGGCGCAGGCGCCGTGGCCAGACGGCGCCGCCGGTGGCAGCAGCGGGACACCGGCGGGCGAGGAGGCTCCCGGCAGCGGCGCGGCGGCCGCCATGGCGCGCTCAGCCGCCGTCGCCGCGCCCACTCAACCACCGCCGCCGCCGCCGGCAGGCCGCGGCATGGCGATGGGCATGGCGGAGCCTGGGAAAGGCTGTGCGGGGCTTGACCCCATCCCGGGATAGGCACGGAAAGGCATGGAAAGGCATGCTTAGCAGCAAATTGGCCTGATCCCGCAAAAGGGGCTCAGAGAAAGAGCCTGAGAAAGGGCTACGGAGTTGCTTCGTCAAGCTGAAATGATTCTTCCAGTAGCAGAGAAGTGGCCGTGATCGGCCATCCCAGAAAGAAGAATGTGCTCGCCCATAAGAAGAAAGGGCTCGCCCATAGAGAAGAGGGGCTGGCAAAGCCAGCCCAAAAAAAAGAATGGACAATGCCCAAAGCCAAAGAAAGAGATGCCAAAGAAGGACTATTGTACCAAACACAACATCACACTAGGGAAGCTCAATACCCACGAGTGAGCAACACAGCAGGTCAGAATAGCTCGATGCGGGGAAGGAGGCGCTCCGCCGAGACCCGGAGGCGGCGGCCAGAGCGCGTCCTGCGCGCGTGTGGACTGCGAGGGCAAGGGAACGTTGGAACGATACTGCCAGGCGCATCCGAAAGACTTGGGCGAGCGACA